>CM062651.1:68695667-69295667 GCA_031772095.1 Zeugodacus tau | reverse complement strand
CGATTTTTTTCATTTCGATTTTTGTTTGTTCGTTTGCAAAAAAAAGTGTCTTCGCTATTGAGTTTGTTGTTCTTGCAAGCAGTCGAGCGTAAAAATTTCTACAAATAGCAAATCAGTTGAATAGCTTTGAGAATTACTTAAGCTCTTTATTTTTATATAAATATTTTGTTGTTTGTCAATTTCCAGAAACTGCTGAGTGCAATTTATTCGCATTGGACTTTTCAAGAATTTGAAAATAGTTTAACGGTATGGATTCATTCAACTCAAAAGAATTGTGTCAGTGTGTAGAAATTGTTTCGCACTACTTCGGATTGCATTTCCTTATTTTTATACTCTCGCAACAAATGTTGCTAAAGAGAGTATTATAGTTTTGTTCACATAACGGTTGTTTGTAACACCCAAAACTAAACGAGTTAGATATAGGGTCATATATACCAAAGTGATCAGGGTAAAGAGTGGAGTTCAAATCCGAATGTCTGTCTGTCCGCCCGTCTGTGCAAGCTGCAACTTGAGTAAAAATTAAGAAATCTTGATGAAACTTGGCACACTTATTTCTTTTCACAATAGTAAGGTTGATTTCGAAAATTAGAAAAAAAAAAAAAAATGAGCACTGCCACGCCCACAAAATGGCGAAAACCGAAAACACATAAAACGTAATAAGTAAGTCATAAATAAAGTTATAAAAATAAAATTTGGTACACAGGATCACACTAGGAAGGGGCATATTTGGGTGTATTTTTTTTTTGATGAAGTGGACGTGGCCCCGCCCCTAAATAAGTTTTTTGTACATATCTCACAAACCAATAAAGCTATATAGACCAAACTTTCTGCAGTCGTTTCTTTTAGCCACTTCTTAATGCAGTTCAGAAATGAAAGAAATCGGATCATAACCACGCCCACTTCCCATACAAAGGTTAGGTTGAAAATTACTAAAAGTGGGTTAACTCGCTAAGGAAAAAGGTCAGAAACACTAGATTTCACATAAGCAATGGCAGAGAGAGGCTGCACTCAGATTTTTTTACAAAATGGAAAATGGGCGTGGCGTCGCCCACTTCTGGGTCAAAAACCATATCTCAGGAACTACTCGACCGATTTCAATGAAACTTGTTTTGTAATAGTTTCCTTACATCCCAATGATATGTTGTGAAAATAGCCTACTTCCTATATACCAGAACTTTGAAAACAATCTGAATCGTTTACTTTACAATATATAAAGTAAGCACTAGTGAAGATATCGGTGCAGAACTTTGCACAAATACTAAGTTTATAGTGTGGCAGCCCCATTCTAAAAATCGCCGAAATTTCTAACCTAATATTATGGTTTCCAACTTTCAATGGACTTTATGGACAATATATATGACGAATATGTGGGTCAAATTGTGTATTATATAATATAAATAAAGTTAAATATATAAATTGCGAGAGTATAAAATGTTCGGTTACACCCGAACTTAGCCCTTCCTTACTTGTTTATAATACTTTCTGTTATTTTTTTGGAGCTTTGTATAAAGCTTTACAGTTCTCCAAAGCTTTTTGAAAGCTTTTTTTGGCAGTACTGTTGAGAGATTAGAGGGAGCATTGCATAAAGCTTTTCAGATCTCTAAAGCTTTTTGAAAGCTTTTCGAAAGCTTTTTTGGAATGTTAAGAGATTTTTTTCGCTTATAACGGCTAAAAAAATTCTTATAAACTTACGTTAGTTCGCTTAATCGTTTGGTAGTGGAGACAAGTTGTTTCGCATTTTTGTACTAAAACTCTTTAGGTTAGGTTTCACTTTGTCTTTTAAAAGACTTCAAGACGCTATCTTAAACTCTAAAGAGATTAGTCGATTTAAATTATTTGCCGTGATGCGAAGTTAACTCTTATGAAGCTTAATTTCCATCTAGAGAGGATGAGAAAAGTCAGAGAATATCTTCTTCAACTCTAAAATTTTCTTGTTCGAGTACATCAGTCAAGTCTTACCTATATTAATCACAAATCATTTCTAGTAGCAAGGTATAAAGGCAGAAATTCTGCGGAAGTCCAAGTCAAGTCCACTTAATATTTGTTGCATACGTTTTTTTGGGAGTTCGTTGGGGATAGCGATGAAAGATACTCATTACTAATCTCTAGAAGTCGATCCTAGCTTTCGGTCAATATTGAAAGCTGTTATGGTTCTGTGACCGTCGTTCCTTTACACGACAACTTTATCTCTCTCAAAATTCGATAAAATACCGTGGAAGATATGCAGACTTAAGAGAGTATTTTTAAACGGATGTTCTTAAACTTCGAATAGCAAAATACTCCATATCATTGAGTCATTTAATCTTTGTTCAATATATATATTGTCCTAGGGTGTACTGCAAAAGTTTGACTCTTTTTTCACCACTAAATAAAACATAAAAAAATATTAAACAAAAACAACAAAGCCATAAATTAATCTCCCCATTTTAGGTCCGTTGATTCGTCTCAAAATTAATTCAAAACTTCGCGACATGTCAAGAATCAAAGTGAAATAATTAATTGTTTGAATTATTTTCACCTAACGCACAAGTCAACCTAAGTACCCAAGCCACTTAATAATGCCCAATAATAGCCTTTTGCACAACTAAAAAACAGTAGAACTCACTCAAATATAGAAATTCGAAATTCCGCACAACCAAATTGTTTAAATTTCTTAAGTTTATAACCCAAATCAACGGAAGTGCCATTAAGAAGCGCATTCCTCCAGCGAGTACAGCACTTAAGTGAGCAAGTGCATCCCGCACCACAGTGCGCGGCAGGCGAGAGAAAAGTCAAAACGGTGATAAATTACCGTTACCCATTTGGCTTGAAGGAGCGTGCGCAATTCTGCTCCTTTTTTATTTGTGGCTTTTTTGTGTTTGAGTGCTCGAAAGCAAAACAATCACGTGAAATAAAAGGAATTCATTGCAAGTGTGCGATTTTTTGTTTATTGCTGTTGTTGCTCCTTTTTTAGTATTTTTTTTTTTTTAACGATGTGTTTCTTATTTCGTGATTTTCTATTTGGTTTATGTGCTGCCTCAAGTTGTGGCAAGTTGCAGGATATTGCATTATTTTACCATTGGGAGCGCAAATGAGGGAGCTAAGACTTCTACGGTTGTAATAAATAGCGTGTGGGTTGCAATAATCGCGTTGAGGAACCGTAAAAAACCGTTAAAATTGTATAGTGTGCAATAAAATTGTTCCTACAATTTTGAAAGTTACTTAAGGAAGGCAAAAATCGGTCATGAATCGGAAGACATAAAGGTAGTCTACCATTGTAAGATTTACAATCCGTTGGATTGAAACTGACAGTCTGAGAGAGAAAATAATCTTCACTGAGCACTTGAAGTTTGAATTTGAAACCATGGTGGCTGGTATGGAACACTGTACATGAAACCGTCTTAGCTAGCTGTTCCACAGCTTCTCGTCTAACATAAAATACTCTTCGGGCGAATGTTTCAACTATTCAGTAATTTATTTCAAAGTTTCAGCGAAAATATCAAGCTATATTGTTATCATAAGCTGTAATCGAGGGGGTAGATGGTGTTGGCGAACTAGGTTAAGGAGTACTAGACTTGATCTTTCAAACTAATTTGGATGTAACTAGCTAGATTACATGGGATCTGTATTTAAAGCATTAAGACTTTTGAGTTTGTTTCAATATAAATTGGAATTTTGTGGTGTTGATAAATATCTCTAATGGACTAGAGATTTTCATCTAAATATAGATCAAATTTTAAACGGTAGCATCATGGTCAACGGTAGGTTTCAAATTACTATGCTTAGATAACTTTAATAGGATTTAGGTATCCTTCTTTGGACTCGTACAAGACCTATAATTAAATTTAAGCAATTTTTGTTATGTAGGTTTCGGGATTATTATTATTAAAATATGGGTCTCCAGGACTTAAATTGGCAGTATTTATATTTATACTCTCGCAACAAAGTTGCTAAAGAGAGTATTATAGTATTGATCACATAACGGTTGGTTGTAAGTCCTGAAACTCAACCAGTTAGATATAGGGTTATGTATATCAAAATGATCAGGGTGACGAGTAAAGTTCAAATCGGGTCTGTCTGTCTGTCCGTCCGTGCAAGCTGTAACTTGAGTAAATATCGCGATATCTTGATGAAACATGATAGACCTATTTCTTGGCAAAATAAGAAGATTAAATTCGAAGATGGGCGTAATCGGACCACTGCCACGCCCAGAAAATGGCAATAATCGAAAACATATAAAGAGCTATAACTAAGCCGATTAAGCTATTGAAGTAAAATTTGGTACGAAGGATTGCCCTATGAAGGGGCATATGGGGATGTGATTTTTTTGAGGAAGTGGGCGTGGCTCGCCCTTACTAAGTTTTTTATACATACCTCGTAAACTATTAATGCTGTATCAAGGAAACTTCCTAGACTCGAAATGGTATACAACATTTTTAATGGGCGTCGATCTGAATCGTTTACTTTACAATTTATAAAGTAAGCGCTAGTGTAGATATCGGAACAGAACTTTGAAAAAATACTGCATTGAGTGGCATCACCCTTCTAAAAATCGCCGAAATCGGTCCATAAGTTTTCAAAACCCTATATATCGAATATGACCTCAGTGCTTCTAAGAAATTGTTTACCGAAGTGAAATCGGGTCAAAACTTTTCCTATCTCCCATATATTTAATATCAAACTTTCAATGGACTTTATACCATATATATGCCGAATATGTGAGTCAAATTGTTTGTTATATTAATAAAATTAAGTAAATAAATTGCGAGAGTATAAAATATTCGGTAACACAGAGATAGATAGATAATAGGCTAAATCGAGATATCTGATGAAAAGTAAGTTGAAATTGCTTGTTCCTTATAAAAAAGTTCAATGTGTGCCTAGCCTTTAAGTGAGTAATTGTTGTTCAAAAAATATAATTTTGATGAACATTAAATAAAAATTTGGTATTGACTCTTGCAATACAACAACTGAGTTCAAAGAAATTTCGGATTCGAATTTTTTTATTGATTTTCTAAGGAAATTATTTTATTACAAAAATGCTTTTATCTGAAAATTTAACATCAAATTGCTATAAATATTTTGATATTTCCCAAGTGGCTTACAATTTTTTATAACACACTGTACTTGCTCGAGCGTACATTGTAAATGACTTAGCGCAAGGGGCAAGCGGAGGAACGCCGCAACAGCTGCAGTCGCACAACATTTGTATGAATTGATTTGCTGATTGAATAAAGTTGTAAATTTCTCCCACCCAACGAGCGCCGCGTCAGCTTTTAACGCTTAAGTATACTCGCATGTAGCTACCATATTAAACACAAGCGTGTTTGCGCGAGTGTGTGTGTGAGCGTGCGCCTGGCTCACTATAAACTTGACACATTTGCGGCAATTGATAAATTTAATGGTTTTACGCATGTCAACGCCGCCATGGCAAGTACATGGAAGCTTGCATATACAGCAACATGTAAATATACATAAACATACACACATATTAAATCTGAAGTACCTCAAACTGCTTGCTGCCATTGGTTGACAAAGTACTCGTAGCGAAGAAAAATGTGGCAAACTTTCGAGACCGCAATAAAACATTTCAAGTGCATAGTTAAGTGCGCGGAAACACACATATATACGGATATATGTAAGCAGGAGCACATATTTGCTTCGAAGATTTGCTCACTTAAGAAGCGCAACTCGCTCGCAAGATTTTTTAATCCTTAAAAAAGAAAATTTAAATTGCCAACGCGCCGTAAAGTATACCTCAAAAAGCCAGTTGAAAAGAGCTATTACTTCTGTGGCACACCTGCGCGTATACGCAACATCTACTTCCTAAGGCTGTCCGCCACGCGCTGTGTGGTCCAACAAATACACAGCGGCAAGCAAAGCTGTGGAATAAGTATTTTCTCAAGTATTTTGTGTTTCTTTTGATTTTTTTCTCATATTCTGTCGCTTTTTTGTTGTTGTTTATTTTTTATTTTTATACTCTCGCAACAAATGTTGCTAAAGAGAGTATTATAGTTTTGTTCACATAACGGTTGTTTGTAACACCCAAAACTAAACGAGTTAGATATAGGGCTATATATACCAAAGTGATCAGGGTGAAGAGTGGAGTTCAAATCCGAATGTCTGTCTGTCCGTCCGTCCGTCCGTCCGTCCGTCCGTCCGTCTGTGCAAGCTGTAACTTGAGTAAAAATTAAGATATCTTGATGAAACTTGGCACACTTATTTCTTGGCACCATGCTTTCGAAAATGAGCAAAATCGGACCACTGCCACGCCCTCAAAATGGCGAAAACCGAAAACACATAAAGTGCCATAACTAAGCCATAAATAAAGCTATGGAAATAAAATTTGGTATGAAGGATCGCACTATGAAGGGGCATATTTGGATGTAATTTTTTTTTGAGAAGTGGGCGTGGCCCAGCCCCCTACTAAGTTTTTTGTACATATCTCGGAAACCAATAGAGCTATATAAACCAAACTTTCTGCCATCGTTTTTTTAGCTATTTTCTTATACAGTCCAAAAATTACAGAAATCGGATAATAACCACGCCCCCCTCCCATACAAATGTTAGGTTGAAAATTACTAAAAGTGGGTTAACTCACTAACCAAAAACGTCAGAAACACTAAATTTCACATAAGAAATGGCAGATGATAGCTGCACTCAGATTTTTGTACAAAATGGAAAATGGGCGTGGCGTCGCTACTACTCGAACGATTTCAATGAAACTTGGTTTGTAATAGTTTCCTTACATCCCAATGATATGTTGTGAAAATAAGCCAAATCGCTTCACAACCACGCCTACTTCCTATATACCAGAACGTTGAAGACAATCTGAATCGTTTACTTTACTATATATAAAGTAAGTACTAGTGAAGATATCGGTGCAGAACTTTACACAAATACTATGTTTATAGTGTGGCAGCCCCATTCTAAAAATCGCCGAAATCGGACCATAGGTTTTTAAGGCCCCATATATCGAACACGAGGACCTCGGTGCTTCTAACCTAATATTAGGGTTTCCAACTTTCAATGGACTTTATACAATATATATGACGAATATGTGGGTCAAATTGTGTATTATATAATATAAATAAAGTTAAGTAAATAAATTGTGAGAGTATAAAATGTTCGGTTACACCCGAACTTAGCCCTTCCTTACTTGTTTTTGTTTATTTTTGTTTTAATTTTTCCTTTTCAATTTCTCTTTGTTGTTTTTGCTTTCACTTGTCTAGCGTCCGCTTCGTATTATTTGACAGCCAATGATTAATTTATTTTGTTTCGTTGCTGTTTATGTTGTTGTTGTCTTGCTTTTTTACACAGTTACTTAAGTAGTTGTTGTTGTTGTGCTTTTGTTTGTTCGTTTTAGCGTATTGCAGTGAGTTGTGTACTTATTTTTCTACTTGAAATTGATGCTTGTTGCGGATTTACTAACTGCATTTATTGCTTCCTTTGGAGTTCCGTTGCTCCTGCGCTGCTCAACAATTATTTATGGCCTCCTGTTTTATGTGCAAAAAATGTGTTAAAATTTCTTATTGCTTTATAGATGTTGCAAGTATTGTAAAAAAATAAAGTTGTCAGATTCTTCTTCTTTGGCACTACAACCGTGGGTCGGTCTAGGTCGAGAACCCAAAACTTTGTCAGTTGCCTCCAGCCTTTCCGAAATCACGTGAGTTATACATTTTGAGTGCATACAGGTCCCCTTCTAGTTCACTTGGTTCCTTCATTGGATGCGTTGGAGCTTCCGCTGTTCACCCATGGGTCTTCAATCGAAGGAGCTTTACGCTGGAGCATCATCTCCGCGTAGGACATGTCTTAACCTTAATTTAACTTAAGTTATCAGATTCTACTTCTTTGATACTACAGTTATGGGTCGGTCTAGGCCGAGAACACAAAATTTCTTCAGCTGCCTCCATCCTTTGCGAAATCACACCAGTTATACATTCCCCTTCTGGTTCACTTGCTTCTTTCATTGGATGCGTTGGAGCTTCCGCTGTTCACCCATGCGTCTCTAATCGAAGGAGCTTTACGTTTGAGCATCATCTCTACGTACGACATGATTTAACCAGCGATTTCTTTGGATTTTTATGCGCTTAACCATATCCATGTCGCCAGCACATGGTTCCATCTTCTTTGGTACTCCTCGCTCATGCGGATGTCTCCAAAAATCTTGCGAAGTAAGGTTCTCCAGAATGCTCCACGTTCTTCTTCATCCCTGTTTGTTATCGTCCAGACATTCGAAGGTACTTTTTGAAAAAGAAAGAAGTGTAATCTCAACTGGTCTGAGGGGAGCATATTTTACTCGGGCTCAGTGCTGTTTATATAACCTCAATCTGCAATGTGTGGTGGAAATGATCTAAAGATGTGAAATTGTGGTGCAAGACTTAGGGTTAGATTAGGATGATTCGGAAGGTGGAACAAACTCAGAACTGTTTAAATGAAACTAGTATGGAGCTAGACTATATCAGAAATCATGGACTGATATAAGGACTAAGGTGGTCTTTACCAAATTTTCATATATGTACTATAATTTCAGAGCAGTTCAAAAAAATCCGGTCTTTATCTAAATTACGTTCAAAATGGATTGGTAACAGTTATTAGCATAGCAAGTAAATTGCAAATAATTCTCTTCGTCAGCTGTTTGAGGGGGCTATTTTTGAAGCTCGAGGAATGTATATATCAAATATAAAAACGATTTCTCCCGATCCAATATTGTTTCATTGCAATCAAAACAAGCTTTTGTCATCAATCTCGGCATCAAAATTAATGTCGCTTGAAAAAACTTTTGTATATTTTACCAAATACGCAACATTTCGAGGCTAATCAACACTTGTTCATCAACAGATTTTCTTTCATTATCTTTTTTTATTTGGTGAAACACATTTATTTGTGCATATTAAGATACATAGAAACAGAAAAACACGCTAATCAAATCACAACACTTTGCGTAAGCTTATAGAAAGAACTTTTGACTTCAGCAACTTCAACAACTTTGCTAATAAATATTTTCCAAGCTTATTTTTCTTGCCGTGATTTCTTTTGGCTGCCCTGAAACGCTGGCTGTCAGCGAATAAATGCTAATGTTTGATTGTGTCAAAAGTTGTGTCAGTAATCCATCAATAAGACCGCCAAGCAAACATATGCTCTGCATTCAAAGCGAGTGAACAAAGTGAAAGTTCAGGCAGCTAGAAGAAAGACAGCGGAGAAAAGAATTATTTGTAACTGAGAAAGGAAATTTGTGTCGAAAGAAAGCTAAACTAACTAAACAAAGAAATTGTGAGCACGCAGCTGTCGGAAACTCGCCAACACAGGCATTAATATACAACTAACCAGCTGTGCTTAAAACTTTTATTGCCGAGCCAAATAGTCATTGTGTACTCCAGCACATACTCGGAAAAAAGTAAATAAAAATATTTTTCTACAACTACTTGTAATCCTCAAACTCATAAAACGCGCTCCAAAAAAACACCCAAAAACTTACCGCATCTAATTTGAGTTTTTACTATTTTACTAATGCAAGCGCCGACTGTGTAATCACCGTAAGCCGCAGCTTAGCCGAGAATAACAAAAACTCATTCGCTGACTTATTTACTTTACACACATGTTGTGCTCCACCACTGTCTCTCATTTCAGCCATTTCAACACTTTCAAATGCGACTTAATGCCACGAAATAAGTTATTGCAGTTACCTGTCGTTCGGTAATGCCAAAGCGAAGTTAAGCGTTCGTCTACAGCTCGTGTGCTCTTTCACTATTACCAACTTCCGGCAAAGTAGCAAATTCGTTTCGCCATTCGGCTAAGCTGAAGTTCTGCCATGCAACAACCGCAAAGCAATGTTGTATCGTCAACTCGCCGACGTAACTTCGCTTCGTGTCATTAACCAACGACCGACGACCAATGTGGCAATTAGCCTTTCGTGGCAAGAGTTGAAGCTTTAAAGTACTTGGGTGGACTGAAGAGTTAATTGATTGATGAGAAAGGAACAATTGGCCCAATGGTACAACTGACCTTTTTTCAAAGCCTCTGTAACTATTAACTAAAAAATTTTCTGAGGAATCAGCTCTATAAAGTTATAACACAGAGACTGTCATAAATCTAAGAGACTGGCATAAACCTTATTGACTTGCAAATATCTGGCATAAAACTTAGAGACAATTATAGGTCCAAGAGAATATCGTATATCTAAGAGATCGGCATAAATATTAGTGACTAGCATAGATCTAAGAGACCGGCATAAATATTTGAGACTAGCATAGATCTAAGAGACAGGATTAAATCTAAGAGATGGCATAAATGTACTAGCATATATCTAAGAGACTGGCATAAGTCCAAGAGACTGACGTAAATCTAAGAGACTGGAATAAATCTAAGAAACTGGCACACATCTAAGAGACTATCATAGAAGACTTTATTGTTCCTTTCATATAAACACTTCTTGACGAGAGCAGAGGTCAAACATAAAGGTAACCCTGCACTTCACAGCCAACCCTCGTACATCAGTACACTCACTGTGTACTCCTTTTCAAACTTTCGAAGCTGCTACACACTTTGTATTACTCCCCAATGGTCGGTTTGGCAATAAAGCGAAAGTTGTCTAAACTTTCTAATGATTTTAATTTATTCTATAAATGTTGTTGTGTTTTTTCTGTTGTTGTTTGTTAAGGTATGGAGCAATTTAATTTGCCGAACAGATTGTGCTAATTTTATGGGGATTAATGTAGCATGGGATTTTTTTCTATTTAACGACAGTAATACCTTTACATATACCCATTCCTATAATCAGGCGATAGTTAAATGATGTTGGTCGGTACAGCTTCGTTGGATGTTTTGGCATGTGGGTTGTATGTACAAATTAATGATTTTATTAGCAAGTTTTTAAATGTTCCGTTAGAATTTAATTGCTTTATGTTACAATTGATTTTACGAGACCAACAAATTTATGGTCAATTACCGGAAGCTGAGCTGTGTAATGTGTTTAATTTGCATGGATTTGCGTTAAGTAGGCTTTCACATGTAAATTTCTCAGGTAGTGTTAATTAAATGTGTCCCTTACGTTATTCACGTGACTTAAATTGTTTCGATAAAGTACTAAAACTGTTCTGGACTCTCATAAAACTCAATGACCGGTTGTGGATTAAAGGTTCATAATAGTTTTGGAACACACACTATTTGTAGGAACCTTTCTTCGATAAGATCAACTTGTCAACCGATCTGTCGCTCCAGTTGAGAGATCGCTGATGTTTTTTCATAAAATCTTGTAATCCAATTAAAATATGACTATTTTTTAATGGGTATGAAGACCCTGATTTTTGATCACCTTTGACTGGAAGACATAAATATCAAGTAAAGTTATACTGAATAGCCTCTTTGGATTTGTAATTCAAAAAGTGTCACAGGAAGAAAGTTAATGGGAAACAAAGAGAACCCGCCTCAACATATATTCTTCAAAATTGGAGTTTATAGATCTCTTTAGAAAATTTCGTTATACTAATTTTCGGGATGTACTGAATGAGATATTCCGCTTATTCCAGACTACGTCTTTAGAAGTCATCCAACTATATATGTTCATAGCAGTCTTCTGGTTTAGCAAACTCTTAATCGGATTTTCGTCTTATCATAACACTTTATTGAAGTCTTCTAAGAGTCCAGCTGACAGTGAAATGTTATCAGCATTCTTTACTGCCTTAGGGTTTCGGAACTGGGTTTCTTTAAAGGATAAATGAAAAAGTATTAAGCCTGAGGTATTCTCTCTATTTTCATCTTATAATGGTAATATGGAGATCGTATGATGTTCATTATGATCACGCGATGGTCATGTGATCATTATATGATATTTCGTCTATATCAAAAAGTTGTCTTACGAAAAGTATTTACTTACTTACTTTAAACTGAATTAGTAAGAGAATCATTATTCAAATACATACTTTTCCCCACAATTCTCTATTTATTCCCCCTGCTAAGAAAGTGAAACTCTGACAATCAACGCTCAACAACTTCCGAATGCTTACTCACTGTAGTCTTAGTAACAATTTTTCCGGATCTATAACGAAGAATTATTTCCGGTATAAAACAATTATGTCAAACAGCGCATAAATATGTATTTCACTGTATGTGAGTATAGAAGAATATGAAAACATACGGAAATGAGGCCAACAATTTTGAAATTGAGAGTCATTTGAAGATATGCTGCAGAAAAGGAAGAAAAAACTGGTTTTGTGTAGGGATTTTAAATTATAGAAAATATATGATCAACAATTTGCTAAGTAATGCTAGCGTATGCATGTATGGGACTCTGTGAAAGTTGACAACTTGACTAAAATGCTTGGAAAGCCAAGTTAAGCCAAGGAATACTAATGCAATGAGGTATTTCTAGATTTCTTCGTATGTGTGCCTGTGTGTTATGAGAACATTTAAAAAAAAAATGAAATACCAACTGTACTAATGGGAATGTGAAAAAAGGTCGCTTTTGCGCAAAACCAACAAAAAATGTGTGGCTGAAAACCTCAACTAAGAGAATTAAGGATAAGACCATGAGAGACCATGAATGGCAAAAACGAAGCGGCCAACGGCCAACGGTAAAAGGCGAAATGCGAATTGTAGAGGAAATAACTGGGAAAGGTGTTAGCAATGGACACAAGTATAGGTGGAAGTGTTGGTGACAACAACAACAACAACACAAACACCGAAAACAACAACTGCATATCAGACTAAAATAGTTGTGAAAAACAACAACAAAAACCGTTAGAACAATTACAACAAAAATAACATTTATAGCAATCACAAACAACAACAAAAGCAATCTTTAGACACTACTGGAACACTACTAACATACATAACAACAACAACAACAATAATAACAAGTAAGGAAGGGCTAAGTTCGGATGTAACCGAACATTTTATACTCTCGCAACTTATTTATTTAACTTTATTTATATTATATAATACACAATTTGACCCACATATTCATCATATATATTGTATAAAGTCGATTGAAAGTTGGAAACTATAATATTAGGTTAGAAGCACCGAGGTCCTCGTGTTCGATATATGGGGCCTTAAAAACCTATGGTCCGATTTCGGCGATTTTTAGAATGGGGCTGCCACACTATTAACATAGTATTTGTGCAAAGTTCTGCACCGATATCTTCACTAGTACTCACTTTATATATTGTAAAGTAAACGATTCAGATTGTCTTCAAAGTTCTGTTATATAGGAAGTAGGCGTGGTTGTGAACCGATTTGGCCTATTTTCACAACATATCATTGGGATGTAAGGAAACTATTACAAACCAAGTTTCATTGAAATCGGTCGAGTAGTTCCTGAGATATGGTTTTTGACCCATAAGTGGGCGACGCCACGCCCATTTTCCATTTTGTAAAAAAATCTAAGTGCAGCTTTCATCTGCCATTTCTTATGTGAAATTTAGTGTTTCTGACGTTTTTCGTTAATGAGTAAACCCACTTTTAATAATTTTCCACCTAACTTTTGTATGGGAGGTGGGCGTGGTTATGATCCGATTTCTTTCATTTTTGGACTGCATTAGGAAGTGAAAAAAAACGACTGCAGAAAGTTTGGTTTATATAGCTCTATTGGTTTGCGAGATATGTACAAAAAACTTAGTAGGGGCGGGAGCCACGCCCACTTCCCAAAAAAATTACATCCAAATATGCCCCTTCATAGTGTGATCCTTCATACCAAATTTTATTTCCATAGCTTTATTTATGGCTTAGTTATGGCACTTTATGTGTTTTCGGTTTTCGCCATTTTGTGGGCGTGGCAGTGGTCCGATTTTGCTCATTTTCGAAAGCAACCTTCCTATGGTGCCAAGAAATAAGTGTGCCAAGTTTCATCAAGATATCTTTATTTTTACTCAAGTTACAGCTTGCACAGACGGACGGACGGACGGACGGACGGACAGACAGACATTCGGATTTGAACTCTACTCTTCACCCTGATCACTTTGGTATATATAACCCTATATCTAACTCGTTTAGTTTTGGGTGTTACAAACAACCGTTATGTGAACAAAACTATAATACTCTCTTTAGCAACATTTGTTGCGAGAGTATAAATATACAACTATTACTTATGCATGGGAAGCAACAACAATCACAGCAAATCCTAAACACATACGATAACATAACAACAAAAAAACTACTATGAGTAATTAATGTATGGAAAAGCAACAACAACAACTACAATAAAACCAAAATTCACATTTAAGATGAAACAACAACAAGAGTGTTGCGCAGAATGAGTGCTGAGTAAAAGGAAAAACACATGTAATGCGGCATGACAACTGTAAATGCCGACAGTGTAAGAGGATGACGATGACGAGGAGTCAACGAAAGGATCAAATGCAATAGTAATGGTGACGTGCCGCCTGCAGATGATGATAATGAGGTTAGGTTAGTGGAAAAACGCTGCTGCCAATGATGATAAAGCTGACGATGGGTGCAAGTGTTTAGAAAAAAAAAATAAAAACTGGTGGCCCTTCATAATGATTGCAGAGGTTGATAATGATGAGTCTTTGCAATTCAACGAAGATGTTGATGAAGAAAGACATACTCAGTTGCCCTGATGATAATTCAAATAACTAAAATTGTTGTTGTTGTTGCAGGAAATAAGCTGGCATTGAATTTGCGCCACACACTCCAACCTGTGGCAGGGTGACACCCAAGTGGAGTTTGCTGTTAAATTTCGCACTCACACACACAACTTGCCTGGGATTCAGCTAAAAGTGGATCGGAAGTGAACGCAAGGATATTGCTGTAAAATGTATGAAAGGAAAAGGATAATGTTTGGCATATTGGCGACAAACACACACACACACACCTACACACATACATAAGAGTACATGCGAAACGGTAAATGGGACATGTCACAAAAGTAGCAAACTTTGAAAGTGGAAACTTACGACGCGTCGCTGAGTGGTGGCATTCAACCAGTTCGGTTTATAATGCCAAGAGTCGTGTGTGAGTGTGTGTGCGCTTACATGTGTTAGCCGACTGGTAGCAGTGGTATGTCTCGTCATTTCGAAGTGCTGCCGTGCAGAAAAGTAGCTTTTAAAAACGGTATCCTAATGCGTGCTACGAGTGTTTTTGCAGTGCTGTTGTTGTTGTTGTTGCGTGGAGTCGTGTGTGTTTATTCAGCTGTGTGTTAATTTCATTTTACATTTCCTGTCTCGTCGGCGAATGCTGATGAGCGGCGGTAGAGCTACAGTAGCAATAGCAGCTCAAGCGGCACGTAGTAGCACATTTCCTTCTTCTTTTTTTGTTGTTGTTGTTAGATTCAAAAAGTTAGCACTTCGGCAGACTGTTGCTGGTTGCCGCTTTGCGTTTAACTTTTGTTGAAGTTGCTGTTGGTGTTGTTGTTGTCATGGCATTGAGTTGGTTGTTGTATGCTTTACAACTCCATTTTTGTTGTACTTGTTGTTGTTTTTTTCTCTTTTTTCTAGCAGCCGGTGACGATGATGAGGATAATATGTTTTGACTTATGACTGTAAACATGCGTGGATGCATACATACATACATACATATATGTATTAGCATAACAACAACAATGTACTAGATACTTTTAGTTAGACACACACACACTCATTAGTCCACACTTTTTGCGCTTTTTTGACACATTCTTTCTCACATTCACTCACTTTATTCAAATCTTAGTTTGCTGCTGCATTCAGTTGCCTCCCCTCTCCTCCTCTAATTTTTCTCACACTCTTTCTCCGTTCGGTTGCAAAGTAGCTTAAAAAGTTAGCTCTTTATTTGTGTAGGAGTTGAAGTTGACAGCCGACATAGTTACCAAGTCTCTTCACTTCGCAAATTAGAAAGGAGTTAATTTTTATAGTGAAGTTGACGCTCCATAGAAGCGCCTTTTCGAGTAGACTTTTGTTTGGTGCTGCAATTCGAAGGTAAAATGAGTGTTGTGCTATTTATTAGCTGGCGTCTTTATTCAACATATGTGAAGTTCATTATTCGGGTGTTGTGAGGAAAATTAACATTACTGATTTGGAACCAACCTTTGGATTTTTGTGAAACAGATTTTTTATTCTTCAACCAATCCTTAAGCATATTGGTAACAATATCAAATCGGAATTTGTCAAGTTCAGATTGGTCCTTTTAATACTTTCGTAGTATCTCTCAGGGGTGAAAGTGAAATAAACCGAGGCTAGTGACTTATAAATGGAATATTTTATGGTCTCTGAATTTCTAATTTCATTCATACCTTTTTCATTGCTGTCGATTTGACCATGAAAAACACGCTAAAAAGAGGCTAATAACTCGAAATGCTTAAACGTATTGTTCCAGAGCTTTTTCGGATCTTAAAACTAAACCATCAGCCCTTGATTAAGAAAGCCAAATGTTTTTTTGAAGTATCTATAATCGAGTAATAGCTAGACGTAGCCATTAGGCGTGTTTGATGTTCCCAGAAGAACTCAGAAACTTGATGAGACTTCTAATAGCACTCTCTCTCTCTCTCTCTCTCTGTTGAGTATTTAGCTGCTTAAATATTCATTGATTAGTTCTGTTATCACCTCTGAAATTTCCGTTGAGTTCACTCTAGCTCATCAAACGTTTCCTGGTTTCTTTCGTTCCACTAAGATTTCCTAAGTAGGAGAGGCATGCCCATTCCTGGTTAAACACCTACTGGTACTGCATTATATGTCTTCCGAACTCGTTAGTCTTAGCTAATGCATAGGTCTATAGGTATATATGGACACTTTTTCACTAACTCTGCAGAACCGCCTCAATGGCTATTGTTTGTACCATATTCTGATACGTGTCTTAGTTCGAGAATGCTAAGAGACTTATAAAGTGATATCCGCGTTCATCGATAGCTTCATCTACTTATTGTAATTGCAGTTGTTAGTTAGAGATCCATGAATTAAACTAGTTCAAAATAGGCTTGTCACCAATAAGAATCGTATTATCTGAAATATAATCTATTCTAATAATTTATCAAAAATTTTGAAATGCATTTCCTCATCAGTCGAGCAATTAATCTTTATAACTATGAAGTTGGTAAGGAATACCAAATAAGTAGAGATATCATCCCTGTTACTCGTTGGGTACAAATTCGAACAGCGTAGATATTTATGGTTTCCATGTATTTAAAACCTTAACTTACATATCTTGTGGTCTAATTTCTAATAGTATTCCACCCATTAATATTAACCGTCTATCTTAAAAAACTCCGTTGCTCTTTTCTTCGGTGTTCTGGTATTTTAGTATTGTTCTTAAAATCTAAAATTATCTAGAATTGTGGATCCTTCAGAGCCAAAAATCCAATAGCTCTATAACTTTCTTTATTTTACCTCCACATATCAGCTTTGCAGTAAGTCAATGAGGCCAATTCTTCGACAGAACCAATAAGGAACCTGCTGTATTGGTAATAATAAACACATTTCTATCATGGGTCTTCAACCTTAGGTTTATTATTTTACTTTAAATAAAGAGGAGTAATGAAGCTCTTACTTTATGCTCATATCTTCATTTACTCTACAAAAATTCAAGCGCCATTGGTTACAACTGATCTCCTCAGGCGAGAAAGTTAATGAATGCGTGGTTTTAAGATATAAATATGTACGTTTTTAATAAAGGAAGCACCTTAAAAATAGCAGCAGCTCCATATAACCACACCAACAAGCCACCAGTCACCACTCAACCACACACTTACACACAGCTTGAGACCGAGAGAGACGACGCGCTGTGCGCCCAAATTCCTCAACAAAAATACAAAGGATTTCTGCTTATCAATGAACTAAGTGAAAGCACTTTTGACTTAATAAGCTAAATGAATGTAAATAATTGCTGGAATTTCAGTAAAGATTTTCGTATATTAAAAACACAACAACAACAACAATAATAATACATGCGAGTGAGTCGATTGGAGCCCAAAGGATAACGCCAGCAGCGGAGGTGAGGAATTCAACAAGTGAGGCAAAAGCGGAGCGGGACGACATCACAACGAAGGTGCAGCACCGAATGTTGCGAAAACAAAAGGATTCCTTTACAAAATTTTTAATAAATCGCAGACGCCTGCCAGACGCTGATAAGTTCAACGTAACGTTGATGAATGCCGACAAATGTGAAGCCAACAAACAGGCAACGCACACAACAACAACAAGAACGGAAATGAGTAAGCCCACGCAGTTGTGAAGAGTATTGAAGCAGACAGTCAAGTGAGGATGCATAAAGGAGTAGAAAGGACGAAAATGAACGAACGTACATGTGTGTGTATATGATTCAGAGCGTGCCTTTGTGTGTATTTGTATGTGTGTACGTCCAACAAATAAGCGCAAATCCCTTATTAACTTGGCAAAAAGTCCCATATGTACACACGAAAAGGATAATGCCACACTCCTACACACTATGTTGCATGGTGACGTTCTTGCAACAGCCACACAGCCAGTGAGCCAGCCATCCAGCCAGCTAACTAACTTTGACGTTGCTGCATTCAAATGAAATTAACTCATATCATAATTTTCGGGTTGTGGAAGATTTCGCTGGAAATGAGTTGAGAGATGTCATATGTGTTGCAGCAACGGCATGCCACACAGCACACACATACAATCTATATACAAATATGCATCAGCATGCCGGCAACATACGCAAATTGTAAGCACTTTGTACGCAGCACCGTCGGTGGCACAACTACATACAAGCATATATCAGCATGCATTTCGCTCATATTGGCGACAGACGGCCAAAAGTAGACTTCTCGCAACTCTTTCATCAACTAATTTTGCTTGCTGTCGCTGCTGCAATTTGCCCATTTAATTTAATATACCTGATGAAAGCTTAAATTACGCAAATTCATCAAAATACAACAAAAGCAACAACAACTAGCTTGTATAGCAGCTGACAGCTTAGTGGGTGCATGCAACACAGCAGGTAGCTAACAGCATGCATGTTGCACATATGAGATGTGTTGTAAAATCTATTGCAAGCACAACAACAACAACTAAAAGTGAGCGACTTCAGCAGGGAATGAGGCTGATGGAACTTTTTGACAAAATACAAAGCTGCAACCCCCCTTCTACAGCGATTGAGAGCACCATGGGGACACTGTGAAAGCCGTGCATACATGTACAATAACAACAATTACTGTATTACGGTAGTAAAAGTCAATTTGTTGTATAATAAACGCTACAATAGTGCCACACTCTCTCACACACATTCACATTTTACGAGTCTATGCGCCTGCTTTATTTTGATAACTTGTACTTCTCCCTCACATTTTCGCATAATAGCGCCACTTAATCCAAAAACATCAACTATCCATTCTCTGTAGCGAATTTTGTTGAACGCTTGTTGCATGCCACCATATTCTCACATATGTGCACCATGCGTTTTTGAGTCTAAACAATTTGGTTTTTGTCTCCGAAGCTTTGCGGTTGGGCGTCTCTGCTTTATACTAAATGACCCGACTGCTCACTTTTGAGTGCGTGTATTAAATTTGCTGAAAATTGGTTATTCGTGTCTTTTGTCAGATAAACTTTGCAAAACAATACACAAAGGAGTTGACAAATAGCTAGCTATCTCAGTTGAGTTACACACTTAAATGTGGCGTTATGTGTGGTTGTAGGGATTTTTGTGAGGAGTATTGGTTTAAAATAATCCTTCTTTTGAATGGTGCTGTTTAATTTTATGTGTATTAAAGAGTTTTTAAGTGCATGATCTATATATTAGGTTGGCAAATATCTCCCTTCCGCTTTTTTGCTCTTTATTCAATGCTTTATAAAAAGTGTTACAGTGATCGGATTTAGTTCAAATATGCGCCGTTTCGTTCGATAATCTGTTTCCATCTAGACGGCAACTTCATAATACCTCCTCGTAGAAGCTCCCTCCTTATTTGCGAAGAACTCGGACAGCCACTTTTCACAAGTCTCTTTTGAGTTCAACTTTACACCACCAAGGGCGTTCGCCATGGACAGGAACAGGTGGTAATCACTTGGCGCTATGTTCGGGCTATATGGTGGATGCGATAAAACCTCCCATCCGAGCTCCCGTAGCTTCTGACGAGTCATCAACGAAGTGTGTGGTCTGGCGTTGTCCTGGTGGAACACTACACCCTTCCTGTTGGCCAATTCTGGACGGTTTTATTCGATCGCCTGCAAATGGCAGAACTAAGCGTCAGACCATGTGGGAGCAGCTCATAGTGGATGATTCCCTTCCAATCCCACCAAACACATTGCAAAACCTTCCTGGCCGTCAATCCCTGCTTGGTCACTTTTTGGGACGATTCCGACCGTTTTCGCTTGATATTGTCGTATGTGATCCATTTCTCGTCGCCAGTTACCATCCGCTTCAAAAATGGGTCAAAGTTCGTTCCGTTTCAGCAGCATATCGCAGGCGTTGATTCGGTCCAAAATGTTTTTTGTGTCAAATCATGCGGCATCCAAACATCAATAATACTAAGTTCGATTTAAAGTTAGACAAGTCGTTATTTTTCCTAACTTCCCTGAAGAAACTGTAGCTATTTCTTTCAATTAATTTCTTTGTTTTTGAATTCTCATATGGTTTATAAATTATCTAAATTATAACCCCTCGAAGCTTTTATTCATCATACTTAACATTTTATATAAATCCAGTGAGGTTACACGGTTTTAATTAATTAATTTGGACTAATATAGATTTATAAGAATTCCTTTCTCTAAATTTTCAAAAGATCGCGAGAACTTTTTGTAACTGTTTAAAGAGGTGTTCACTATAAGTATTAACTATATTGAATGTATAAAATAGTAGTCATTGTGATAGCTCGATAGTATAGTAGCAATGGAATCCGCTGTCGAATGCTCACGGTGGTCCATAACAGATAGGATATCTACAAAGCAAAGTCAAAGAGATCTGTCCTAACTGAACCTTTGGAACTGCTTTGGATGGCACTGGACGCTTCGATTCAAACCCGATCCTAATTCATCAAAGCTTGAATAAGGAAAATAAGTGATTAACTGGAGGTATTATTTGGGATTTTTGATCCCTATGGTTTACGGTTTTCGACAATATGGTAAAGTTTTGACCCCGTATGCCGAACTCACTTTTTAAATCTTATAACGTAATGTTTTACATTTCTACACAAATCAGGATTGTAACCAAGGAACAATCTAATAAAGTTAAAATATTCGGAGTTTAGATTGGAAACAGGGTGGCGAAGGTTTATACTTTTGGGTTTAAGCATGCATGATATATGTAGAGGTCACGATAGTTTCCTCTCGTAACCTTTTTCGAGTAAGTTTGTCAGAAAAGAGAGTGGATTATGACGTCATGTATGAAATAATTACTCATTTGACAGTTTTACTATGTTACCTCGTCCGTTTCTTTCGGTTATAAAGAAAAGTATCACAATATGTGATATATGTGATTCTTTATAGCATTTATAGCCCTTCCAGCTTGCAAAATCGCCAGTTGGAAGTGTTTTTTATTTATTCTCAATATAGTCAACATTTTCTCGAACAAATATTTTCAAGTAGGGAAGATAAGAAATCTCGAAAACTGTTAATACCAAGTCAATAACGAATTGGTGTACGTCAACAAAGTCGCCTTCGCAGCGCCAGCAAGTAATCATTATCCAAAACAAATATTGACAAATGAACAAAGCAAATTCTCGAAGAGGCGATTAAAGAAATGTGAAGATAAAGTGACGCAAAAAACATTAATGGCGTGAAGGCGTATAATTTTTATCTAAAACACACGCGACCACGGGACCGCACGCAGTGAAGGCGGTAAGAACTGACAGCTGAGCATATAAAAAATGATATTTTGAGGTTATGGTAATTATGAGTTAAAAGGATGGAGCGTAATAAGGAGATAGTTGAATGTATATGTAAAGTAAGTGAGATGGGAACAACAACGTGACCGCAAAATCCTTTGAAACACTTTTTAGCCGCAAGGCAATGGGTTAGGACGCCCGAAGGTATGCTATGCAATTATACTCGCTTATGTGCTTAATGAGAGCGGCAAAAAATATCGCATCCTGGTTATCCTTGAGCAATTATTTTGATTGTTGCATCAATAATATTTGCATTAGTTCAAGTCAATTGCAACAACACAACGCTATATGCCACAACCACTGATAAAACCACAAAACACGCAGAAGAGCAAACCAGAAGGAAGGAACTCAAAGAAATCGCAAAAAGAAATCAAGAAAATATTGCAAACGGAAGACTTGTGTCAGATCTTGTGAGGGTGGAAGGTCAACAGCGCCCACGCACGCACCTGAAGGGGTGCACGGATGCGAGCTTGTAGCCGGAGATTAGTTGAAGAGGAAATTAATACCTCACACCTCGCGCACAACTATCTCACTTACGCCCGATTGGAGCTGCAGTGCGTGTGCCGCTTAATGTGGCATTAGCGCATAATCAAAAGTGCACACATTCAGTCAACAAGACACGAGAGACGATATGGACGCAAAGGGGGAGGTGCGGAGAATGTAAGCGAGAGTTGGCGCGTGCAATATTATACAAGCTGCCTGACTCGCGTGTGGCAAGCAAGTTGAGCATCACAAGTAAAACGAATCTAATGGCGCACACGTGCTGCATGCAACGCATTACTTGCAACACAGACTCGCACGTTGCACGACCGACAGCAAACGCTAATGGATAATGGGCGCAAAGCTTTCGGCGCGAGTGGCATCAAGTCATCGCGTTGTATTGAATTTTGCGGTAAACGGGGTGAACACTTTCCGGTCACATGGGCAGGCGGTTGATGGTTGGCATGCCGTGCCGCTGTTGTTGGCGATAATTTGGACTCAATCCATGGTTGTGTTGGTATTAATCGAAATTTGGGGTGGGGCATTTCTTGGGGACTGTTGGTAATTTGTCAAAAATCTTATGCGCTGCCAATCGCTTGTTATTGTTGTTGTGGGAAAGTTAAGCGCAAAGTTTGCTTGGAAAAACTTATGACTGTGTGGTTAGTTGATTGGCGTTGCGGTTTTATTTTGATGGTGTTTAATGGTGCACACCTCGGCGATAAGATTATGCAACGCAAAGGGTCATTTGAAATTTGCTTCTTTTATGATCAACTGTCGCGTATTGTGCTTATCGCAAGGTATACGTGTGTCTCAAAAGCGTGGAGATATTTCTGCGTTTGGAGAAACGGTATGTTTAAAATAAATTTCTTAATATTTTCCCTTTAAACGCATGTCATCTGTTTAACGTATACAAAGACTACTGTAGAACCCTTGAAAGCTGCAAAGAGCACTTACTGAGGATACAAGAGAGATAGTATGAGCCCCAGACAGACCAACTGGAGACCTGTGAAAGCCTTTGAGAACCACCCACAACCGATAAAAGACCAGAATTACGAGAGATTAGGCTTTTTGGACATTTTGTGGAGTTAAGTGAAGTCGAGCTGGAGGTCGAGATCGAGCGTATGGTCAAGAGATATCAAGAAAGTTGTCGATTGAAGTTATTTTAGAGATCTCGTCAAAGCGAAATAGGGGTTGGGGGAAGGCTTCAACGAACTACCCAAGATCTTTTAGCTAATTATAACAATTTTCTTAATATCAAAGTTAAAGGAAATGAAACCCCGTAGATCTTGGAAGAGGCAGCTAGAGGAACTTAAAAATATTGCGATCAAACCCACTAAGGCATAAAGAGCCACTGATTTTATCATAGAGATGCACTGAGAAAACTACCAAAAATTGAAGATAGCCGCTGAAAGCTGGGGAGAGGCACTGAGAGCTAATGAGAATTTGAGAGAGCCACTGAGAGCTAGGGAGCGTCACTGAGAGCCGATAAGAGGCACTGAGAACCATTGAGAACCAGGGAGAGCCACCGGGGAGTGCCACGGAGAGAGGCACTAAGCGACGGGAGAGCCATTGAGAAAAGGAAAGAGGCACTGAGAGCCGGTAAGAAGTACTGAGAATTAGAACGAGCCACAGAGAACCGGAGAGAGGCCAAAAGAGCCCCTGAGATCCGGTAAGAGATACTGAGAAAAAGTGAGAGAGCCACTGAGAACCGGAGAGAGGCACTGAGAAACGGGAAGAGGCATTGACAACTAGTGAGATTTAGAGAAAGCCGGTGAGAAGTATTGAGAACTAGAGAGAAGTGAGGAGAGCCACTGAGAGCAAGGAAGAGGCAGTGTAAGCGGTGGAGATCGGCGGAAGGGGCCAGTAAAAGCCGGGGCATGGCACTGATTTAAGGTTATTAAAATAAGTTATTTTATTTATCTTATTTATTCAGAATATCAAATTACGAAATCCAATGTTTATTTAGTTGCAGCAATTATAGCTTTATGCTTGCTAAATAATCAACTTCGTTTACATGTTTACAATATTTAAGTTTTTGTATTAATATTATCTGTAAATTATTAAAATATTATATTACCTTTTTTAATGCGAGTACTTGCGTTTATCAGTTTGTTAATGCACTAATCCACATTTTAACAAACTATTTCAAATGCTAGCATTTCCAATTGGTATTTAAAATACACACAATTCCAGTCAAAGTATCTACTTTCATGCAGAGAAAACACGCATTTAATTATTTACAAAGCATATCGCTTTTTGCTTTTTCTACATACAGTTCTCTAATTACTCACAACGAGAGATAAAATATTTATTAATAATTTCCCTATTAACGATATAAACACTAAAAATTCTATTGATATATGTATGCATGTGTGCTTGTATCTGCACACTTTTTTTTGAAAGTCATAAATCCCTTAGAATAGCATAATTAATTGCGCCGGAAATTACTTTTACTAACCCACTCGCTCACTCACACCTACTCGCTCAAACAGAAAAAAATCGATTTCAATTAACATTCATATTTCCATGCGAAATGCCGACAGTTATAATCCTTTACAGTTAACGAGACATTGGAAATGTAACGGTATATATGTATTTATATAGCTGTAAATATATATAATATGAATATATCATTGAAATTGTTTACCTTTCTGTCTCCACTACTCGACTGTTAAATCAAAAGCGGGAAACCAGTCGAGAAGCCGCTCAAATTACTTTCTGGCTTTTTGGTAAAATGAAACTGTAAATGCTGAGTGTTGTTTTTGTTTTATAATATATACATATGTATATATTTATAGATATTAATTAAGCGTAAATAAATTTGATTACCACTCGCACCTCATGAAATATCATCGACTTCATGGAGCTTCTCGAGCTAGCAGCCCTTATATGTTTGTTTGATTTCTTCTTACTTTATTTTATTTTTATTTCTTCGATTTTACATCTATCTACTCTTTCCATGTATATTATTTTACTCTTATTTATCTCCATTTCTCCATAAAAGTTTGCTATTTTTTTACCGTTATGAACTTCTGTGACGCCCATCAAACTTCGATTGCTGCGAAATTGCGATTTTTATTTACGATTTATGAAGCCGGAAATTGCTCCATATGGTGACGGAAATGCTTGAAAACATAACCGCCGGCATATTGAGTCTCGATTGCTGTGGCAACAAACACATATTTTCATATATACATAGATATATATTTTTGAGCATGAGACTAGTATCTTAGTAGAATAATTGGTATTCAGCTTCTGAAAAGACAATTCTACAAGTTTTGGTTGAATAATTTATATTTTTGGAGTGATTAAATATTTTCGTAATCGTAAATCGTAATCGTAAAAATCAGATTTATTAAATTTTGATGGCTTCAAAGGTGTTTGTCTTAGCTAAATTATAAGTAATTGAGCATTACGCCTGGATGTAGGCAACAGTTGAAAATCTTCTTTTGAAGTAAGCGTTCAGTAGACGCCCTGAAGTTTACGTATGACTGCATGTGATGTGTAGCAACTAAGAAAATTTTTCAATAAAACTTTAATAATTTTTTCTTATAAAAATATATATGGCTGCTCGGTGTGGAAAATATTTTATAAGATATAAAGGTTATTTACAAAAATAAAAACAAAATGAGAAAGCGAAAAAAAGTAAAAATTTCACTTGAAAATCACGGTAGTTTGTATTGCTTCGTAATTGCATTACATTCTTTTTAAATTTGTGGACTGAGAAAATTGTGAAAAATTGCGCAGAAAACCCACGTCTGCGACGCAAGGCAAGGCTATTAAAATTGGTTAATTGGCCGGGCAGCAATTACAGGTGATTTGGATGCAATTGAAGTGCAGTTGAGCAGTGTTGTGATTCAGTGAGTGTGTGTGAACGCATTTCCGTTGAGTTGGTGGATATGTGAGGACTATGTGGAAGGCAATTTCGCTTTCATTTCCGTTTGACAGGAGAATTCGCGCAACAAAATTAGTTGGAAAATCGAAAAGTGCTTAAATTTGGAGGCAAGTTGTACCTAGATGTACTTACATATATGCAGGTGAAAAATAAATATGTTGACTTCTGTTTTAATAAAAATATATTAATATTACTTCAGTTTTAATTGATATTCGGATATATGCATACACTAACTCTTATTAGACCTTATCGGTTAGGTGATCATATCGGAATGTTCCACACACTTCTTTAATTCCTCAAGAGACCTTTATTTAAAAGGTATCTTCAGAGAAGTCAGTCCAAAAATTGGTTGATAACACCTTTGTTCTTTATAGAATTTTAGACCAAAAGAGCCTTCCGAAAGGAGTTCTAAAGAAAGCAGTTGAGGAGTCTAACTTCAAGTGAAAAGTCTAGAGTAGGCACGAATAGGACAAGAGCTCCTATCATAGTCGGAAGGTAATGCTTCTTATAGTAACTTCACGTCCCTATATTTCTATTGGTTGCTTCTGCGTTCTTAACCACCTTCAAACGATTCCACAGTGTCTGCCTAGGCCTGAGTGAACATCCCTTTAGTTAAGATATTGATATGGGTTCTCTCAATATCGATGAGAAACCACAGACCTCTAGCTAAAATGTCTGATCTTCATATAGATCATTCCTTAAACCTGCCGAAGATAAAATCATAAAACCCTTTTTACCAAGACACTCTCTTCAAAATTGGTATTGAAACACAATATTTTCACCTTGGTAGGCGTAGCGTCCGAAAGTAAGCTCTTAGAAGCCATTTTTTGACGTTTTCGTCGAGTTTTTTCAGGGAGGATTTAATGAATAATTTCAAGAAAAATATCAGTGACCCTTTTTCTGCCACGTTTTTGAAATGTTGAAGCTTTTTTGGTCAATTTACCCCCTGAAGCTCCGCACTTATATATTTATATTATAAATAGCCCCATTCCAGTGAGCCACAATTCTGAATCATCTTATTACCATTGAGCTGTATTAATTTATTTGATTTAAACGTGCTTAACACTATTAAAGACCCCATCATTTGATGCGTTTTAGGCCATTCTGCACACTGCAAAGCCATAACCCATACATATAAAGTGCAAAATCACCCATTTCCCCTGACAAACTTTTTCGATAATCTTGTACAACAGCAATTGGCTTAGGCTAAGCATTTCCAAATCCACTCTAAATCATAATGCACACACATTACAACAAGCAGCAACACAAAGGGATTTAATAGCGTTTAAAAAGCTGCAGGAGTGCTTATATCTTATATATTGGAGCCTTTTTATTTCAAATTTATTTTATACACATATTTTTCTCATTGAAAGAGAGGCGGGGGAGACTTCAAACCACTTTTTTTTCATTGGAAAAGAGTGCGGAGGACTTCAAATTGGCTTTTCAAAATGCCATCAAACGCAACTGTCGCCGTGTCAGTCGGCGAAAAACGAGACTAGCCAACATTTGAAATGTGCATTGCGTGTGATTTTATATGAAAATTATACCGCGGAGCAGTTGGAGTGGCCGTAAAGAGGCGTGGGGTGAAGAAAAGGCTGGAGAGAGGTTAGGTAAGGGTAGAGAGGTGATGAAGATGCTTTAAAGCGACTGTTTCCTCACACGTTTAGCAAATGTCTTGAATGTAAATCGGAAAACAATAATAATAATATATTGAAAGTACTTAGGCTAGGCACATAGTGGAAGGAAGATCGAAAGCAGCAGGCAGCTAATAAAGTTAATATTTTTGGAGAGACTTTACTAAGCTTTTTCAGTGATTTTTTTTAACACATTCTCAGTTTTTTAACTTCTTTACCTTTGTCACACTTCATTCGTCCTTCCACTGTGTGCCGAGCCTTATCTCTTGAAGTATAAACGTAACTTACTCAAAATTCTGAAAAAGCCCTCCAAACCGGAAATACTTAGCCGTACATTTATTCAGTTTATTTATGTTTAAGGCAAATCACGGCATATTTATTTATTGTTTATATTAATTAATTAATTTTATTGCCTCACTGAAGTCGCCACACTTGCGTGCGTCATAAAACGGAAGTGACGCATTGTCATTGAAAGCGCTCGTCTTCACAAGCTTTTCCCACTGAAAATTTTCACGCTTTACTGCTGGCATTTAAATTCAATAAAATGTGGCTTAAACACCGCATTTACACTTGTTTCCGCAGCGCATAAAACATCGACGCCGCCACGGAGCTTGTCACAAAGCCGCCCGCTTGTCGGACACCTGACACCTGCCGCGCCGCAATTGAGGCGTGTAGTAGACGAATGTCCAGCGCGCTTGTAGCTTTTTAATATTCCCATAAACACTTTCGTTGAATTTACACGTTTCGGGTGAGGCGCGCTCCTCACTCTACCAGCAGCGCCACGCGGTTGAAATTTTCTTTTCCCCCACTACAAGCACTTCTCATGCGTCAGTATGCGTTTACATGTCGCTAAGATTGACTTACTGTGCATTGATATGCGTGTATGTATAGGTGATTATGTGTGTGTGTTCGTATCCATTTATTTGTATGCATTCATTATTGGCATTTTGGTATTTACACCCGCATTAAATTAACATTTTTTCACTCAAACCCCCATATTTACTGTGAGTCAGTCTCATGTGTTGTTGTGCACACACAGTAACTTTCCTGTTGTTGTTGTTATTTTTTTTGCATAAAAATTCAGGAAAAATAAGTAAATTTCCTTTCATTTTTATTATGCGTTGTTGTGCCTAGGCAATGCTGAATGGCAAGGGGCTTTCACAGCTGCTTGCCTGCCGTTGTGCTGGTGGAGCTCATACATTTTCATCAATACGTTTTCCTTGTGCTTCCTATGAGTAGGCTTGTGTATGCATGTGTGTGTATGTATGTGGGCCGTTTTATTTGTTAATCCCATCACGTTTTTGTTGAAAACCCGAGTTTTGTCACCACAAAAACATTATATTATAAAAATGCAGGAAAAATAAGTAGGAGAAAACAGAAAAAATCGTGCACTGAGACAATAGTTGGGTGCTTGTGTGGTTGCCAGATTGTTAAAAAAAATTAAAGTAGATTTCAAATAATTTATTTAACGAGTTTCCCTTAATATTTTTTAATAGAATATTTATTAAAAGCGATTACTAGCCTTTAATCCATCTCAAAGACAAAAGCGGACAATATTAGTCCAAGATTAACAGCTTCGGAGAGATAATCCCAGACTTTACTACAAAAATTTACTTCTTCCGAAAGGTCTGTATAGCCGGTGTTAATTCTCAAAATTGATATCTTCGGGTCCGAAACCATAGATTTTATGGCAGTCGTTCAACCTCCAATTTTTATTCGGAACCAAGTTTCTTAGTCCAAGGTTAACAGCTTTGGAGAGATCAGCCCAGATTTTACTATAAAAATTTACTTCTTCCGAAAGGTCTGAATATCCGGTGTTAATCCTCAAAATTGATATCTTCGGGTCCGAAACCATAGATTTTATGGCAGCAATTTAAAGATAAGATCCACTATAAACTTTGAAATGCAAACTATTCTAAGCGACAGCACTCCTGAGTTTCTTCCTCAGAGCTTTTAACACGGATAGCTCTGAGGGAGAAACTTAACAGTGCTGTCGCTTAAAATGTTTTACCTTCACCAACTGTTCATTGGAGCTAAGTTCCGAGGAAGTTCTCGGCCTTAATTTTTCAATATTGAAAAAGAAAAATATATCAATGAACAAGTAAGGAAGGGCTAAGTTCGGGTGTAACCGAACATTTTATACTCTCGCAATTTATTTATTTAACTTTATTTATATTATATAATACACAATTTGACCCACATATTCGTCATATATATTGTATAAATTCCATTGAAAGTTGGAAACCATAATATTAGGTTAGAAGCACCAAGGTCCTCGTGTTCGATATATGGGGCCTTAAAAACCTATGGTCCGATTGCGGCGATTTTTAGAATGGGGCTGCCACACTACTAACATAGTATTTGTGCAAAGTTCTACACCGATATCTTCACTAGTACTTACTTTATATATTGTAATGTAAACGATTCAGATTGTCTTCAAAGTTCTAGTATATAGGAAGTAGGCCGATTTGGCCTATTTTCACAACATATCATTGGGATGTAATAAAACTATTACAAACCAAGTTTCATTGAAATAGGTCGAGTAGATATGGTTTTTGACCCATAAGTGGGCGACGCCACGCCCATTTTCCATTTTGTAAAAAAATCTGAGTGCAGCTTTCATCTGCCATTTCTTATGTGAAATTTAGTGTTTCTGACGTTTTTCGTTAGTGAGTTAACCCACTTTTAGTAATTTTCAACCTAACTTTTGTATGGGAGGTGGGCGTGGTTATGATCCGATTTCTTTCATTTTTGGACTATATTTGGAAGTGGTTAAAACAAATGACTGCAGAAAGTTTGGTTTATATAGCTTTATTGGTTTGCGAGATATGTATAAAAAACTTAGTAGGGGGCGGGGCCACGCCCGCTTCCCCAAAAAAATTACATCCAAATATGCCCCTTCATAATGTGATCCTTCATACCAAATTTTATTTCCATAGCTTTATTTATGGCTTAGTTATGGCACTTTATGTGTTTTCGGTTTTCGCCATTTTGTGGGCGTGGCAGTGGTCCGATTTTGCTCATTTTCGAAAGCAACCTTCCTATTCTTCTTCTTAACTGGCGTAGAAACCGCTTACGCGGTTATAGCCGAGTCCACAACAGTGCGCCACGCATCTCTCCTTTTGGCGTTTTGGCGCCAATTGGTAATACCAAGTGAAGACAGGTCCTTCTCCACCTGGTCCTTCCACCGGAGTGGAGGTCTCCCTCTTCCTCGGCTTCCACCAGCGGGTACTGCATCGAAAACTTTCAGAGCTGGGGCATTTTCATCCATTCGAACAACATGACCCAGCCAGCGTAGCCGCTGTCTTTTTATTCGCTGGACTATGTCTATGTCGTCGAACAACACATACAGCTCATCATTCCATCTTCTGCGGTATTCGCCGTTGCCAATGTTTAAGGGACCGTAAATCTTCCGCAAAACCTTTCTCTCGAAAACTCCTAGTGCCGTCTCATCGGATGTTGACATCGTCCACGCTTCTGCACCATAAAGTAGGACGGGAATGATGAGGGACTTGTAGAGTTTAGTTTTTGTTCGTCGAGAGAGGACTTTACTTTTCAATTGCCTACTCAGTCCATAGTAGCACCTGTTGGCAAGAGTGATTCTGCGTTGGATTTCAAGGCTGACATTATTATCGGTGTTAATGTTGGTTCCTAGGTATACGAAATTATCTACAACTTCAAAGTTATGACTGTCAACAGTGACGTGGGAGCCAAGACGCGAATGCGCTGACTGTTTGTTTGATGACAGGAGATATTTCGTCTTGTCCTCGTTCACCACCAGACCCATTCGCTTCGCTTCCTTATCCAGGCGGGAAAAAGCAGAACTAACGGCGCGGGTGTTGTTTCCAATGATATCGATATCATCGGCGTACGCCAGGAGCTGTACACTCTTGTAAAAGATGGTACCCTCTCTGTTTAGCTCTGCAGCTCTTATAATTTTTTCCAGCATCAGGTTAAAGAAGTCGCACGATAGTGAGTCACCTTGTCTGAAACCTCGTTTGGTATCGAACGGCTCGGAGAGGTCCTTCCCGATCCTGACAGAGCTTTTGGTGTTGCTCAACGTCAACTTACACAGCCGTATTAGTTTTGCGGGGATACCAAATTCAGACATCGCGGCATAAAGGCAGCTCCTTTTCGTGCTGTCGAAAGCAGCTTTAAAGTCGACAAATAGATGGTGTGTGTCGATCCTTTTTCACGGGTCTTCTCAAGATTTGGCGCATGGTGAATATCTGGTCAGTTGTTGATTTTCCAGGTCTAAAACCACACTGATAAGGTCCAATCAGTTTGTTGACGGTGGGCTTTAGTCTTTCACACAGTACGCTCGATAGAACCTTATAAGCGATGTTAAGGAGGCTTATCCCACGATAGTTGGCGCAGATTGTGGGGTCTCCTTTTGTGGATTGGGCAGAGTACACTGAGATTCCAATCGTCGGGCATGCTTTCTTCCGACCATATTTCGCAAAGAAGCTGATGCATGCACCTTATCAGCTCTTCGCCGCCGTATTTGAATAGCTCGGCCGGCAATCCATCGGCCCCCGCCGCCTTGTTGTTCTTCAAGCGGGTAATTGCTATTCTAATTTCTTCACGGTCGGGCAATGGAACATCTGTTCCATCGTCGTCGATTGGGGAATCGGGTTCGCCATCTCCTGGTGTTGTACTTTCACTGCCATTCAGCAGGCTGGAGAAGTGTTCCCTCCACAAACTCAGTATACTCTGGTCATCAACAACTAGAACATCTCTGGGGGTCCTACAGGAGTGTGCTCCGGTCTTAAAACCTTCAGTTAGTCGTTGGATCTTTTCGTTAAATTTTCGAGCATTACCCCTTTTCGGCCAGCTTGTCAAGCTCGTCATACTCACGCATTTCGGCCTCTTTCTTTCTTTTTCTGCAAATGCGTCTTCAGCTCTCGGTATCTTTCCCATCCCGCTCGTGTTGCGGTCGATCGCAACATTGCGAGGTAGGCAGTCTGTTTTCTCTCCACTGCGAGACGACAATCCTCATCATACCAGCTGTTTTTTGGGCTTTTCCGAAAGCCAATGGTTTCGGTTGCAGCTGTACGTAAGGAGTTTGATATGCCGTCCCACAGCTCCCTTATACCAAGATGCTGATGAGTGCTCTCAGAGAGCAGGAGTGCAAGTCGAGTAGAAAATCGTTCGGCTGTCGGTTGTGATTGCAGCTTCTCGATGTCGAACCTTCCTTGTGTTTGTTGACGTGTGCGCTTTTCTACACAGAGGCGGGTGCGTATCTTAGCTGCTACAAGATAGTGGTCCGAGTCGATGTTGGGACCACGAAGCGTACGCACATCAAAAACACTGGAGACATGTCGTCCATCTATCACAACATGATCGATCTGGTTGCGAATGATTCGATCCGGGGACAGCCATGTAGCTTGATGGATTTTCTTATGCTGGAATCTAGTACTACAGATGACCATATTTCGGGCCCCGGCGAAGTCGATCAGCCTCAGACTGTTTGGTGATGTTTCGTCATGAAGGCTGAATTTTCCGACTGTTGTGCCAAAGACACCTTCTTTACCCACCCTAGCGTTGAAATCGCCAAGCACGATTTTGACATCGTGGCGGGGGCAGCGCTCATAGGTACGTTCTAGGCGCTCATAGAAGGTATCTTTGATCACTTCGTCCTTCTCTTCCGTCGGGGCGTGGGCGCAAATCAGCGATATGTTGAAGAACCTCGCTTTGATGCGGATTGTGGCTAGACGTTCATCCACCGGAGTGAATGCCAGGACTCGACGAGGCAGTCTCTCTCCCACCACGAATCCCACACCGAATTTGCGCTCCTTTATATGGCCGCTGTAGTAGATGTCACAAGGACCCACCTTCTTCCGTCCTTGTCCCGTCCATCGCATTTCTTGGATTGCGGTGATGTCAGCCTTTACTCTTACGAGGACATCAACCAGCTGGGCAGAGGCACCTTCCCAATTAAGGGTCCGGACATTCCAGGTGCATGCCCTTAAATCATAGTCCTTTATACGTTTGCCGTGGTCGTCATCAAAAGGGGGGTTTCTCATCCGAGGCCTGTGTTTCTTATTCACTGGTTATTCGTTTTTATGTGGTGGGTCCCAAGCCCAACGCACAACCGCATAAGCGGGATTCGCCTTCTCACTTTAGCTCGCTTCCAGACGGATGTCTGTTGGCTACCCAGAGGATACTTGGTCTAAGACCGGAAGTTGTGAGCTGCTTGAGCCACATGTATGGTGCCAAGAAATAAGTGTGCCAAGTTTCATCAAGATATCTTAATTTTTACTCAAGTTACAGCTTGCACAGACGGACGGACGGACGGACAGACATTCGGATTTGAACTCCACTCTTCACCCTGATCACTTTGGTATATATAACCCTAGATCTAACTCGTTTAGTTTTGGGTGTTACAAACAACCGTTATGTGAATAAAACTATAATACTCTCTTTAGCAACATTTGTTGCGAGAGTATGAAAAGACTAATGCTGCAAGAAATAAACCTAGGTTATACTTTTTGAGATACATATGAATTTTCGAAAGATCAAAAATCGTCCAAACTAGAAAAGAACGATGGAAACATCACCAATCTCTGAGAAAGTGCGCTACACATGAGATAGTGATACGCGAGCTTCCTTAAAAAAAATCGCAGTTTAGTTCTGAGACTAAACTGATCCACAGATAGATGAAGATCTCCACCTGTCACATCGTCCATCGTTAAGAACAGGGTTCGAATTTGTCCACTAAGTTTAATCTATATATAAAATATCAATAGTATGAGTTCTATAATTCGTTCAAATCTGGCAACCTTCAATTCGAATCTTCGCAACTCCTACCAACTACATGCATACACCTGGAAACTCGCCCAACAAATCATGTATGCATGTGATGAGTAGGCAATTATAATATTTGTCCCTTTGTTTTATAGCTTTCTTGTCTTTTTTGGGTATTAGTACATGGATAGGTAAAGGAAAAGCTGTGTGCTTATGATAGGGATATACTCAAGCAGTATACTTTACACACATGTTAACACATGTCTTCAAGTACTTTTATGAGTAAGTGTAGAAGATTGTTAATATTTTCAAGGCTTTAAGATCGTTTAAAGGGATAAGGATTTTGATTTACAATTTATACCTCCAGTATTACCTGCTAGCTTCTTCAATAAAAGGTACACGGAAATTTACATAAATGATTTGTGCTTGAAAGAGTTGTATCGTAAATTAAGAATAATTAATTTATTTGTTTATGTTAAATGGAAAGTGTTGCTTGAAACTTTAATGAGCTTTGTGGAGGTGAAAGTGTCCAAAGCATATTCAATTTTAAAATTCACATTATAAATGGAAATAGAAATATCTGATCGATCATTGATTGATGGTTTTCTAGTTCCAAATTCAAGTTTCTTAAAATGATAAGGAGGACTCTCTTTCACGAAAGTCGGCCTTTTGAAATCATAGGACCTATTAAAATCAGTTGCGGAGCTCTGATTTAGCCGATTACTTCTCCACAATCGGATGACGTTTAAATGGTCAAAACAATCCTCCGTGGCCTTCCATTTATTTTCACCCATTATCCATTTAAAGAAAAAATTCTAAAATAGTTCTTTAAATTCATTATAGATCAGGAAATCAGATCTCAAAGAAAGTATCTAAGCTCCCGAGCTATCCGTATGAGACTTTTCAAAAGTACAAAATATAGATCCTAACTTCACTTATCCAGAGTTAGTTAGGAGCATCTTAACCTCAATTCCAAATGCATCGAGCAATTTGTTAATAAGATTCATGTAGATACCAAGGCAATGGCGTAATTGGTTCTCTATGAGGCTCTGCTTTTCTACATCCGTGACTAACATAAGCTAAATAAGCTCAGAGATAGTTGGCAGTACTTGCTCAATCGATGAGTCCTTCTACCTCAGATCCATGTTAGATCCATGAAGATCTACAATGCTTCTTGTGATTTTTGGGATATATCGTTAAAATCTTCTAAGGATTGATTGGTCACTTCCCCCTTGATAGACTTACTTACGTCCTGAGACTTACTGTCGAGGTTTCATTAGAAAAGATGAGATGGAAGCATCGACTAATCTGAGATAAAGGTCGAAGAGCTTTAGTTATCACCTCTTTAGCCATCTAGGAGACTTACCTAATATTGGACTTAAGTGTTTTCAGTGTTTTCAGGTATGAGATGAGGTCAAAGGACCTCAGTTCGGTCATTTGGTGTCACTTTTCCATAATTTAGATACAAATATTTCAAAAAACTCCCTTCTAACCTAAAAGAGCTTGATAAAAGCAAGAAAAAATTCACTTTCCTCCATCCTAGTTGCCTTTTGCGCAAAAATTAGTATAATATTTCACGTATCTTAAATATTTATTCGTGTAATATTGTCCAATCCTTTGTCGGCAAATCCTTTCTTCAACATTTTTCACCTGCTGCCGTAAGCAACGAGTCAAGTAGGTGCTTAACGTTCATTTATAACGGCAGCAAACACCCACACCTGCACCGCGGCTGAAGAGTGTTCGCAGAAGTACTAATACCAAAGCAGCACACTTCATGCGAAAAGTATGCTATTTTTACAAGTTGCACGTCCTTACACACACATATAAACACTTCGAAGCATTGTAGCACGCCGTGTAGCACGTGTGTGTGGCATGGAAAAAATATTAACGCAGTAAACATAAAAATGATTTTCACACGTTGAAGGCGGATCATCAGCGGACTCAACAAGCTAAACAGCCAGCTACTTACTACTACTTTTACTTTGTATAAAAAGCACCTGGGACACCAACACATACATAATGTGGCAATGTGGCAGGTCATAATCGTTTTGGGATCAATGGAGACTTGGAAAAAAAAGTTAGTGAAAACATGAAAAGCAGCAGTGGGGCGTTACGCCACGGAAGTGGCAGACGATTGGAAAAATATTAGAAATATGTTGCAGCATGAGACAGGTTGAGGTGGCAAAGATAAACGGCTTCTAAATATTGCTGCTTATAAGTGTTGTTGTAGCCTGTTTTGCCTAGTATTTCGCTAGCTGCCACTGTCATGCATATGCAAGTGAAGCACCCGCCCCCCATCTTACATTACGATCCATATATACATATAGGGACGCTTGGTTATTGGCAGAGCGCATGAATAATAGAATACGAAATACGGGAAGCTCGCATGTTCGTGCTGTTTACTGTTGCATCTGTGGCAAGTAGCACCATTGTGCGTCCCATCAGCCGTCGGAGTGCGTGTTGTGAAGAGCACGATTTTTGCGCATAAATAAAAAATATGAATCGATAAGCAGAATGTGTTAAAGTCGTAAAAATAAAAGTGACGCTCTGAGTAACTTCAAGCATACTTTACATAAAAGACACATTTATAAGTGTATATAGGTATTTAGAAGGGCCTCCGTTAGCTACTTTTGTTGTTTACAACGCGTCTCCCGCTTGATGTTTTTGAGTCCCTGCAATATAAATATGCTATATAACTTATAATTCTCAGAATCGAAGAAGCACAACCTATAACTTCAACAAAGCTGAAGGCTTAGCACGGTTCATATGTGAAAATGACCAACGATGTGAATACCTTCTGTATCCATAAAAGATCATTCGGAGAAGGAGCTAGTTAAGGAGGATACAAGAAAACCTCCGTTATTACGTTAATTGGGGTCACCAGCTCCACTGGATCCATGTGTATGTTTTCTAAGACATTTATCTGGGAAGGTCGTGATCGTATTTTTGAGAGCTTCGGTTACAATACTTCCCAAATTTGACTTCGAAATCGCTTCTTTCGTTATACGGAAAATAACTTTGGTATGTTTCTACCTCCAACATCCAATAATTTCAATTTCATTTCTTCGGATGGGTTCCGGCAGGACTTTTGAAGAGCTCAATGAGAAGCAGATGAATCGGATGAAAAGTACTTGGTACCCAAGAATGAATATTCTGGACTATGATTCAAGGGCGATATTTCTTCATCTTAATTTCAATTCGGGCGATGAAGTCTAACGAGAAACTTACTCATTATTCCTATCCAACCCTTCTTAAGGCAGCTCGGCCTTTCGGCATAAGAATCTATTCTCTTCAAGAAAAGCATAACCTAATTAATATGATATCTAGTATAATAGAAATGTGTGTCTTAGCTTTCATTCATGAGATCTGCAAGATTCAGATATTGTTCAGAGATTGAAAGATGAGAATCCTAGGATATCAGTATTCTAAAAAAGTGATTTCTGAAGGAACTGTGGAACCCAGAAAGGTGTGTCTTAGTTTTTAATAATGAGTTCCGCAAGTTTCAGACATAGTTTCATGGTTCTAGGATGACACACCTGAGATACCAATATTCTAAAAAGTGATCTCTGAATAAAAGTCGATTAAGGAACATTGAAGGAACCCTGGAACCCAGAGTGTGTATCTTAGCGTTCACTAGAGCTTTCCAATCTTTATGCGATCTATTTAAGATCGGGTATGAGTTTTAACGTCTTATAGTTCATCTATAAATATACTAAAATTGATGGTAATTGGGTCTTAGATTCCAATTTCTCCTTTAGAGCATCAAAACGAAAAGACACTCTTTCCAAAATGCCCTTGTATCAACAAGTTCGCACTTCTTCGAGCCGTGGCCTTGTACTACCCCAACCACTAGCAACATAATAATAATCCCAATCTAAATCATAAAAAGCAACGAGCAAAAAGTGTTGCAAGTTCAACAAAATTGCAGTTAAGCTGCAGAGATAAGCATCTTTATGTGCACTTACGCATACCCTTGCGTGTCGATGCGTTAAAAGGCAATTTGCCACACCAGCAAATCACTCAAACTAATGGCAACTGATAATGGCGGCAAGCAAGCGGATTATGCCACTCTAACTGGAGAGACGACGGCAACTTGCAGCGCCTTATTTGCATTAGTACAAAGTTTACAACAACAACACAAACTACAGCTAATATTAAATGCTGATGTTGCAACACTCACCGCGCGCTGCTTGTTGCAACTTGTTCACAAATTAATTGCATGCCACATGAAATGTTGTAAAATGCATTTCATTGGCAAATTAGCACCAAAAAACTCGAACGCCAGAGTGAAGTGGAGGTGAGGCATGTGGCAGGTGAAGCGACGACGCGCCTCCACTTAAACACTTGTACGCCCTACTTCCGTTCACAGCGCGCACACGCTCAATTACAAGCAACCGAGCCGACCATTCTACTAGCCGACCACATCCCGTGCTTTTCCTCCGAACTGGCTTGCCTACTTTCTTGTGCAGCGCTTTGTCGTCGTTAACGGCCGCATGTTGCATGCCGCTTATAAGTCAGTCATTTATGACAAAACAAGTTTGAGTAGCACTCATTTAGTCGTTTTAACTGCCCTAATGATAAGCTCTGCTGCGCCGGCAATGGAGGGCGCGCGCAGCTTCATGTGGCACGTCAAGCGCGCGTGTGTTGCATACACTTAATACGCCCATTCGCATGCGAGTCGTCACCACCGATTCGCACACTATCAGCTGCCTGCACTTTTTCCTCTTCAGCGCTCACTTTAACCCCGCGGCGCTCACCTGCATGCGCCGCTTTGTTGTTGTTGCGCGTTGCGAAAGTCAAATAAAATGCATGTCTTTACAACCTGCCATACAATAAATACCGGAATTAGTGTTGTAATTTGGCATTTTCATTGCATTAATGCGGCGGCAAATGCATTCGTAACGCGCTGTTGCATGCCACATGCAGCACATACCTACTCACTCACATACTTACACTACAAATAGTTCTCGCATTGTTGCAAGCCTCTCATATACTCATTAACTAATACAAGCGCTGCGTATTGGCAGCTTTGTTGCAATCTGCAACCAACCAACAACAACAAATCAACCACTGTTGAGTGGTAAATTAATTTCGTGAGATTAAGTCGCTGTCGCGTTTGCTGATTCTGACAATGACTAGGATGAGTCGGCTGAGCCGCGCTCAAGTTGTTGCGCCGTTGCACTTCCCACTCGCCATAAAACCGCTTGAAAATGCCTGCCGTGTAAGCGTGTGTGTGTGCGCGCTCGAAAAGTGTTGCGTGGCATGCATGTAATGCCGCAATGATATTTGGCACGCAAGAAAATTCAAATTTTATGCCCACAATCGGAAGTGATAACACGCAGCTTAAGTTGAAGAGGATTTCTAATTATCGCACGTTGCGCTTTACCCAAGTCGCAGAAAGCTTTGGTCTTGAGAGCTCTTCTGTGAATATTTTTTTTTACTAGAAAATAGTTAACAGTTTATCAAAGGTCCCCGACTTCTTTTCAAATTCGAGAAACTTGTGTTGAAAATTTACGGCTAAATTCCAGGAAGCTTAGATATTTTATTCTCTATAAAAATCTAGAATCTGTCTGGGCAATACATGGAGAAGGAAAGTATTGGATAAACATAAATATTCTTCTCATTTAAACCGTATGTAGAGAGTATGTTAATTTATGTTATAAAAACGATGTTTGCTATAAACCAATATGCAGTTAAACCTTTATCGAGAGTCCCACCGATTAATCGGCCTTGGCATCGGCGAAAAAAGTAAGTATCGACATCGGCATTATTTGGCAGATTCTTAGCCGATTCTTTGGACTTCTTTCAAATGCCAAATCTATGGCATAATCTATACTTTATTTATTAAGCATTGGTTGGGATTTACAAAAACCTGGGACAGTCGATTTTTAAAAATTTCTCTTTAGGCGAATTTTTCACAAGCAACAGCATTCGCCACAGACATGAAAATGTAATAATCACTTCGCGTCGACTAGATAAGGTGGATGCAAAAGAACCTACCAAACGAGCTCCCGAAGCTCCTATCGAGTCATTATCAATGTGTGTGGCCTCTCGTTTTCCTGATGGAACACAACCCATCTCCTATTGTCTGACCGCTTCTGAGCAATTGCGTCCTTCAGGCAATCCCATTGTTGGCAGTACACGTCCGAACTAAGTTTGGCCGAAGATGGGCTCAAAAGAAATAATTCCAAATCCACCATACGTATTGCTAAACCTTCCTGACCGTCAATCCTTGCTTGGCCACCATTTGCGTCGTTTCGCCGCGATTCCACTGTGACTGTTTTCGCTAGACGTTTTCGTTACTACACTACCTTTCTTGAACAGTAACCATCCACTTAAGAAATGTATCGATTTTTTGTGCGATTCAGCAGTAATTCGAAAGTGGAAATAATAAATTAGTTCATGAACAAATCGTTATCAGCATCGGCCAAATTGGGTATCGGTCGGACACTAGCTTTATCCTAGACTTCTGTTTAATATAATTGAATCGATTTTCTTCATTACGGAACTAGCATAAAGACCCGCTGGTATGTTAAGTGCGACAAAGACTACTATAGCACCGATATTTCTGTACAAAGTCTCTGGAAAATCTAAAATTCAATTGGACTCCAAAAACTTAGGTTAAGATAGGGATTAATCAATCCACTGACGAATATCGAATTGTCGTTAGTACCAGCTTTCAGCGCCGAGTTGAACTAGACGTTTAGTAAGCAAAAGCTTTCAAAACATCGCTAATATGACGTCACACAAGCTCACCTGTAAAATTCGCATCAGTCTTTGAGTTCAAGTCACTCGCTACCAAAAACTCTATCCAATTGCTTACTGGTATATTATTAATTATGTAATTGAGCTCCTACAACTTCATGTATGTTATTACTATACATACTTAAATACTTTGTACCTTCTTAGTCAGTGGAAGCAACTTCTCCAAGTTATTCAGTTATTTGGGTTTATAATTAAAGTTTGCTAAAACAATGTGTGTACCGCAAATTTGGATAATTTGAAAACTTCATAAAATGCTTGTAAATAATTCATTAGATAATTTATGTAAATGAGAGAATATTATTATTAATTATTAGGAGAAACTCAGCTTAGGTTAGGTTAGCCAATGATAGGTATAGTTCGCGCCATAATTTCTGAAACAAAAGGAACTACTAGATATACCATAATTCACAAACATATATTGACAAACTTTTCACCATAGTCTTCATAACCAAGACATGCAACCTCGATAGTAATTTGGTCGTAAACAACCACATTCGCTGAGCAATTGTAAGTGAGGTTATTATAACTTAATCTGTTCTGAGAATGTACTCTATGAGATTGGGTCTAATTAGCTGCTCTGTTATTCTTGCGAATACTTTTTCACTGAAACATTCAATTTGCTGTTTTCTAAACAACAGACGGTCACCTCTTATAACGAGTAATGAACTAAAAATTTTTAGAATAAATTATTTCTGATAAATTAAAAAGTAAATAAAATCTTTATTTTCTTTACAGATGCTGAAACAAAAATGTTATTACTGCTAAAATTCAATAGAAATTTATACAAGGTAAGTCGTTAGACAACTTTTTTTTATTTTTGACATAAAAATATTCCACGTATTAGTATACAATAACCACCTTTCATTGTAAGCGAACAGCAAAAGGACACTCGCTTAAATAATAAAGCAAAAGGTAAGGTAACTACACGGACTCGAATAATTTAGAAGAGTTATACATATATCAATTAAGTATAGGATAAGACATAGAGGATAAAAACAACAACAAAACCGTAAACTGGTATACCATGAGAAGCTGAGATCCCTCGATCGTTGTACAACGAAAATTTCAACTCAGTTGAGTATTATTTTTGCCTCTCGGTTATCAAAATAGACAACCAAATGACCAATACTTCTCGTTTACATCTCCGTAAATTGCCGTTACTTCCTAGATTAGTTACACATTCCAAAAGAACATTGCCTTGCGCCCCCACTGTGACCACGCAATTGTTGTTCCTCCACTTATCTTGAGATTTCGTAACTGTTTCTTTGCATGTTTTGCTTAATCCCCCCATCGAACTCATTGTTAATTTTGGCATCTTTTGTTCATCGAAAAACTACCGTATTGAACGAATTGTATTTATCATTATTAGAAATCGAAAAGACATTACAAATATTAGACAATGGAATAGAAGAGAAGAAAAAAAGAATGCTTCAGCTTACAAGCGCCAGCGCTCATTAATCATCGCACAGTAGACAGCCAAAAATATCCGCTTTTAATTAGCTTTGACAAAATTCCAATTAAATCGAGTAGAAAGAGTGTGAGTCAAAAAGCTGCAATAACAATAACAACAAAGAGTGTCTATAGAAAGCTAGAAAAACGCTTTGACAAATCACGATCAGGAATATTTTTTTTTTGCTGGCTTAACTTCACAAGCAATCAAAATACCGGCGTTTCACAGAAATGTAACAGCAGACAACAACAACAACAATAGCAGCAATAAGCATTGTGAGTTACTCATTAAAAAGTAATAAAAGCAAAAGCCAGCGACCAAGTGTTGAGATAGATTTGAAAAAGTACCGTAACAAACGTAATGAGTAATGACAATAGGAAAGCCTAGAGTCCAAAACCAATTTGAACAACACCAACAACAAACACGAAATTTATGCATCTACTTGAGCTAATTGTGCCGGCTGCACTATTTGGAGCACACATACCAACAAATATACACAACAACAATGCGCTTCAACACGCCCACAAAACGCTTATATTGTAGTAAGCGAGAGCAGCGTGTTGCCATATCGTAATTCAAATCGACTACATCCGAGAAAGCGTCTTGTGACAGCCGAGAAAAAAAGGCTAGTTGATGCATTGGCGCAAATGAATAGCCAAAACACTCGCATACTTACTCACTCGCAGCTCATTGCTCCATATGGCACACCATAAAGTAGCTCGGCAGCACTTCAACGCGTAAACACAAATGTTATCTCGGAAATTTATTGTGTAATCGCATCGATATGGCGACACCTACAACGGCCACGCAGCTACTCAGCCAAGCCACGCACTTAAGCCAGCCACGAACTCCACGCGCTCCATAATGAAGATGAAGGCGCAAAGGGTCGGGTTGCGCCAGCGGACAAGGCAGCGTGCCACAATGCAATAACCATGCGTGGCATTAGCTGGCAGAGGTTGGCCGCAGGAAGCGCATTAGTGGCTATTGGAGCAGCATCCGCAAGTGGGGGCAATTACAAACTCAAAACACACACACATGCATATATGAAGATGTGTATGTGCAACACGCTGTGGAAATTTCTTATCGCGCTGCCGAGCGATGCAACACTCGAGATATGTGTGTGCATGTTTGCATTTTCCGCGTAATTCTTGCGTGTTTGTGTTTGTTGCCGCTGTTGTGACACATTTGGTGCGTGCAACAAAAGGTTGCAGCAATTAATCTTCGCTTCAATTGTGTGTCGTGACAATGTTATGCGTTATTATTGTAGCTTATAATGAATGTATTTCTTGTTTGTATGTCAAAATATTTAACCATATACGCGCTCAAAACGGTTAAATACATTCATCGCGCTGCAACTGGGCTTTAACGGTGTTATTTGTAGTTCAGGGTTTTTATATTTATAAATAGTATTGGAGGTGTGTTTATCAGCATAGTGTATCAAGGTAACGATTTGTTTCTAAAAAAAATCTATATTAACTTTAAAATACGGAAATACCGTTAATTATTAAAAAAAACGCTGTCGATTAGATTTCTCTTGAATAATCCCAATTTCTCCACACTTACTAATCTTAAGTCATAAACTCGAGTTTATTGAACATTTAGGTGTTTAACATTTATCTGTTACTTATTTGTAATTTCTACTCCGAAATTCACTGATGCCACATCGTCGAAGAAACATCAAATTCCAGAATTGTTCCAGTTCTATCGAGTTTATAAAACTTTTAACTTTTTTGATATTTATGATAAATGCTTTCTCCTTTGTTATTCTACTCTGGAGCATGGAGGCTCAACAAGGTTGCAGCGGCTCACATAAATAAGAGTTGTGGTCTTTGCCACCTCCCATGGGGTTTTGGCTTCGGCTAATTCGCGAAGTACTGACCACTTCCATAAAATTTTTGTTTGACCGCGATTTCTTTTTCCTTTTAAATCTCAGTCCGTCGATATCCTCGTAAAACTGTCTGGAGTCTTACTCAGAGTATGTCATATTATATGTTTTATTTGTATAAGTATTGGTTCCTACTTTGTTATTTTTCAAATGCATCCTTGTTCGACTTTTACGACATTAATCTCAAGTCCGCCAAGAAATATAATAAATTAAATATTGAATTCGTTAAGAACCAATAATGACCAAATAAGAGGCGGTTCCATGATATTCAGGACTGGACATGATATACGTAACTGGAACGTATCCAGGTAAATACTGTCACCTTGTTTTGCGTTTTCCTTTGTTACATCAAAACCAACAACAGAATATTAGGGCAATTTCTCACGCCACAACTTGACATTTGAAGGTCAAATATTCTATTGGTCGAATCTATAGAATTATGAATATTAAATTCCTTATTGATCTTCGGGCTAGTCAGGACTCCGAATTTCGCTTTTCTTGCTTTATTGAATCCTCCCGATCCGTAGGGGATCGTTAATAGCTATCGCTTTTAAATTTGGGCCTCTTGCAGATGGAAATCAAACGTAAATCAAACGGACCGGACTCAGAACTCTCTCACGTGGTTCCCCCAAGTTTAAGGACAAAGACAAAGCTCTGATACCTCTCTACCTAAAAACTTTTCAATTCAATCTAGAACTACATATACGAGGTCGGTTTACAAGTGGTACAACCGTGGCTAAAGAAGGTCGAGAAGATGTGAATGATGACGCTGGTCCTGGCGCCACAGCACATCAACAAGCTATGCAATTTTTCGCTCAGGAATTGTTGAATGACATCAATAGCGATCCTAATTTGCTTAAAAGTGTCATAACTAGGGACGAATCATAATATATAACAATAACCATATACCCGGTTATGACATCGAAACCAAAGTCAAATCGTCCCAATGGAAGAGCCCAGGGGAGCCAAAGTAAAAAAAACTGAATAAAAAGAAGAAGAAAAAGCTCAAGAGCATACCAAAAGTACAAATCAGAACTGCTTTGAGGATAGAAGAAAGCGCTGGCACAACTTTGAAGGGGACAAAATAGAAATTTCTGAATAAATACATAAATACATGAATATTTTTTGAGAAAAATTAAAATTCTCCTTATTTTTTGAATAAGCTTGGTATGCTCTGTTTATATATTAAACCGTCGAGAAAGCTTCTAAAATAATTATGAAGACTTTAAAAATAATGCAGAGATTCAAATACATAGTTCTAATTTTAATTCAAACAAGGTACGAAGTTATATAACATGTGGGACTTTATGTGGCATCATCAGTCGACGCTACTTTACTTAATTAAATCTCGACTTTGAGTGCCTCCATTTCAACTCTACTATTTACATTATATCTCAAACAACATTAATATTTTCTTACCTCCTTCTAAAAGTATAATAGAACCTCAACAATAAGGAACTTGCTTACCTTGTAATTGAAATTTTGCTAATCTTAGGAAGCATCCATGTCATAAAAGTGTAGGTACACTTAGGTACGCGCATAAATTTGCTCAAACAAGCAATGCTCACTCATTCATTCACTCATTCATTCACTCATTCATTCACTCATTCATTCACTCATAAGGTTATGTAAGAGCACAAGTAATCATATGTAAAATTGCCCAATATAATTTGATGTTTTAGCCACCTTTTTAATGATGCTCACGCACATAACTTTTTAATAATTTTTTAATCCACTCGCTGCTGGCACTGCTACACAATTTTATTATCAATTCCCCGAGCGCTTAAATGGTATCTACATGCGCTGTCAACTCTCGACGACCTCAGCGAAGCAGCTACTTAACGCCACCACCAACTGCCAACGGAGCTGCCACCGCTAACACCACATTATGACTTTTACTCGAAATAGCTGCTATTTTTATGGGCTTTCCCTCACTCCCTCACGGAGGGAATGTTGCTGTAAGTGTCTATAAAAATTGCATTCCTGCACTTTTTGGTTGACTTTGAAGACTTCAAGATATCTCCAAGCGCTTGACGTTCCAACGTGAAAATATTTTCGGTATTAATTTCTTTTCTTTCTTTTGTCTTTTCTCTTTTTAATTTATTTCGTATGTTTTCTACAACTCAACTCTTCTAAAACATGTCACGCCCTGTTTCCTCAGAAGTGCTATTAAAATAATGTTTTATTATTGCTGATAATCAGGCATTTCAAATGATCTACTATTTGTGTTGCGCGTTTTATGTGCTCGCGAGTTGATAGTTGTTGTGGCTCGAGTGTCGGAGTGGTCGAGCGTGACACCATAAAATATGTAAATGGAAATTTTATTGCATAAATTAATATTAACTAAGCGCATTTATTTTATGTTATTATTAATGAGAGGTGTTTGCTGGCGCTTTGCTTCAGTAGCTGATTGCATTGAATCCTTTGGTTCACTTAAGTTTTTATTACCAACGTTTGTTGCTTTGCTGCTTAAGTAATGAGTTAATGCGTGTTGGCTATTAAACGAGTGCTTTAGTGCTGTAAAGTTTAATAAAACATATGCTTAATGTCGTTAAAATGAAATTAAATCACAACTCAAAAATTATTTAATTACTGGAGCTGGATCTATGAAACGCTAATGGATTTTCTAAGAATTTTTTTTTTAATCAGAAAAACACTTAGAGAGATTATTGGTTGCCTAAAGCTCCCTGTTTTCGGAAAAATATTTTCGTAAATATAATTTACGATCTCGTCAAAAATAGAAATCAATGATGATTAGATTCGAAACCATAATAGTAATAATAAACCTTTTCGTCAAAGCTTTTATCGGTTTCAGAAAAGCTCTTTTAAATTACGAATGTTCTGGCTTCAGATACATCTATTTTCAAAATGTTTCATCGAAGTAAGCTTCTGGTCCCACTCTTCCCCGCTCATTTATACAATTTATACACAAATTTATGATCGTATACGTAGGGGGATGGGATCATGTGTAGAAGTTCACGCAAGTGAAGAAAGTTTTTGATTGTCATTCACTTGGGAGTGGCCAGAAACGATTCTTCTCCACATGGTTCAAGCAGCTCACGACTTCCGGTTTTAGACCAAGTATTCTCTGGGTAGCCAACAGACATCCGTTTGGAGGCGAGCTAAAGTGAGAAGGCGAAGCCCGCTTATGCGGTTGTGCGTAGGGTTTGGGACCCACCACATAAAAACACCCCCCAATGAAAAATCCACGAAAGCCTCGGATGAGCAACACGAAATATCTCCTGTCATCAAGCAAACAGTCGGCGCATTCGCGTCTTGGCTCCCACGTCACTGTTGACAGTCATAACTTCGAGGTCGTAGATAATTTCGTATACCTGGGAACCAGCATCAACAACACGAACAATGTCAGCCTCGAAATCCAGCGCAGAATAACTCTTGCCAACAGGTGCTACTTTGGACTGAGTAAGCAATTGAAAAGTAAAGTCCTCTCTCGTCGAACCAAAATCAAGCTCTACAAGTCGCTTATCATTCCCGTCCTGCTTTACGGTGCAGAAGCTTGGACGATGTCAACATCAGATGAGACGACACTAGGAGTTTTCGTGAGGAAAATACCGCAGACGATGGAACGATGAGCTGTACGAGTTATACGACGTCATTGACATAGTTCAGCGAATAAAAAGACAGCGGCTACGCTGGCTAGGTCATGTTGTCCGAATGGACGAAAACGCTCCAGACCTGAAAGTGTTCGATGCAGTACCCGTCGGAGGAAGCCGAGGAAGGGGAAGGCCTCCACTCCGTTGGAGGGACCAGGTGGAGAGCGACCTGGTTACACTTGGGATCTCCAACTGGCGCCGAACTGCGAAGGAGAGAGAGAGGTGGCGCACTATCGTCGATTCGGCTATAACCGGCTAAACGGTTGCAACGCCAATCGCATACATACATACGTCGTATAGCCCTTAGAGATAGATTTGTTAAAATCCGAGCTCACAATGTAGTTCCCATGGTTTATCTATTGGATAATATTCCTTGGTTAATGATCCGGTGTTCAGAGGAATAATCTTTCCGATGAAATGAAGTTACATTAAAATAGTAAAGAAATCTCCACCTATAAGGGGTTATCCCTTTGATTGTTTCTGGCCATGAATCAACCTTTTCACTTATTGATCCTATATAATATGTAATTAAGATCTTGTTTTCCATTAAATAATTTTCGTCTTGAGAAAATTCCTCAATAGAAGTTTCTCTTGACGTGTTTACAGATCGTTCTATTTTTGTTATGATAACTTGAGAGAACATCCAATAAAAATACGTAAGACCGGATAGAGAATATTTCAAAGGAAGCCATTTTCAAGGTTCTTAAATTTTTTGAACGAGATATTTTATAAAATTTTAAAAGAACTCATCATTGTCTTACGAACTTCGCATGACAGTTGCAACACACATTGAAATATTCCAAATTTGTCTCGCAAATAGAGAACCAAAAATTTTTACTTATCACAAACAAAACAAAAACAACTTCAATTATTCATACATACATTTAAACAATTTGCAGTGAAAAACTTTCTGGCCACACAATCTTCATGGCAAAATGATAAAGATAAACGATAGAAGTTTTGCACTCTTTGCCGCAAGGAAAGTGATAAAAGAAAGCGACTAAAATGCAATTTTTAAACGAATGCCAAACGAGAAAAGAAAAAAATAAACAGTTGCAGCAAACAAAAGCAAATAGTCTGCGAAATTTTGTAAATTTGCTGTGTTTGCTTTGGAAATTTGCATATTTTTTAACGCGAAAATTTCGAATTGTGAGTTGCTAGACAAAGAGGAAATCATAACAGGAACTATTATGGTAATGTTCTTTCCAAACGGAAATTATGTTTTCGGAAAACAAAGCATAAGAAAGTGTTAGAAATACTACTACTGTATTGTTTTAGAAATTTTGTCTAGAAAACTAATAATATAAATGCATGAAAGGAAGTGTCATTTCGTGTTGTGACTGGGAAGTTGGAATGTTCATTGGTACAAAGGTCATTTGGTGCTTTTATTTCTTTTACTGTAGACTTTAGAATATTCTGTCGAATTAAATGATAGTCGCGAAGAGTAAATTGGAAGATAATCCTTCGATACATCGACATTGAATTTAGTAATGAGGGGTTGACAGAACGGTTTATATTGTGGTATCTCTAGATGATATTCAGTTTTCATTACTTGCATATGCTACGATGAACATTTTTAAACAATACTAGGCCTTGGTGATGATTCCTGATCCTGTCTCATAAAAATCACATTAACACCTGTTCGAATAATATACATTTACTGAATTATTCATATAGATAATAATAGTGATCCACGGTGCTTCCAAGAGCGATTTTCTTTTTGATTGGCTAACGCGGTTATAGTCGAGTCCACAACAGTGCGCCATAAATTCCTCCCTTTTGACAGGTCAATGGTCCTTCCAACGGAGTGGAAGTCGTCCTCTTCCTCGGCTTCTTCCGGCGGGTACTGCATCGAACACTTTCAGAGCTGGAGCACTTTCGTCCATTCGAACAGCAAACAAAGTTTGAGGGACCGTAAATCTTCCGCAAAATCATTCTCTCGAAAACTCCTAGTACTGTCTCCTTGGACGGGAATGATGAGGGACTTGTAGAGTTTGGTTTTTGTTCGTCGAGAGAGGACTTTACTTTTCAAATGTCTACTCAGGCCAAAGTAGCACCTGTTGGCAAGAGTGATTCTGCGTTGGATTTTCATGATGACATGTATTGTTATTGCTGTTAACACTAGTTTCTAGATAGTCGAAATTATCTACAACTTCAAAGTTATGACTATCAACAGTGACGTGGGAGCCAAGACTCGAATGTGCTGACTGTTTGTTTGATGACAGGAGATATTTCGTCCAAGAGCGATCCTAAGTTATCTAATTGCATCTCCGATATGGCTAATGGTCGGTTTTGATAAAAGTCATGAAACCAAAGAGATTCTAAGTCAATGTCTTCCAAATGCGGAAACTGAAATTCTTCTTCAAATGGTTCCAGGCGAGGTTATGTTAGGTTACGGGGCTGATCTCGGCAAAGGAGTTCATGAAGATCACATTTGGACAGTTGAAACATCGTTCCTTTGTAATGTCTAGAATAAAGAAGCTCATGTATGTAAATATGTAAATATGTAAATATGTCGTCCTCGGCTTTTTCTAAATGACTTTGACAATCGGGGTTCGACAAAACGTTAATGCTTAGAGCATCTATTCCTAAAGAAAAGAGCCCGGTTCGAGGTTATACACCAGAGAACTTATAACATTATTCTAACTTCTCTACCTACACTGTTGCAAGATTAACCTTTCAAACAGCTAGTGGACTTTTATACTATCACAGTTTTTTCTTTAGTCACTCATACTTACAGTTATCCCGTATTTGCATGAAATATTTGTAGCTTAACCCTATCATATATCTTCCCACATATATTGTCGTCTTCATCATTTCTTCATTTCTCTTCTTCATTATTTTCTGCTCTTTATTTTTATAACCTTAATATAAAAGAAACCATAAAATCTCAACCATTCCGCCTACAAATGTTATTCTCATAAAAAGCATTCGAGTTTTTAAAAGTTACAAATTTCAAAAATTTATCAGACATATTGGTATGTCTACAGACATTAAATTTTTATTTTCAATAAATTAAAAAAAAGAAAAGAAAAACTGAATGACAAATTACATTTGTGGACGAGCTCACATATTTGTGGCCCATAATTTACCATTACCATTTAATTACTCACACATATATTTATGTTTTGTAGACACTTCAAAACCCAAAAAGACACCTCATATGCATACATTCATACATATATTAATTAATGAATGTATTTAACTATTCAAACTCCACTTTTATTTCTTATATTCTCCAAACATTTTTTGTTCTCATTATAATTCCAATGGCGCTCAGCGTTGCTTTTATTGCCCGTTTAATTTCTTGTTACATTTTAGAGCTTTTTATGTGCCACAAACGGTTAATTTCCAGAGTGACTTTACATATGTTGAGCGTTTAAAGTACTTGTAATAGAATGACAATTAAGAAAGCTTTCTGTATTTTATTGATTTGAAGACCGCTTTTTTTGTGGTGCTTTTTATTGCTCCAATAGCAGAGTTTACTACTTTTTTATTTGGAAGAAATTGTAACTGTTACACAGTCATTAAACAAATAATAAAATCAAGTATGTGCGACCAATGAGTGATTTTTATTGATCCACATTTTTTTATTGTCTTTTTATTCTTTTACAGCGATAAAGAAAGAAAAGGTATGAATCATTTAGCTTATTTATTGATGCTGGAGCATGTGGAGACCACCTGGTATTTTGTACTGTAATTATAAACAGTTTTATTTATTAACCACCGTCCAGTCTTGTACTATAAAAAATTTTAGAATTTCGTTTCCAGTTTAGTCTTCAACTGAAGAAAACTAGGTGGAAATTCTTTAAAGTCTTACTTTTTCCATAACAAAAATAAGCATAGGTTAGGTTAAGTTAGGTCAAGGGAGAGAGAATCTCGCTTACACAGTCTCGACTGACGCGGATACTCTTGACGGATCACTAACACTATTATGAATCGACAAAGCGCTTGGACTCTATTATAAAGTTCTTATTTCGGCTTATGTCGATTCCAGTCATAAGCCGAAGATGTGCCTACCGGGGTGTTTTAACCTAGTTTAAGTCTGGTGAATGCTGGACATTGAAGGCGGTAGTGCTTGGATGATTCGTCTTCCTCCAAAGAACTTTAGTAACTAGCATGACTGACTTGATCCCTAATCTCATCGCATGTGTTCCGATTGAACGATGACCAGTAAGCACACCAATGATTGCATGATCCATCTGTCCGACGCACTAGAAGCGCAAGATTCGTGGAGAAAGGTTGGACCGATATATCGTATGAGTTGCAAGTGCCTTCCGCACAGTATCGGAGGAAGCAGTGTGTGTCATTTCTGGAACTCTACCTCTTCGAGTTCTAGCTGAGGAAAGACTCGGAATCTTTACCATCGAAAGACCAACCACATTGAGCGCTGAAGAACGCAGGGAAGAAGAACGCCAGAAGAGCATCGCACGTTGGCAGCTTCAATGGGATACTGCAGAGAAGGGTAGGTGGACCCATCGTCTCATACCACGGATTGATGTGTGGCTGAACCGTAGTCACGGAGAGGTCAGCTATTAGATGTTAACTAGCAGATGTTATCAGGACATGGGTGTTTCCGGGCTTACCTACACCGTTTTAAGCACGATAATTCCCCGGAGTGCCCGTCCTACCCAGAAGTAATTGAAAATGCGGACCATGGTTTCTTTGAGTGCCCATGATTTAATCCACAGCGTGATCTACTCAAGAATATCTTTCACCAGAGTATCCAACCAGAGACAGTTATAGAAATAATGTTGTCATCAAGAGTCTCTTGGAACGCTATCAGCACTTTTGCAACAGAAGTCCTCATAGACTTGCGTTCCATCGAAAGAAAAAGGGCAAATGACAACAACTAGATGAAAAAAATAATAACATCTTAGCTACCAGAAGGAAGAGCAGTAGCTAAATCCTCCCCCACGAAGTAATGCCTAACGGCGGATACCGTGGGGGATCAGATTACATACGAGTCGGTAGTAATGCGTACCTTAAGTTAATGTCCGAGATTCGTAAAGAAATTTCCTTCGCTATATAAAAAAATAAAGAAAACAAGTAAGGAAGGGCTAAGTTCGGGTGTAACCGAACATTTTATACTCTCACAATTTATTTATTTAACTTTATTTATATTATATAATACACAATTTGACCCACATATTCGTCATATATGTTGTATAAAGTCCATTGAAAGTTGGAAACCATAATATTAGGTTAGAAGCACCGAGGTCCTCGTGTTCGATATATGGGGCCTTAAAAACCTATGGTCCGATTTCGGCGATTTTTAGAATGGGGCTGCCACACTATTAACATAGTATTTGTGCAAAGTTCTGCACCGATATCTTCACTAGTACTTACTTTATATATTGTAAAGTTAACGATTCAGATTGTCTTCAAAGTTCTGGTATATAGGAAGTAGGCGTGGTTGTGATGCGATTTGGCCTATTTTCACAACATATCATTGGGATGTAAGGAAACTATTACAAACCAAGTTTCATTGAAATCGGTCGAGTAGTTCCCGAGATATGGTTTTTGACCCATAAGTGGGCGACGCCACGCCCATTTTCATTTTGTAAAAAAATCTCAGTGCAGATTTTATCTGCCATTTCTTATGTGAAATTTAGTGTTTCTGACGTTGTTCGTTAGTGAGTTAACCCACTTTAAGTAATTTTCATACTAACTTTTGTATGGGAGGTGGGCGTGGTTATGATCCGATTTCTATAATTTTTGGACTGTATTAGGAAGTGGCTAAAAAACCCGACTGCAGAAAGTTTGGTTTATATAGCTCTATTGGTTTGCGAGATATGTACAAAAAACTTAGTAGGAGGCGGGGCCACGCCCACTTCCCAAAAAAAATTACATCCAGATATGCCCCTTCATAGTTCGATCCTTCATACCAAATTTTATTTCCATAGCTTTATTTATGGCTTAGTTATGGCACTTTATGTGTTTTCGGTTTTCGCCATTTTGTGGGCGTGGCAGTGGTCCGATTTTGCTCATTTTCGAAAGCAACCTTCCTATGGTGCCAAGAAATGAGTGTGCCAAGTTTCATCAAGATATCTTAATTTTTACTCAAGTTACAGCTTGCACAGACGGACGGACGGACGGACAGACAGACATTCGGATTTGAACTCCACTCTTCACCCTGATCACTTTGGTATATATAACCCTATATCTAACTCGTTTAGTTTTGGGTGTTACAAACAACCGTTATGTGAACAAACCTATAATACTCTCTTTTGCAACATTTGTTGCGAGAGTATAAAAACACCAATGATTGCAGAGATATGAGTCTTACTAAGGGACAGCAGCTGGAAGGACCGTTTTTCGATCCATCTAACTCTGGAGTTAAATACAATGGTATAGTTGCAGAACCTAGCCAATCATCTCTACGCTATTGAACTACCACCTTTCTAAAGGTTTTAATAGAGCTAACGAATGACTTTTTAACGATCTCGACATCGCTGCGTTTCAGTACACAGAAACTTCCTTTCCTTCTATGTAGTCCATCTATGATCTATGATCCATGACCCTCATTGTTTTCAATTAAAACTCAAGTTTCTGACCTTGTGTCAGTTTCCACGTTATCTCCAGAGCTAAGTTATGGAGTTAAACCAAAATTAAGTCTTGACCAACATTACCTAGTTTAATCATCTTCCATATACTTGATATTCATGGGTTAAATGCTAACAGAAGTTAGGTTAGGGTCGTTTTGTGGCGCTAGCAGAGTAATCTTACTGAACTGACCGTGTTAAGGATAAATAGACGATGAGATATTTTTTCTGCCTGGTCTATAAATTTGGGTTTGGGTTTTGAGTTTGGAAAGGACTAATTGACGGCATTTTGGGATGCCTTAGATGAGGTATCGTCGGTATGGGATACTGAAGTACCGCTTTGGTGGGAGAGAATGGAAATATATGTATATGATTTAGTCTTCTTAACATACCATTTGTTATTATTATTACGATGTCAGGAAGTACGAAAAAGTGGAAAATATATTAAAAATACGGGCTTTAAACTCAACCAATCATTTATTTGAATATTCAATAAACTTTCAACACCCCTCCTAGCAGTCAAATTGGGACACCACCTTGATAATATAATTTCAATTAAGAGCAGACCCTTCATAATTTGTTTGCCAAATACTCAATACTAACATATATAAATGAAATCCTCATGGCATTGACATTGAGCTCTCTGAGCACATTTCGACGGCAATGCGGATTAAAAATACAATAATGAGTACATAATTATCATTATTATTAAGTATTTATTATGAAAAGTCAGTGATGCAAAAAATTAGAAACGCATTTGAACGTTAATAATTATGCGCAAAAAAAGAAGTGAACAATGAATATACATAGGTAGCTATAAGAGAGTGTGTGTGAGAGAGTACGGTAGCAGAAATTGAAAGTTATAGCAATTTAAATGTCAAACGTAAATTGACAGGGCGCTCCATAGCTAGCATTTTCGCATTTGCAAAAAATATGTACATATATTTCGCATTTAAATCGACATCGAAAGCTTAAAAACCTGGGCTACCTGCCGAGAGCCGTCCGTTAATGTTGTCACTTTAAGCCCAAAGCGATTAAATTTTGCGCCACAATGAAGATACCATACCTAGAAAGGTGGGTAGACTAAGGCTCGACGACTAGCTGGAGCGACGACGGCGGGCAGCGTCTGGCAGCATTGCGAACAGACGAAATAAATTAAAATCACACAAATGAATCTTTTATTTATGGACAGCTTTAATTAATTTAATGTGGCGCGCCAATGAATGTCACAAAAGCTTTCCTGACGCCGCCGTTGCTGTTGCCGCTGCCCGGTTTTGGTGACCGGGTGTGGTCGCCGCTGACTTTTGGCCGGCAAGTAGCATTGAGAGCTGTCAGTGATGATTCTTATCAGTTCGGACAGCTGGTAATATTTCATTATTGACATTGCCACATTAAATACGTGGAAAATGCATGCACGAACCCAATAAATATGGTGTATGGCTGAATGAATGAGTCGCTGAAAGTGCGAATTCACAAGGAAAATGTTGCATATCATATAAATGGGAATGTATTTATAGCAATAAGTGAAGAGAATGCATGAATGAAGAGTAAAAGATGTGGTAAACAACAAAGGTAAAAGACTTTCTTCATCGCGTTGAGGTTGGAACTTTCAATGAACTTGGAATGGAGCCTCCGAGACTAGACTAACTCGTGGCTTATTTATATGTCTTGAAAAATCCTGTACTGGCCGATCGTTTTGGCACTGGTATGCCACCAAAATCTAGTGATCTGAGGTTCTATGGTCTGGAAAGAGTCGGATATCTAAGTAACAGAGAGCCACTGAGCTGGAAAATATCGGAAATCTTCGGTCTTCCATGTTATTCCGTTGAATGTAATCCCTGTGTAGTTATATATATAGAGGATCGCTCCAAGAGATGGATCTGGAGGGGTTTACTTTTATTGAAACATACGCAGTCGGTCGAAGCTCCTCAAGAGTGTAGGTCCTTTGATCAAGAAAGGAAACTTCAAGCTTTATTTTGAACATTAACCGACCGTTTGTATGTGATTTTTGGAAAGACCGTCCAAAAGTTAATATCTTCGAAAACTTGGGAATAGAAAGTTTGGAGCTCAGTTAGCTGAGAGATAAATCAATTTCATATATCGGTAAATGGGAATGAAGGACTAATGACAGCTTGGAAAAGAGGCCATTTTGTTCTATTAACTAGTTCTTCCTGGCTAACCATTGTTTTGGCGAGTTAAATGACTTCATGGACAAGAGCACGTCTTTGGAACTCCGATCGAGGGATCGGGTCTACCTCAACGTGGATTAAGGACTCTTGTGCTTAATATTTTTAGAGGAAACTGACATGGATCTAACTGTCCAAAGAAATCGTCGTGCCGCAGGAGTTTTCCTAGGCAAGTAAATAATATCGAATTTTAGCAACAATTCATCTATAAAAACCTTCAAATTGCTAATAAAGGCATCGCTGGCTAATATATCCCTATCTTCATATACTCGTATAACTCTTTGTGGTTGCCTACGACCGGCTAATATTCCCTACTCAACACATCTCTCAATCAGCTCCAACGAACGCTGTTCGGCGCTGATGTGTGAAAACGCAGTCAAGCGTGTGGACAAACGATCAGGCAGCCGCCAACAGGCAAAGCACTCGCAACCAGCCAGCGAAATGCAAATGTGAAACGAACATCCAACTTCACGTTATACCAACGATTTACATATCCCTACGCGCATGTAAATTTGTACATATGTAAAACTTTTTTTCGGATACATAATGTTGCCAATCAGCGCAAGGATCTATACTCCTAAAATACGTTTTTTTCATTCGGACGATTTTCGATTTTTCATGAAAGTCTCCCTCTTAGCACACAAACAACCCAACACACAAGTCTTATGGGGCTCGAACTGAAAATCCACTGATGCGGAAGGCATGGACACGCAGCTAATCACCTGGAAATAATGTATTACCCTAAAAATGTCTAAATGCCGCATGCCAAATGGTAAGCCAGCCAGCAGGCCGACAAGCTGGTTGAGTTGACTGTCGATGGAATGAAAAAGGTTAAATCTATCCGAATCAATGAAAAGGACGCAGTTCACATATGCCACTGTCGTAATGGGCAGCGAAATCTCTATGAGTTTGCACTGCGGAGCCATCTGGTTTGTTGGCTGCTTAGCTGGCTGGTTGGCAATCAGAATTGGCTGCCATTGAGTTGGACTTGAATAAATTTGCTCACAATTGGCAGGCTATTGATTTTTGTCGGAGGTCATTTGGCGCATTTAATGTAATGAACGTCGGTTGGAATTAACCATCATTTTTGAAAGAAGGTGTAGGAAGTGTATTTAAATTAGATAAAATTAAAAATGAAGTTTGCAAAAATAGTTGGTTTTGGTTTTGTTGATTAGCGAAATGATACTTGGCAGATATTTGGATGAATTTCTGACTTTTTGTATCATTGTCCAGGACTCCATCTCTCTCTTTTCAGTAATGTCATAACAGTAGAGAATTCTAAATTTTGTCTTTCACAAATCATATTTGAAGAAGATGTCTAACTAATCTGCCATATTGGATCCGCCATTTTGAATTTTGAAAAATTGTCATTGGATTCGTAATCAGCGACCCCCAGAACCCCGAGCAGCGAGTCCGATGAAGCTTTAAACTGTCCGCCATATTAGTTTTCTAAGATTATCTCAAAATCCTGATCTGTTGGGGTTAAATTGACCTCAGATTCGGATTCAGCGACCCGTGGCTGTGTTATTAATAGGCTGTAGTAGCTTACGAGAGGGTTCGGTATTTCATAGTGTCGACAGACGTTAGAGGTCGAAGGTTGACACTATCTTTTATGATTTCAGCAAGAACTGCTAAGTACCGTTATAAAAAACTGTGTCTTTTTTTTCTAGATTGACATGGAAATGGAAGATTCTACAGATAATGAGTAACTCGAATAAAATTCTATCCAGAAAGTAAAAAATGTATGTGAAGTACCGAAGATAATCTCCTTATGTTAATCTCATCCATTAGCGGCTTTCATCATTACCAGTTTAATACTAGTTTTACTACAGCAAATTTTAAATACTCTATAATTTAATTATCCTTACACATTAAAATGTGAAGAGAACATAAATTCATATTTAAAAGCATAGCTCCGAGCAACTTTAGCTTACCTACTTCCGTTGTCGGCAGTTAATACCTTGAAACTTCCGTTACCTGTTACCACTGTGCTCCAATTGCAAAACATGCTGCAAAAAACAAGAAATGTTGCTACGCACCTTGACTTCTACGGGCGCATACGCCGACTGCCATCTACAACAACAACAACATTTTACTCATATGAGATTTATTTCATCCGCCAGTCGACACTGTTTCATACAAAAGTTAAATTTAATTAAAAAAGTTTGGCATTACCAGCGCAAAAGTATGTAATAAGCACGCATGCCATGCCGAACCGCCAAAGTCGTGGCGCTCATAACCGCAGCCAACACAGAAACTTTAAGCAGCTGATAATGCGCGCGGCGGCGGGTTAAGGCCAAATACACAAAGATATACTGGCGCGGGAGAGAGAGTGCGGGGTCAGTGGGGAATGTGTGAAGGTTTATAGAAATTTTTGATAATATTAACTGGTTATAAATTGGACCATTTTGGTACTGGTTACTTTGGTAACTAGTTCCGAATTAGTTAAATTTTTATACTTCGTGCTTTTTCATTTTATATAAAGTAAAACATAAATAAAACTATTTTTTTAAAAATTAGTTAGCAACTAGTTACTTTTGGAACTAGTTTGTAACTAGTTACTAATTTTATATTATTATTTTCATTATCTTGTAAAAATTATATTATTTTCAAAAATATTAATATTCAAGCCACTATCCAGCTGACTAGTAAGCAACTAGTTATATATGGACTAGTCTTGTAATTAGTATTTTTCAGTGCGATATGTTTTCCCCATCTGCTAGCTAAAATATTACATTACTCTCTCTTGTGTTAATATGTAATCACCGTTGTGCGTTTGTAACTTGCTTGGCATTTTGCTACAAAAATTCACATTCAACAAATATTTTATTTATTTATTTCTTGTTTTTTTCCTTTTTACTTATTTCAAACCGTGTTCTTTGTTTTTGTTTTTAATTTGTTGTTTCATATTTCTCTGCACTACTGTTACTTTGCTGTTATCCTGCAGGCTTTCAACCTGCTTTTTGTGTATGTATGTGTTGCCTGCACATAATCTGCCTCGACTGACTTGCTTGCCACAAAAATGTGTGCGCTTGCGTCTTTTAATTGACTCACAAGAAGTCAAGTTATGCAGCAGTGAAACAACAACAAATTAATAACGGTATTAAATTAAATAACAAATACACAGAGCCATTGAAATAATTAAATAAGTAGTTTGAAGTAGGACGAGTTTCTCGTATTTATGAAACCAGCATAAGTTAATGAAGTTATTGTAAAGCAATAATTTTAATTATAATTTAATGAGTTGGAGGTAATGAGAAAATTAATGTTGAATAACTGATATGTGACATAATTATACGATGATAAAGTCATTAGAGTAGAAAAAGTATGAAGGATTCTCCGAATTATCAATTTATCTAATTGTAACAAGCAGAATTAGTGATCAATACTGCACGTAGTGGTTACGATTCAGCCTCTTAAATAGTTTTCGAAAGAAAAAAAGTTAAAAAAAAAATATACTAAAATACGTTCTCAGACCAAAAGAGAGGCTTACAACTCGATAGTTCGTGATTTTAGATCGAGAAACCGAAATTACCTATATATTCCTTCATACATATCCATATTAATGTAAACATAGTCCTTTTCTATGCTTTTCTTTTTTAACTATGGAATCCATTTTAAGCAAGTTATAAATATCTAAGCCCCTTCTTATAAACGCAATTTTCACTTTTATTACGCCAATTTCACAGGTTGTAATATGTCACAGCATGTCATGCCACTTTCCCTCATTTCTACACCAAAGCGAACATAACCTTTTGGTTGAATAGTTTTTTAGAGCACACCCATATTAATCGCAGAGTTGCCACAGTGTTGTAATAATTATAAAGACATATTTATATTTAAGAATCCCCCGAAGAGGTCAGTTGGTTTTCTTTATAGACCCGCAATTGCTTCTTTGGGAGTATTTAAAAGCTTATACCCAGAACTCTTGCCAACAGGTGCTACTTTGGACTGAGTAGGCAATTGAACAGTAAAGTCCTCTCTCGACGAACCAAAATCAAGCTCTACAAGTCGCTTATCATTCCCGTCCTGCTCTACGGTGCAGAAGCTTGGACGATGTCAACATCAGATGAGAAGACACTAGGAGTTTTCGAGAGGAAAATTTTGGGCAAGATTTATGGCCCTAAGAACATTGGCAACGGCGAATACCGCAGACGATGGAACGATGAGCTGTACGAGTTATACGACGACATTGACATAGTTCAGCGAATAAATAGACAGCGGCTATGCTGGCTAGGTCATGTTGTCCGAATGGACGAAAACACTCCAGCCCTGAAAGTGTTCGATGCAGTACCCGCCGGAGGAAGCCGAGGAAGGGGAAGGCCTCCACTCCGTTGGAGGGACCAGGTGGAGAGCGACCTGGTTACACTTGGGATCTCCAACTGGCGCCGAACTGCGAAGGAGAGAGAGAGAGATGGCGCACTATCGTCGATTCGGCTAAAACCGGAACTCTTGCCAACAGGTGCTACTTTGGACTGAGTAGGCAATTGAACAGTAAAGTCCTCTCTCGACGAACCAAAATCAAGCTCTACAAGTCGCTTATCATTCCCGTCCTGCTCTACGGTGCAGAAGCTTGGACGATGTCAACATCAGATGAGAAGACACTAGGAGTTTTCGAGAGGAAAATTTTGGGCAAGATTTATGGCCCTAAGAACATTGGCAACGGCGAATACCGCAGACGATGGAACGATGAGCTGTACGAGTTATACGACGACATTGACATAGTTCAGCGAATAAATAGACAGCGGCTACGCTGGCTAGGTCATGTTGTCCGAATGGACGAAAACACTCCAGCCCTGAAAGTGTTCGATGCAGTACCCGCCGGAGGAAGCCGAGGAAGGGGAAGGCCTCCACTCCGTTGGAGGGACCAGGTGGAGAGCGACCTGGTTACACTTGGGATCTCCAACTGGCGCCGAACTGCGAAGGAGAGAGAGATGGCGCACTATCGTCGATTCGGCTATAACCGGCTAAACGGTTGCAACGCCAATCACATACATACATACCCAGAACTAAATATCTTCTTTTCAATCCAACAGAAATCCAAATTTCCAAGAGGTCGGCTTTAACGAGAAATAAAAGTTGATTGCCGAGACTTCGGGATCATGATTGACTAAAGAATATTTTCTTCAGACCGACCCTGGCAGCATAAAATACACCAGAAATAGTTTCGAGGATATACTGTAATTGAAAAATTCATTGGAATCGCTTCAAACTTGATACTCAAGGTGGTTCTCGGGGTCGCCAGGTCATGACAAATATTCTTTTTGTGTGTTTGTGTTATTGATGAAGTTTAATTGCGGTTAAAGAGACAGAAATGTATTAGTTCGATCCGATTCTTATATACTATGAAGCTTTTTAGGAACTCTTTATGGAGGGATCAACCTTGCTTGAAATTTAATACGCTACCAACAGAGAAACGATCGATTACACAGCCACACAAAAAAAAATGATGACCTGAGCTTTTACTATGTGTACTATATGTTTTTGGGTCGCCGAATCCGAGGTACATTTAACCTCTTTAGATCAGAGTTTTGAGATAAACCCAGAAAACCATTATGGCGGACGGCGATTTTAAATAATCATCGGATTCTCTTGAAATTTGTTATTCGGGAATTTTCGGGTCCGCTGTTTACGAGACCGTTGGTTTTTCAAAATTCAAAATGCCGCATCCAATATGATGGACGTTTTTTTGAAAAAATTATCAGAATCGCTTCAAACTTGTTACTCAGGGGGTTCTCGGGGTCGCCAGGTCATACGATTTTTTTTTCGTGGCTGTGTTATTGATTTAGTTTAATGCGTGGAAGGACTCAACAGCCTTCGAACATCCAGAATTTGTGGGAATCCGTTGGTTTTTTCAAAATTCAAAATGCCGGATCCAATATGATGGGCGTTTTTTTGAAAAATTTATTGGAATCGCTTCAAACTTGCCTTCGAATATTCAGGATTTGTTGGAATCCCTGCATCGGATTTTTCAAGCTGTCTATTAAGATCTTTGATAAACTTGGCCAGAAACACTTGTGCGGTTAGGGAAGATAAAATTGAATGAGCCTTCAAGCCCCCAATTTGAATTTAGTTCTCCGCACAGCTGACTATTTAAACCCTCCAGTTATCAGCATATGTCTAAATCCATAAATTCTGCCATTTGGCAACCCTACCAAATGGTATGGCATGTCAGTGGGCGCATCCTAGACATTTTTTACATGCTAACAAACCGGATATGCGCCATAACCATTTATGCAGAAACTCATAAAACTAACCAGGCAAATACATGGCAGGCACATGGAATTACATACACACAGCAACAACGTTATACCAAAATAGCGGTTTCTAGCTGCAGGTAGCCTCGTTTGAATACGAGTAAATGTCTTTTTGCAGTTAACCAACCTGTCTGTCTCAATTCCACACACACGCTTACATAGCCTTACTAACTACCCTTCCCCACCTCTCTCGCGGCTTGCCCCACAGTTTAGCGCACGCGATGTCGACTTGTCACCAATGTCGTAAACTATTTTGTTAACATTATTCAGCCATAAACGACGATGATTACAAAATGACTGCGCTTTTTTGTTGATTTATATTTCTAAGGGTTGTTGTTGTTGTTAGCTTTTTTGGTTTGCAATTTTTTTCGTGTCGCGTAAATGGGTTCTGTGGAGTTATTGTATTGTTTCGGTGCTATTTGCGAAAGGGTTGCCGTGTATATTTACCGTTCTACTTTCTAATTTCTCGTTTGTTGTTGTTGTTGCAATTTAAATGTTTCATGTATTCTTCGCCATTTTCGGCTCTTTACCGCAACCAACAAAAGAATAATGGCACGAAACTGTGTCTGCAATGAAGATAGGTAACTTTTGCAGTAGTAGCTGAAGTGAGGTTGATGGGAGACTTGTGGTGGTATGCCACATAGCTATGACCTCAAAAATATTAGCGCCACCATTTTTGTTTATTTTGCCAGCGAGAATGTATTTTTAAGCTTTCGCAATTTTTGTCAACAGCGTTAGGTGTGTATTAGTATGTCTAATGTCCACGGACACACTACTACTGCTCGTCCGTACGTCTAGACGGCTCTTGCCAAACCCATGCGGCTCGGCAAAGGTAAAACTAATGCAAATGGGTGCCAAAACAAACCTTCAAACATACAGGATGTATAAATAAATATATACAAGAGCACCGTTAGTGCAACAGCTCCTCACTTAGGTTATCTAATAGACACACTACTTCCAGCAATCCCGAAATTTCGGTATTTTAAAGAATTTCCTTCTAAAATCTAAAGCCAACACTTTCTCGGCTATAAAAAAGATTTCGAAAATTCGAGACTTACAAATTTCGGAATCCCGAAACTCAAAATATTGCATAAACCATCTGAACTGATACTCACCTGCTTGCCGTCGCTTGTTGATTTTTAGACTCGTCCGTGTGCCGCTCCGTTGCACCATTCGTATAGTTATAAATTTTGCAATGAATTTATCACCCAATTAGTTTTAACAGCTTTACCCGAGTGGACACACTCACTCACTCACTTTCTGTTGCGCACTCGCACTCTAGTTCATAGAAGGACTACACTCACTACTTTCGTTGTTTCCTATGACGTCCTGCGGTTACAGTTACCAGCCAAAGTTGTGGCTGTTGGTGTAACGGTGTCACCGCCACTAACCTCGTTGACATTTGATGTATGGATTTTAAATGCCTGCACAATATGTGGAGGCTCGTTGCATTTCAACATAACCTGTTGTGCAAAGAACTAGTTTAGAAAGCGGGGAGTCATTGTGAATGTTTCAAACTGTTACACTTCGGATTTCGGGAAGTCATAAGAAAAACTCACACAAACATTTGAATAAACTAGAATGAGTGTGAGTCCTCTGAAAGCATCCAAGGTCAAATCAAGCTCGAGAACCAGACTGGAAATATCTTTAGGATCTTAAATATGGATTCCTCACTCTTGAGGTCTATAGCCCAGCTAACATCTAATACTGAGAATCTCATAAACGGCTCGAATGATACTAAATATCCGTATCCTAATAGAGAAATAGGATAATTTGTAGGTTCCCCTTCTAGATTCAAGCTAATTACTCATCGCGTAGTGGCTTCAATAGATTTCTTTGCTGGGTATTTACCCATTATATGTACACTGATTGAGCTGCCTTCGTTGCAGGTGTACAATATCCGCCGGCCATTTAGGCAATTAACCCTTTGATATTTTCGATTTTGTTGGCGTAGAATAAATAACGGTGAAGAGAAAATATTAGTTTGGTTGAAAGTCAATTTTCTGTAAAATATTCATGCATTTTAGATTCGAAATTGTAATATCACCATTGTATGCTATAAAGTGACAGCAAATAAGTATAAAAAATACAATATTTTTGAGTTGCAATTGATGTTACGAACTCAAATTGTTATGGAAAGGGTGTTAGCTGTTGAAAGCTACATTGCTACTTCATCCAAAAATTTATGCCGAACAGTAAACATGTTCGTTGCTTACAATTGGGCTCAAATGTAATATTCTAGCAGATTTTCACACCTTATCGGTGTATTAAATTTTAATATTGGTTTAATGGGCTCTAATGTAAAAGGGGCTACCACAGCTTCTTTGCGTATGCTGTTACAGTTTACCTATCAAGCTCAATTCCTACTCATGCGTCCACCTCGACCACCCTGGGCAACGTGTGCAACCCAAACCGAGTGGAACTCAGGGTACGGCTAAGAGAGGTCAGTCTGACTTACTCGGTTTAAGGGTTCGCCAAGGTTTGCAACGTCTGTCCACCAGGAGGTGCGGCTACAAACGGGCGTCTGTCTTGGAGCAATCGGCTCGCTATATAAACGTTATACAAAACTTTATTCCCCAAACAGGGTTATACGTTGGGGTTGGGACCCGCCATGTAAAACAAGATCCAATGAAACGACCAATAAAGCCACGGAAATCAATCGGAGGATCAGTCTTACCAACAGGTGCTCACGGGCTCAGTAGGCAATTGATAAGCTGAGCCCTCTCTCGCAAAACCAGAGTAACGCTCTATATGTCACTCATCAAGCTGACCCTGATGTATGGCGCGGAAGCATAGATGATGACTAATAAAGATAAGCACTCCTTAGGATCGTTCGAGAGAAAAGTCCTCCGAAGGATTAATTTCCCGCGGGCGTAGGTGAATACCGGATTCGTTGGAATGATGTATGTACAGCGGTTCCGCTGGCTTGGATATATCGCCCGGATGGAAGAAAACCAGAAAAATGTGCGAAAAATATACGACACAGTACCCACTGGCGGCCGACCAAGAAAAGGACGATCGAAACTCAGGTGGAAGGATCAAGTGGATGACGACCAGATGAAACTTCAAATCCATAACTGGCACCGTCAAGCGCAATGTAGAGACGACTGGCGAAGGCTTATGGACGCAGCCAAAACCGACAACCGGTTTTAGTGCCAATTGAAGATGATGAATATAACTAATACAGACTGTTTAAATGAGTCTCACTCATCCTCTTGACTGACTTATAGACTTGCAAAAGCTTTATTAATACAAATACTGAGAAACCCAAATATTTCACATATCTCTGAAGTAAATAAATATTTTGAAGCAATAAAAGAATTAATACGTTTTTTTTATTTTTCCTAATTCAGTATAAATCCCTCCGAAACCCCTGACCATTTTTAAGAAATCAGTATATATACTATTATTTCGAAATGATTAAATATATTATGCAAATTCCATTCTCATAAAATTCAGTACGCTAGTAATAAGTATGCTGTTATTGTTTGACTTTGTTCTTTACTTTGTGCATTTTCTCTTTTCATGCAAAGCCAGTAAAAATTATGGAAAACTGTTACAAGGTCACGCAGTCAACATCAAATTTTCGCTGCAAGTGCTCGGTGCTAATTAGTAATTTTTGTGCGGCGGTGGAATAAATATTTCTTTTCGGAAATAAATTGTGAAATTATAAATGAAATATTGAAAGAAAAATAATATAACTAAATAAGTGAAGTGAAAAGAAGTAAGCAATAACAACAAATAGTAATATTAATAATTAATAGAGCGTTCGTTTCGTTTTATTGTGTTGTTCGGTTTTTATGGCGTTGCTGTAGATCGTCATTTTCGCGAAGTATTCTCTCAACGTGTTGTGATCGCGTGTACTGAATTTTGTGCAGTGACTATCCTAATTAAGGGGGGGGTAAGGTTTGACAACTTTTATTTTTTTCATTTTTTTTTTATTTTTTTTCTGAACCATCAACATCACAAGAATATTGTGTTACAAGTTTTAGGTCATTCGGAGAAAAACTAACGAAGTTACAGCAAGTTGAATAACGGTACCTCCAGCTATCTGCGCTGAGTGTACAAAACTTTGAATCGATTTTCCCAAATATGTCATTTTTAAAGTCGGTGACCAGCCTACAGAAAAAACTACTGCATCGATCGTTTTGAAATTTGGAACAAATATTCTACATATATATAGCTCTCGAATGACGTCGAGTTTTTCCAAAAATTTTAATTACTAACAATTTTACAACAACAAATAGGTCGATTTTTTCATCTAAAATCGTCATTTTGGATTGAAAATGGTACCAAAAATTGAAAAATTGAAAAATTAAAAAAAACTCAACGTCAATTGAAAGACAAACTAATAAACTAAAGAAAGCATTTTGATTTTTTGGTTTTGGATGATCCAGTGATGCTGTAGGCTGGTCACCGCACAAAACCTTATTTTCGAGATGCCTGCAGAGATCGACGATAAATCCGGTATTCCTCGCTATTTTTCGATAATTTTTTTTAAGTATCCTTCAAATGTTGTACTTTCATATAATAATAAGTAAAATAAACCTACAGCAATAATTTTTTCTAAAAAAATTCATGAAAAAAGGTCTTTTTTCGACGAAACAAACCTTACCCCCCCCTTAATATTTTTCGTAATTCCACGTCGTGTGCTTAATCCGGAAAAGATAAATTTTACTTTTCTAAGAGCTAAGTTGTGAACATAAACTGGGAGAAAAATATATGGTAAGTTTTTTTAAGACAGTTTTCAAATTATCGTATTATTATTATTATTATTTGTTATATATATTATTTGCAAAAATCGTTCGGTACTTGTGAACACATAACAGTGTCTTCGCATCTGTTTTAATAATTTATGTATTTGGTGATTTTTTTTTTTTTTTAAGATTATTCCAAAAGCAATTAAGTCTCGCTTTCGAATAAACACTCTTTTAAGTAGAGCCCGTCAAATATTTTTCTGTAAATTGTTTAGTACTTCGGGTGTAGCTTATGTGTGATCTTCACTCTATTGGCAAGTCCACTCCTGTCCATTTATGATCTAGTCTCAAAATACTCATAATATTTTACAGATTCTGTGAACAAACTTTTTAACTAAACATGTACTACACATAAAGTATCTCAATTTAATTAGCTACAAGGATCAACTCTTGGAAACACTTGCTAAAAACTAAACTTTTTTAATTTCCATTTATGAAAGTACAACTTTGTAAAAATAATTAGAACTATGTCTTTGGTATGTGTCTAAAGTAAACAGTCAAATAATCCCACCTTTTTCTATTGTGGGAAAAAAATTTACCAGTTCTCTTGATTTGTGCCTTTTCTTGTTCAACAACAAATAGTAGACCGAATTTCACTTACAGCGATTGTGATTTCTAAAAAACGTTGCAAAAACTCCAGAAAAAATCTACTTGTATGCAGTTCTATCACATTTACAAGCTTTGGGGTGCAAACGAATGCCGGAATGTTTGCTATGATGGATATGAATACCATGCAGGAAATTATTATCTGAGAGTTTTTATGACAGTTAAAAAGGTTTAATATTACTTATTTATAAGATCCAAAATTCCTTAATTGAAAAAGTGTGAAAAATATCGGGATCTCAAAACTATTTAATACATTTTCAATAGAAATTCAACGAAGCCAACTAATACCCGAAACCCGAATGTTCGGAAAGGATTCGTTCAGGTGGTTGTTTCAGGATTCGTGTTTATTTTATTCCGATTTTTTTTGTCGCATTCTATGTTTCCTTCGAAAGCTTCGAGCTAATTAATATAGATACAAAAATTATAAAAATTTTCCCTACAGGTCTCTTAGAACTCCAATCGGCTGGTATGCGAGCTTTCTCGATTGCTTACAATTCATACTCAGCAACATTGATTTACATTTTAATGCTATTAGATGAAGGTGGCTGCTGCAGCGAAAAAACGGAAACATTGCAAATACTGCAAATATTCTGGGGTGTTTTGCCAACAACTGCTTCCCCCATCCACTTCCTCCACCACCGCTTTCTACGGCACAACCACTTGACTTTCATATCCTGTTTGCATGCTTATTTGATTATGTGTTGTCGTTATTGCATTTGTTGTTGGTGCGCTCAATATGTTGTGTTTGTTGTTGCTGTAGCATTTTTCTGCAATTGTTGTTTTTTTTTCATGCCATTTTCTTGATATGTTCTTTCTACGTGTGTGAGTGCTTTATTTCCTTCGTCATTTTTTTCGCCTACCATTCCCCATTACTTATTAGAATCGCTTTCCCGTTTCATGCTGTTTTTGGCTGGCTTTTACTCGTCGGAATAGTTTTCTAATATTCGGTATGAGGTTTCTATTTATTACCCCTGGTTTTTGTTATATTTATTTGCCCGTTGAAGCGTTCAGTTGTTTGCTGGGATTCCCATTTCAATTTGCAATTGCGCACTTGATGAATGTGGAACGTTGCATGTTTGGGGATGGATCGTTCTTGTTGAGACTGTGAAAGTATGCAGGAAAGTTCATTAGAAACAAATTCGGTTAGTGTTGAAGATAGAATGGGTTTTCGAAAGTAGTAACCGGTTGTGATTGAAATGTATTGAGTAAGAGATGGAGGGAAGTTAAAGCTTAAATATAAAAAAAGATATTTTAATCGATGTATTATACAATTTCGATAACTTATTATTGATAAAAATTGATATATTCGTTTTACAATTTTGAATATGCTAAATTAATATTAATTATTGCGTTTCACTGCTTTCTTCAAGTGTCCCGTATTGAAAATTATATCAAGTAATCGATAAATTTGTTAAAAAATATCGATATATTTAAATAGTTCGATAATTGGAACCTAGTTGCAACATTATAGTATCAACGCAGGCTTCAACTGTCTAGGAATTCAAAAATTAAAAGAAATTTCGAGAACTAGATTTTAAAAATCGATATTTTGGACCGATAATTATCGATAAATGTATCGATAATTCTTTGAATTGCCGATATGTTTTGAAAAAATCCCACCAGGTTTAACTTTCTCGAATACCAACCTTCTGCAATCATTGTCATAACCAAAAGTTACATCCAACGCAATTCTTCGCCAATAAAAATTGTGCCACATTCGAACATCATCATCATCAGCAGCAGCAGTGGCAGCAGCATTCAACATTTGCCGGTTATGCAGCAGAGAGAAGGAAAGTAATCACGACAATTGACACAAATCACATTAAGGACACTAATGAAATTTTTGAGATCCTTAACGAAAGTGAACGCCATGATTGATTTCACGCCAAAACGATTTCAATCAGCACTTCCGATTTTCTTAAAGCACACACACACGATAGTATGTGACCATTGCAGCCTTTTTTCATGCAACATTCGTAGCTGCGTCCTTGCAACATTTACACGCTGGAGCTGGCATGGGAAGTGGTAGTGGCGAGGTCTAGAGGGGAGCGCGCTTCGAAATAGGGCTTGAATTTCCTTGCACAGCTGGCAGCAGCAGCACAGCGCTGTTGTGGGGTCGACGAGTTGGTCCTGCAACCAGCAAGGCTGCAAGTTCTTCACCACCCTGAAGAATTGATTGGTTCTGGCGTTGCTGCTGACGCTGCAGCCGTTGCTCGTTGCAATGTGTTCATTTCCGTTGCAGGAAGAAATAATAAAAATAAAGAAATTACGAAAATTTGCTGAAGAAAAACGTTGTGCTTTGATTGCGCTCACGCAGAGTAGGGGAGAGAACTGTCGATTGAACTAACGGACGGACGGACGGACGGGTTGCCACACTTCACAGCTTCATTGTAACAAAATATGGGTTATGACATGCTGTGCATATCAAGTCACCATCCGCTCCCTCACCGGCACTCTTACTCGCTCCTCTTTAAACTATAAATGGCACAAATTTCTTCCACCGCGCTCTCCCCTTTGTGTTGTGGCAGTCGCGAGCGACGCCGGGAGTAACGGTATTGGCTGTCACATTTTGTTGGCTGGAAAATCTACTGTAAAATGTGCGGGTGACATGCTGACACCATCGATAAACGCTGCAGCGAAGTCAACAGCAGCAACGTCACTCGCTCACTCATTCATTCAAATGATTTTGCTGAGCTGTGTGAAGCTGTGGGAAACTGTGTGTGTGAACTATTGAGGGCTTGAGGAAAAATTCAATATTACGATTTTGTCAGCGTTTAACTCGCGTGTCACAGATACACCATTTACGCACACACTGGCATTGATTTCATATTCATAGCTTTTGTTTCGCTTCCCGAGAATTTGTTGCAATTAATTGCTTGTCGCTGACGCTGGTACCAACTTCGCTGACAAACCGCCAATGCGACAGACAGCACAATTGCTGCGCGAGTTTCGCTTGCGGTCGCATGAGTGTAAGTGTTTTGGTCACACACAATCATAATTGGGGCACATGCCACTTTTAATTTGCCACAAAAATCATGCGAGTGCACATATTAATTGACGACTGAAAGCGCAGTCAGCGACTGTGATGAGTTCTGAGTGCAATTATTCATTTTGGATTTAAGAATAATGGAATAAATTTAAAATTAAATCTTTAAGTAAAAGCGGGTAATAAATGCAAATGTTGTTCGAGGGTTTATTTTGATACTTTCATATAGGAACTTTTCACCTATAGTCAAGAGAGTGCAGTCATCTCATATACTGGATCTGTGAAACATCTTCAGACCAAAACTGTCATGTCATCAAATTTTACAACTTCTCCTTTAATTAAACTAAGAATTGTTCAAAGGCGACTGGATTATAAGATGAATGAGATCAGAAATTCAAAAGTACCACAAACGATCTCTGAAAAAATCTATATTCGTTTTCTTTCTTTTTGCCGTCATTTTCGTACTCCTTACCTCTTCTGTTTGTGCATTTTGATTTCGGCAATTTCTTTGATATTTTGGAATCGCTGCTACATTATATCTTATTTCATCAGATAGTGTGCGAAAAATATGTCTCCATTGGAATATGTCTGTATTGGAAAGCCATAATTTTGTTGACTAGGCTTTCAGCATTCGTTTCCTTTTAAAACTCTATTCTATTAATTGAATGAGTAGCTGAAACAAAAATTCAAGAGGTTATCAAAGTTAAAGGTATTTCCTATACAATGACCAACAATTTTTGGAAAGTATCAAAAATTAACAAAATGTCGTAGAAAATAATTTTTCGTTTTTTTTTTTAAGCCAAATTGACAATTTTCAACAAATCAAAATAAATATATTCAAGAACACTCATAAGCAAGAAATAAAAAATCGATTTTTCAAAATATCACACTGATATAGTCCCTTAATCATTACAAAGTTGTTCAGAAAATCTTAAGTTAGATGGATTTAGATCTTTAAATGATATCTTATATTAAATTTTAATCTATTTATTTAATCTAAAAAATATTCAAATGGATTCAATAAGTATTCATCCCTCGAAATGATCGCTGATCGGTTTTGCAAATTTACTTACTCAAAAAGTTTATTTATAAGTCTACCCGAAACTGGTTCCATACGAATAAGGGTAGAAATCCAAAAGGTTTTTTGTTTAAAAAATTAAAGTGTTCGAATTATTTCATAGTGTATTGAAATTATTTTCAGTTGGATTTTCGGACTTAACCTCAGACTAAAGCTGAATAAAATACTTAAATTTGTAGAAATGGGGTAGGATCATACCCTAGATCCATCATATTTTTTGGTTTCCAAATAAAATTTAATTTTTTTTATCCAAACTCGCTTTTCTTTACGCAGTTAACTAAAGTGAGCAGACAATTAGTTTTTTTATTTATTTTATTTTCTGAAGTTCTATACAAAGAACTAGAATGTACCACATGCTGATACTCCAAGTTATCAAGCGCTTAAATTGCACTTATGGCCAGCCCACCAAGGGAGGAGCTGCAAACGTCACAGCACAACCGTTAGGAAAAGAAGAGTGTGCCCCTGGAGCTTCTAATGTGAATTATGAAACACTTTGGGCAGCTGGTTTATTGTTTTTCTTAATTTCAAGTGTGCACACATACATACATACATGTAGATATGTATATGTAACATATGTATGTACATATGTATGTATGTTAGAAAAAGTGTTTTATTGAAATTGTTGTAGTTTTTGTTGTTTTGTTGTGCGCCGACAACACTTAAGTTCAGCTATAAATTAAATGTTGATAAAAAGCCAGCAAGCGGTCAAAGCGTTTTAAGTGTCCGCTTGCCAAGCGTTTTTGACACAAACAAGCGTGTAGACAGATGGACAAGCACAAATACATACATATGTAGAAATGTCTGTCTGTACGCGCACAAGCCTTTTAATAAACAAATACTTTGGAGTGCATTTAAAGCTCGTAAAAAAGATAAGTGTGTTGTAGATATGTGTACATATGTACATATATCTTTATATATATATGGTATCTGTCCACCAACGTCACATTGTCTCTTGCAATGCAACTGTGGCTTAACGCTGATTTCTTTTGTTTTTTTTGTTTTGTTTTTAGTTAATTGTGCGGCAACCCTGTGGCGATAAGATTTCTTCTCTATTATTTTTGGAATTATTTCGAAAATCAAATAAAAATCAAAAAGGAAATTCTAATAAAAACAAATCATAAATAAGTCACAAATGTGGCGCATTCTACACAAATAACAAATAATAATAAAGTAAGCCTCTGCATACATTCATACATTCATACATTCATACATTCATTCATACATATGTATGTACATATGTTCTTCCCGTTTTAAGGTAAATAAAATGAAGAATCACTGCAAGACACTTCGCCTCCAACTGGTTCACTGCACTTTAAGTGACCCATAAAGTATCATAAAATTGCTGGCATACGCATGCCACACAGATGCAACGCGAGCTGTTAACCCTGTAGGCAAAATTTGAGCGAAGAGTTAAATATCGATAGTTTAGTAGGAGTAATGAAATGTAATCATAATGTGGCTTCTTTCTATTCTTAAGTAACATTTTTAACAATTAATTTTTTTTTAATTTATTTAGAAGCTGTTTCACAAGTTCATAAATTTATATTTTTTATCAAAATATCATAGGAAATATTTTGAAGGTCGAGAGCCTTCAATCTGTAGTCAGTCTGGCCTAATATTCTCCATATATTTGCTTGGACTCTGGTATTTCTAAAAATAAGCTAAGCTTTTATTAGAATTTATCCTGCTTCGGTGTTAGATAAAAATCAGTCAATTTTCCAAAGAGTTTTCGGGGCTTTTAAAGTTCTCTTGACCAGGTAAACAATAAACCATGGAAGTTATGGGTCTACAACTTTGCTTCCGCCGTTTTTTGTAAATTGAAGGATTTTTCTCGCTTAGGACAGCCTCACCGTACATATCCGAAAGCTTTCGCTGAGGCTCAGCTGCACTTTTCTTGGAATTAAAAAAGAAAAGCAAAATTTCCCGCAAATGTCGAGAATTCGGCTCAAAAAGTGACATTTTCAGTTGAGAATAAGTTTGGGATGCAAACAGATCTCTACAAATATTTTGTTGGGTTAATGTTGACACAAATGTTCAAGATCAGTATAAAAAAATCGATTTAATCGACCAGTGCTTGAGACATCTATTGGAAAACAGCGGAATCAAAGTTGTAGACCTTTCGTAGTTAATATTATATTTCAACCTATTTTTTTTTGAAAGATCTCAAATACTCTAGTACATTTTCCCTGCGATATAAAAATTTCAATCTGATTCTAAGCCATTTTTTCCTATAGGGTAACATTTACATTGGAAATTCTAACGTACCGTATGTGTGGTCAAGTAACGGGTTTTTTAGTTGATGCCATAAAATCATTTACATAAATATTGTTGATACTCGTAATTTGTAGCAGTTAAAATAACGGAAAAAGTTACGTGGCGCCTTCCAGCAGCCAAATGTAAATTGCATTCATATGCTGGCAACCAAAGGCAAAAAGATTAAAGAAACTGGAAGTTACATTACCAATTGATTAAAACTTTTCTGCACCAATATATTTTGAAAGTTTTAACTTCGAAGAAAGCTTATTGAGAGTAAGAAAGCTCCGGTGAAAGCTTCTTTGTTAATAAAATGATTATTTCTTGCAATAAGTCTTCAAACTAGTGAAACAGCTCTCTATAATTCCAACTTCTTTAATTTACCTCACCACATATTCACACATAAAAGCTCATTGAGAGTAAGAAAGCTCCTGTGAAAGCCCCTTATTCATTTGTTAACATATATTTCTTGTATGGCAGTACAAATTACGCCTTCCTTGAACTGATATTCTCTCTAGTTAGCTCTCTAGGACTATCATATATTTCGAAACCGAAATCGGAACCAGATATTATTGTCGATGGAAAGAAAAAGGGAACTCACAAAAGGTCATTACGTTAAAAGTCTTTTGATTGAATAAGGGCCTATGAAAGGTGTGTGCTGTCAAGTGAAACACTTTTTATATTCAGCTTGATGGCTTAAAATAAGCAAGAAATTATTGATTCGTTAAATGAAACACCAAAGGACATATCCAGAATCCCTGAAAATACCAAGTAGACATAAAATGAATAGCACACTTAGTAGTTGAGGTATTTTGAGGTTATTGAATGACTAGTTGAGAAGTTTTGGGCGTTCGTTTCTCACTCGCTTATAATCAGATATAATGGATGGTCTCCTTCGTCGTAAAGTTAGTATAGTACAAAATAGTTGAACAAAGTGTATGAGAAGTCTACCTTGTAACTTTACTCAGAGTTTCTTCAAGATGATGGATCTTGTCGGACAACTTGCAAATATCCGTCACAAGATCTGTTTTAGAAACTTGTATGCTTGTGTACTGAGTTTAGGTAGTAAATTATTTCGCAAAACTTTTCATTGACTATTAAAAATTACATCACAGTTTAAAAAGACAATTTCTCAGACCCACATATGTATGTCCATATATATATAGTATATCCATTTCAACCGCATACTCGTAAGTGAGCACGTAAAATAATGCCAATAAACTAAATCCGAATCACTCATGCAGTAGCTAGAAATCAAATTTCTTTCACGCATCTGTTGTTGTTGTTGTTATGCGTGCTGAGATTCCAACAAAAAGAATTGAAAAATTTTTGTAAATCAAATGCAAACGTGGAGCACTTATTTGGACCGCCTGTGCTGACATGCCACAAAACATGCTTCCTTCGAGTGGCTGCGCTTAATCAAGAAAAGGAGCAGAAAAATGGAAATGGAGTTGAAAACAACAGAAGGGTTTTAGAAATTGCTTTGGCATTTTTTTCGATTTCATTTTTTTGTTGCGCCACGTTTCGATGATGAGGCTAATAAATTTTACAAGTGCCACACAATGGCAGTAAGGAGCAAAGAAAAAAATTCTCAAAAAACATTTGCTGCAGTGTTTTCAATCAGCTTTTTGTTGTTGGTGTTGTTGTTGTTTATATTGCTTTGATTATTTGATTGGTGGTATTCATTCATTTGCTCATACAAGCGTTTACGTTGCAACAGCACGTTCGTACAGCTGGCTTACTGACACACATATAAACAGGGCTGCAAACACACACACATACGAGATTTTACTATTTTACCTTTTCTGCGGAAATTGAATGAATTATTTGCCGATTTTTTTTCTTCGGCCTCACAATGCGTAGCTGCTTCGCATTGTTTTCAAAACAAAAACGCTGTGAAGTGGTGGCGCAGTGTGGCAAGCAAGCAACTCGGCAGTCGGCCAATCGCTCTTTAAATGGCTTTGCTGCTTGATGGAATGCCAGCAGAATTTGGAAGAAGTTGTTGTTGCTGTTGTTGTTTTGTGTAAAACATCAGCGAAATTTTTATTACATTTCACAAATCTTTAGAATCTTAAGTACGTACTCTCGGCGTTGGCACGCATGTTGTATAGTTATTAGACCATCTTGTTTGGCAGGCAGCCATTAAATTCTGTGGTACGTCCTTTTTGTTGTATAATTCGTAAGTGCATTGCTATATGTATTCATATAGTTTGCTAGGAAGGAAGAAGTAGCGAAGGGATGTGTGCGAGATTTCAATTAATAAATTGCGCACTGTGGAGAATTTTGGAAAAGTAAGCCATGAAAATAAATTTTTGGTGTTTTTGATTTTTAATTCAATAATTATTAGGAATATTTTATTTACAACGAAAGATGCAAAGTAATATATTATTATATCTCCCTTCCGTTTTAGTCTCTTTATTCGATGTTTTATAAAAAGTGTTACAGTGATCGGATTTAGTTCAAATATGCGCTGTTTCGTTCGATAAACTTGCCGACAACTTCAAAATACCCCCCTCGTAGAAGTCCTCTCCTTATTTGCGAAGAACTCGGACAGCCACTTTTCACAAGCCTCTTTTGAGTTCAACTTTACACCACCAAGTGCGTTTGCCATGGACGGGAACAGGTGGGAATCACTTGGCGCTATGTCCGTGCTATATGGTGGATGCGACAAAACCTCCCATCCGAGCTCCCGTAGCTTCTGACGAGTCATCAACGAAGTGTGTGGTCTGGCGTTGTCCTGGTGAAATACTACACCCTTTCTGTTGGCCAATTCTGGACGCTTCTAGTCGATCGCCTGCTTCAAGCGGTCCATTTGTTCGCAGTAGATTCTACCATACCAGCGTCTGGCCATGTGGGAGCAGCTCATAGTGGATGATTCCCTTCCAAGGTTTGTTGCGTCAAATCATGCGGCACCCAAACATAAAGCTTTTTTGTGTATCCAGCCTTCTGCAGATGGTTTAAAATGATTTGGTGACTAACTCCCATCTCCTGGACGATGTCACGAGATACCACATGCTGGTCCAACTCGATGTTTTCCATGATTTGATCGGTATTCGTCGTCACAGGTCTTCCGACGGCTGGCTTATCCATGGTGTCGTTTTCACCTGTTCTGAATTGTCGAAACCATTCCTCCGCAGTTCGAAGTGATGAAGTACCATCCCCCAAAACACCATTAATCGTAGCGTCGTTTTGTAGGTTATGTCAAGACCTTTGAAAGATGTATAGTATTGCCAGATACAAGCTCTGTAGCGCTTTATACCGCCGCGAAATGCAAAACACAAAAAGGCGAAAGGGAGATGTGTAAATCTTATGGTTTGTCCTACCGTACCTCCAACCACATTCTTTGTCCGCTTTGTTCATTCAAGCCAGTCACTTTGTGCTCCGTGCGCTTTTTTGGGTTAAAGTAGTGAAGCACAACATAAAATTGAAATATTTGCGTGCAATTTCTATTATATAACACAAACATTATTGAAGAGTATTTTATTTTTTTGCTTGCTAAACGCAACATTTTGCGATCTTTATCAAGTTGCATGTAGTAAGAACTTAACCACCACAACGTGGAGGGTTGTATGCCACATGTGCGCTGAGCTGCATCCCTTAGTTTGATACGTCACAACGCCTGCTGGCCCTTACTACCTGCCAACAATACGGAAGAGAAGTTCTAAGACTGCAGAAACTTTCAATTTCATGTTTCATGCGCCTTTTCGTACTTTTGTACTTCCGCGAGTAATTTGCCCGCCTTCAAATTTTGTTGCTGCCAACTTGCAACGGCATCGGGGGAAGTATGCGCTCGAGTACTTCATATGAGGGGTACTTTTTATTTCTTCCTAAACGCCTTACAATATGCAACACACTACAAATTCACTCGGCGCGTCGTGTAGTGATTCCACACGAATGCGTGTATTTATCGGCCTCACTAAATTTCAACCGGTTTTTCTTTATGCTTCAATTGCATTTGCTTGTACGCACTTCCTTGCCATGCATTCGCCATTTGCCATCTACCGGTGAGTACTTCAAATTAAATGTGTTCGCATATTCCCTTTGCCGGCGTATGTAACGCCTCCTTCCCCCGCACCGAAGCAAATTTTGACTTCGTTTAATTTGTAGCGCTCTTGACTTTTGCACGCAGCATCTACAGCAGTAGAGCCAGCAGCAGCACATTTAGCAGTTTTAGCAATTCTAATCCCCCAAGCGAAGTCAGTGTTTCGCCCCTGCAACTCACTAAACTCCATTTAGTTGCGCTCTTTTAACTTCCTCTAGCCGCTGGCTTTGGACGCATGTCGGCATCCCTTTTAATTATGCCAACCTTTCGCATCTTTATCGTTTATTTACCGTTGAGTGGCTTCATATTGTACTGACATTAAGTAGTTTCCGACAAAAGCCTGTCGTAGCCGGCACAAACTCTTGCAGGTACGTTGCATGTCTGTATGTCTGCAGTTAACTCCTTCTGCTTTGAAATGTGTCCTCCCTTCTCATGTTCCATTTACTCTTGAAATATCTTCATTAGTTCTTCGTAAGTTAAGTGATTTTTAATAAAACTCATAGCCGTGTCAATTATTTGTTTGTGTGGACTAGTGTTGGTATGCGGATTTGTGGCGACATAAGCTCATCCACCTTTAACACGGAACTCGTTATATATAATATTAGCTCTTGGCGGTCGGTGATTCGATTTTTGTTTTTGGAAGTCATATCACTGAGTGGACTCAAAGAGCGCTTGGATGCTGTAACTGATGGCTGATCTTTTTGGATGGTGATACTCATAAATTTTTTTAGCGAGTTCCAACGTGATAACCTATCGAGTTTTGAGAAACCACATTCTAATGTTGCTAAAACGCCTACTATGGAGTGGAAAAAGTCCACTATCACGTATTGACAGACCATCTCGTGAAGATCCGTAAGACCCATGTGGTCTGGGTAACATCTTGTATGAAATACTGGGTATGAGAAAGCTTTTGGCCGAATGAGTGTAGCGTTTGGTCAATCCGAACAACTAAACCCCAAACTTGAGACCACTTCATAGCTGCATAAGCGCAATCCGAAGAAGTTTCTGGACACATGGACTCACCAGAGATCAAGGGATGTTTGGAATCGTGGACTTTACCGCCGAATATGCTCTAAAGAAGACGATGACCCTGATAACCATCAATTTCTGGGATACACAAGGTGTGATCTTTCCGGTTCCGATTTCGAATCCGCATGGCTCATATCTCCGCATTCGCCACGGCCAAATTGATCGAAAGAGGACTTGAACTGCTACTTCATTCACTGTATTCTGCAAATTTGACCCCATTCTTCTTTTCCCAAATCTTCTTTTCCAAATTTGGTCTCGTACGACTTAGTTTTCTGCCAAATTCGAAAGGATCAATCGTCTGGAAATGATTGGAGTAGAATGAGGAAGTTATCGCCGCCACCAAGGCCTACCTTGAGGTCCGCCTTGATTTGCAATATATATTTTTTTGTAGGCTGAGAAGTCATGGGCTTCCATCGTATATCCAAATGAGTTTATCATGTTCCACAACTTTCAAAAAAATCTCTGGGGTATCTCTTCGTTTTCTTCGGTTCTCATAATTGATTGCAATATTTAGATTTTCGGGTTTCATAAATTTTAATAGTTCAATTAATAAATTATTTTGAAATAAATGCTCTCATTAGTTCTCATTTGTATCTGTAGATATTCATATTCATAGTCATAGAAACTAATAAGAACTAAGAAAACTAACTCTCAATGCACTCGAACTTTCTTATACAAATAAGTCATTATTCAAATATTTTCATTATTCAAATTTCTGTTCTACTTTGGTGGCCATTGCCGATCCATTAGAATGCACCATTCACCGAACAATGTCTCAGCATACTATACCGCCTTTTATCACTTGCTAACAATGCGTTTTTTATTAATACACCAACAGACAAACATTGAAGAATAAAATTCAATTTTCCATATGCTTTCAGCCGTTTCGCTTGAATTTCCATATTCATTGTTTAATTGTTCGACATTTTGGGTGGGTGGCACGCGGCTCATCTATATGTACACCAATTGCTGACGAGTCATAACGGTCAATGTGAACGCATATATGACTTTGATAATTCTGTCGCCGACAGAATTTTAGCTTTTCATATTCACATGGATGTTTGTACATATGTACATATGTGAATATGTATGCTTATGTTGCAAGCATGTGAGTGACCACACACCCGCAATTGTATTTCTAACAAGTTTATGATCAAGTATATAGATACATATATGAACACACAAAGCGCTTGCTAAAGACTATGCTTCATAAATAATAAAGTACATTCATTTTTATTGTCCACTCATGTACATTCATATATCTGTCTGTTTATGTATGTATGTCTATGTATGTTTGCATCCATTATGTCATTGTACAATCCAACATCGATTGACATTGTTGTTAATTTCTTCTAATTCTAATTGAGATTTATTTGCTATCATTTTAATACAGTCCATATTTACTCATACAGACATAACTAATTGTTTCGATATGCACACAAACACTCTCACATATACATACACACACATACTCATATTCAAATATGAATTTACATCATAAAATGAATTGCTTTGCTTGCTTTTCTCTGTGCACAATATGTACTTTCTATTGGTTTCTTTATTCAATTGTTTTCCATTGCTTTGGTCTAAGGTCAATTGTGCAACTTAGTTGGGATTTTGTAATTAATTTTCTTGATTTGCATGTTTTCATATGTGAAGCACATAAATGTTGGGATCATTTAACAAGGTCAATGCTTGTATGCAAATATTATTGCAAGACAGATAATATAATTGCATTATTGTCAAATAGTCAGAGCCTTGCTTGAACCATAAGGTAGAATACAATACATCCTCAAAGTTTTCCAATTTGTTGCTAAATTAGAATCAAGTTCTTAAAGTTTTCCTAAGTGCAGATCAATATTTTCGGCGATAACTCACGGCTTCACTTTTCCCTTTGCTGTTTACTATCTATCGATTCTCCTATACTATTTATTTCTTAATCTCTATAGTTTTATAATTATTTTATATATTACTGGGTTATTATACAACCAATGATCGGCCATCTAACTTCGGTAATATTTGCAACCATATATCTCGGAAATCATTATACGAACGGGTTATTTCCTATATGGTTCTATCACTTTTCCATGACTCTCAGTAAGAATATCTCGCTTATTATAATTTACTTTTTCTCGTTTTAGTTGAAGTAATATATGATGATGATATATGGATTTGCGAAATGAATAGTAGCTCTTCAGGTCCGAAATCGTGGATAAACTTCCACTCGAATATTCAGCATACGTTAAGTAATGGCAAAACTGCGATTTTTCGAGAGTAAACAGTTAGTCATAGAGATTATTTCTGTACATTGGATTTAGATTCCTTCACGACTCATTAAGTAAAAAAAAACAAAATAGGAACACTGGATTAGTGTTAGTCCTTAAGAACTTTAAACGGTAAATGTAATTAACTGTTGATAGGGTCCAGGAATCCTTTATAAAGTTGAACAAGTTGACAAGGTGTTTCGAGAAGCCTAGAAAGGTGATCTGACGAGTTGCTTATAAAGTCCACAAATAACATCAGAGTTATACTACAAATTGTCGACAAGCTTCCCAATGCGCTTTGTGAAACCAGGAAAACCAGGCAGACTGCAATGGATGAATTCAACACGGATCCATATACGGATTTAGCTTGAACAGGGCTTCGAGTATTTTTAGTTCCAAGATAATGTTGATATTTAATCACTTAAAACTCCAAGATGTATTCTACTAAGCAAATATGGATTTCTTATGGATTGTGGATTGTGTATGACACTTTGGGATTTTTTTCTTATTAAACGGGTTCGTGAAGACATTCTTTAATGGTATGTAAGAATGTCTGTGGGCATTCATTAGTGAAAATCAATCTACTTATTGACACGCGCGGAGTTTATGATATAACGAATTACCACAACGGAACTGTTAACAAAGCACAAATAGTAGACGAATATAGATTTCCGTGCAACATAATTGTGGCTATAGAAATGCATATAAAGAGCAAACAAACGATCGCTGTAAGTATAAAGCATAACAGAAAATCAATTAAAATTTTTCGGAAAATGCTAAACAATCATAAAGGCAAAATAGACAGCTGGACTGTGAGAAAGCATCAAGCAAATGAGAGCGTAAAAATTCTAAGCAACGAGTAAATTGAAAACACAAACACACACACTCAAATATAGAGAACAAAAGCGCAGATCAATGCATGAAAATTACACTTTGATCGATGATGATTAAGTGGCAGCATTTGTGGTGCAACAACGCTGACGATGCGATGTGATGAGGCACGAGCAAGCTGGGCGCTCAAAAGTATACTGCGCTTTGTGAATATATGTGTGTGCTTGTGTTTGTGGTGGCGAAGGGGGTTTAATAGCGCTGCCATTTATGGCATAAATCAATAGCAAACAGCACAATTACAAATCGAATTAAGTACGAGCATTAGAATTGTGTGGAGGAGGAGGAGGAGCAACTGCGTGTATTGAGTTAAGCACTTTACCAGCAAACGTAGAAAATGCAAACTTCCCATAAGACAACAGCAACAACAACAACATCCGAACAAAAGCAAAATTATGACCAACTCCGGCGTTGCAGCTCTTCCTTTGATGTTCTGCATGAAGCACCGAAGTGGCAAGTACATGGAAGGTGGTAGCGAGTTAAACTCGTGTTGAATTGCGCTCGGCATTCAGATTGATGGGCGGCTCATAACAAGCGCGTGATTGATATACACCAATGGATTTTCCAATTAGTGCCATCAATGGCCAAATGGCAGCTCATTTAAATCCCACGTTATGGATGGCATTTTAAAGAGGCCGCCACGACCAGCAACTGCATCCCCAAAGTGTATATTCTCACAGTAACTCGACATTCCGGTCGTTTGGCTGGCGAAGTTAGCTTGTCACAGTGTTGACCTATAACTTCTACGTGGCGCTTGCAGTATTTGCCGACTGTCATTTGGAGAAGTTACGAATGCCATTTGGCGCTAAGTATGGCACGTAGCAAGCAACGGCGCCGTCGTCGACAGTCATGCTTAAACAGGTAGTGAAATTCTTTGCGCTGTTTACGGTGGCGTATTCAGATATTTGTGCTTATGGAAAAATGGGTCGGAAGCCAAGGCGATAGTGTTGAAAATGCCATAATGACTGACTTGAATCCTGAAGTTCAGAAAAGATATAGATTCTCCTCAGCGTACTCGAAACTTTGCCTCAACTTCTTCCCTTTCCGTCCTTGACTGCCAATCTAGAGTTCGGACAATTTGGAGGTACATGGTTGCCTTCGAGTTTCGATTATATGAATGAATGAATGAAGATCCAGACCTTACGACAGTGGTGTTTTGAACAGTTAAAGGTACACGAAGAAAACTTCTCTACCGTACCGCATAAACTACGGAACCCGGACTAAGAAAGTCTAATTGGATTCAGGATCATTTAAAGATGAAAGTCCGATATTTGGGAGCTTCTCTGTTCGAAGTCACAACAGTCACATCTCTGCAGTTTTTACTGAACCCGCGAATTAATCTAAATCTCCGGTCCTATAGTACAGATATCGGAGATACCAAATTTTTAAACAGTTTCAAGCCTCGACAAAGGAACTTGATGTTTGATTCGATATGGAACTAGGAGACTCAGTATCTATTATTCCATCCTAATATACCGCCATTCCTCAAATCCGCCCCTGCTTGAACAGCGAAAGCATCGCTAATGCAGCACAGCAATCCCTCAAAGCGGCCCATCGACGCGCGGCCATTATTGTCTGCGTAAGCTTTGGATACACTTAGCAGGGAATGTGCATTGCATGACATTAATGTTGCAAGTAGCAAGTTGCAAGTAGCGCTAACACCAAAATGATGAGATAGAAGACAATTTAGTAGCGTGCTGAGAAAGCATCGAAGACGATGGATGTACTCGCAACGCAGAAATACGCGTGTTAGTATTTGTAGCTTGCTAGTAGTTTACTGGGAAGTTGAGAGCTTAGCAGCACTTAGACGCGCTTAGATTTTCAACAGCTACAAGTGCAACGCGACGCCAAAGAGAGAGTGAGTCTGCAACACACACACACATGCATGTAAGTTAACAGTGTTCATGCGATTTCTACGAGCACATTTCGCGATAATCCTCTTTTCGTATTTGCCGTATTCGCTTGTGACAAAGAAGCGGAAAGTCTTGCAGTGGAAAGAAGTATGAGGTATGCATGGGTGAAAGCGAAGAAGGTTAAAGTGGAAGTTTCGATGGCAGATGTGACATTGTTTGCATAACTAATTTTTGTGTAACATTTTAAAGGTTATAATAAATTCATAAACGAATACATCTGTGGTGTTTATGGAAGAATATGAAAGAGTTCGATGATGTAGTGTTGCCAGATGACTGGATTTTTTAGTTGGTTAGATATATTGAACACAGAAAAAGTTATTCATGGTGTCGAGGCTGAGCTCCTGTTGACTATACCAAAAATTTTACTAAACCAGGAACCTCTTTAACTGCTGAATAAGGATGACTATGTTATAACCGATCAGACCAAAGGAAATAGCGCGTATCATACAAATTAAATTTTATGTTTTTCGATTTCATGTTTCCTGTTGTGTGAATCTTAGGAGACACATTTAAGGCTAGGGATTTAGCTTTTTACATCCCAACAAAAGCATCCTCTCGACTTTATCTGTCCACTAAAAACTTCTTTATTCCAGTGATTCTCAAAGTTTTTGCACAACCGTTCATCATGAGAGGTTCTTGAATCTCCTACTGCTCCCTCTATAGTCGGTAACGGAACGGACCCTTATATATATCTGTCAACGCGGCAGCTTTTCTCAGTATTATTTACTTTTGGGCTTGTGCGCTCACAACTTCAGTTAGCGGCCGTAACGGAGTCAGCTCAATGTTCAATTTAGTGACTTAGAGGTTAGACTGTCCGTCTACCCCGCTAGGGATCAGCCTTAAAATAATCGTCACGGTTTTTAAGGTATATGAATTTTCAGTGCACAAATGGATCAGTTCGATGTTTTGTGTACAGATAACTTACATGGAAAAAGTCGCGAAAAAAGAAAGCTTCAAGGAACATGTGGGCATGAGGGAACTGTTTCATGACAGGGTATATACACATAATGAAAGGTCGGAAATATTTTGGTTAGCAGTCGGTTATCAAACTTAAAGTCATTCACAGAACCTAGGATGGCCAGAAAGGACTATTAGTCCAATGATGGAAAGCTATTTTAGTCTTAACGAAAAAAAAAGGATAAACCGATCTCTTCAGTCCTAAAATCGACTGCGATCGGGTTTGAATATAAGTATTAAAGCTAAGACTCATCCAAAAGAGAGAAAAAGGAGGCTTCCGGAATGCATCGCTGGAAACTGAGAAAGGTCGGAATACGTGAGTCTTCAAAGCCGGAACAAGAGAGTATAGTATATATAGAAAATTGGAAGATAAAGTAGAAATAAGTTTATATAATGCCGCATTGTCTGCGCTTTACTCAGTTATTCCCAATCAGTATTTGGAAATCTAATTTTTCTTTTCGATTCTCTCCTCTAATTTTTTCCAAATTTTTGGACTGATTGATAACTGTCAATCCAAATATCGGCTTACAAAGCATTTGCAATACCGAATTGAGTACCTAATCTCTTGTCAAAGCTGTGCCACACTTGATTTTCCTAAAAATTGATTAACTAATCTCAGAGTAAATTGTCAAATGACACGTTGCACGCGCGCATAGTTGCAACAAGCAACAACAACTAGCATTTCTATATATATTTAGTGAGTTATGCAATTGTTGAAATCATTAGAATGCTTGTTGAGCGCGCAAAACGGCAATCAAAGCATACGAAACGCGATTGCCACCAATTCGTGCAACATTTGTGTAATTTGAGCGCAACGGCAGAGTTTAGTGCACATATATTTGCTTGTTTAACACGGCCACCCCGTCGAGGTCACACGACGCGACACCCCTGCGCCCGCTCCTGCTCCGCGCGCTATTTACAAAAGTGATAAAATCATCAGATTAATTTGCGATTTTTCATGCATTCGCTCGAATTCACATGAGAACCGACGCTGCAGTGGGTGTGTTCATGTATGTATATGTGTGCGTGTGGCAATTTTGAGGAAGCGTGCAGCCTCTACGGTTTTACATTTTCCGTGCTCTATTTTGACTGCAAACCCTTTGTTGTTGCATTGCTCGGGCCGGGCAGCATCATTTTTCAACATGCGTCACGTGCCACAGGCAGCATGCAAGCGCAATTATGTATATGGAACGTATTTATGTTCATATTCCTGTTTTACAGTGTGTTTGTTGTAATTTTTTTGCTTTTGTAAATTGAAGCTCAACGGCAATGTTGCAAGTAGTAATGATTGCTATATTGCAACAACGCAGTTGGTACAGGGTGTGGGCGTCTGCTGCCGCACCGCTGTGTGGCATTGACTATGCGGTTGGTCGCATTGGCTTACTGGCTGTCTAACGGTACTGTCCGTGCGTGTGTCCGATTCTCAATATGCCAGCAGAAGCGCGTCTGTGTTTTTTAGCTGCGTGGCTGCTGCCACAATTTTTATTGCGTCTGTGCTTTGTTGTTGTTGTCATCATATTGCAATTCGTTACATTTTCCCCTTCTCTTCCTCTTTCATATGGTTTCTTTTGTCATCGGCAACTATTTGTTTTTTTTTTTTGTTGTAAACTAATCAACGCCCGCGATCGCTTCAACACGCTGCGCAACACACGACCTTCACATCACCGATTGTTGCAACGCAGCTGCCTTCATTGTAATTACGCGGCAGATACTCAATCGGTTCATATATATACTTTATTTTTTGTATACTCCAAGGGTGACAAGTTTTCCATTTCTCCATTGTCACCGCGTTCTTCTTCTTTTCATTCTTCTCAGTGCACCCTGATTGTGATGGTGTATTTTGATTTATTATTTTTGGAGCGTAAATAAGGACCCTGCCAGCCAAAGGTGGTGAAAAAGCTGGTTAAACCGAAGTTTTTTAAACCCACAAAAGTGGTAAAAAAGTGGTGAGTTTGCCATTGGCCAGCATAGCTGCTTGTGAGTTTTTTAACCACTATTCCCCTCACACGTACGAATACAAAAACAAAACAACCCAAACGTGTGCGTTGGTGTTAGTAATTGAAGAAGCATGAGGGGAAAGTGGTTAGGCCTGGCTGGCAGGGGATTATTTGTCTATGTTTGTTTGTTTGTATGTATATTCCTTTAACGTTCGGTAATCGTTCAATCTCTTGGTGCTTCAGGACGTCTGCCACCTTTGGTCGCCTTGCGTTCGATAATTATATGGTTTCCTTTGCGCATAAGTGCCTTGTTCCTGTGCTAAATTGCTTATTTTTGTACTACAAATACCCGTATCCAATGATTTTAAGATTATCTCTGTGGGTTGTGCAAGTTCTGTGAGAAAAATTTTGAGACCGTGTTTCAAATTTTCACAGAAGCTTTCTTCGCAAAATGCGGCGACTCACTTTTTTTTCTCGAATCCTCTCATTTAACTCTGATTATGTTACCATTTGATTCAGAAATTCCATGTTTCTTGGGTCTGAAATGAGTTGACCTTTATGGAAGCGTATAAACTCTCCACGATACATGGTTTCTAAGCACCTCTCTCAATTTGTATAAGTATAATCTCATTTTAAACAGAATTAAATGTTTAACTATCCAATTCTTATATTAGGTTGGCAAATATCTTCCTTCCGCCTTTTTGTCTTTTGAATTTCGCGATCTTGACACTTCGAACTGCGGAGGAATGGTTTCGACGACTCAGAGTGGGTGAAAACGACACCATGGATAAGCCAGCCGGCGGAAAACCTTTGACGACGAATATCGATCAAATCATGGAAAACATCGAGTTAGACCGGCATCTGAGATCTCGTGATATCGCCCATAAGATGGGAGTTAGTCACCAAACCATTTTAAACCATCTGCAGAAGGCTGGATACACATAAAAGCTTGAAGTTTTTGGTACCACTTAATTTGACGCAAAAAAAAACCTTCTGGACCGAATCAACGCCTGCGATATGCTGCTGAAACGGAACGAACTCGACCCATTTTTGACGCGGATGGTGACTGGCGAAGAAAAATGGATCACATACGACAATATCAAGCGAAAAAGGTCGTGAATCGTCCCAAACAGTGGCCAAGCCGGGATTGACGGCCAGGAAGGTTTTGATGTGTGTTTGGTGGAATTGGAAGGGAATCATCCACTATGAAGTACTCTCATATGGCCACACACTTAATTCTACCATCTACTGCGAACAACTGGACCGATTGGCCAACAGGAAGAGTGTAGTGTTCCACCAATACAACGCCAGACCACATACATACTTCGTTGATGACTCGTCAGATTCCACGGGAGCTCGGATGGGAGGTTTTATTGCATCCACTATATAGCCCAGACATAGTGCCATGTGATTACCACCTGTTCCTGTCTACGGCGAACGCCCTTGTTGGTGTAAAGTTGAACTCAAAAGAGGCCCATATCTTTTTTCGGCTTTTGCCTTAAACATATACTCGTTGCTCAGATTCTTATATTCCATTTCCATTTACTTGTTTTCGCTTCTTTTAGACCGGCTAATATGACGTCACAGAAAAACTTCTCACTCAGCTCTTTTCCAAATACGACAAGTTCCCTACTCGCCAGTTACTCTGACAAGTTTACTTTTGTGACTAACTCTCTGTAAATTGACGAACAAAGTTTGTAATTGATTATAGAATTAACAGTTATTCAATGAGCACTGGTCAACTGTTCAAATTACAGCCTATTAACTATAATTAAATAAAGTTTTTCAAAGTTAACTTTTAATTTCTGTTCGTTAATTGTTGGTTGGTTATTTAAAAGCAATTATATAATGGTAAACTAGTGCTTTTTAATATAAAACAAATTTTTCCAGGCTCTTCAATTATGAAAAAGCGCTCTGATATATAAATAACTTCAAATTTCCATAAAACTGTCAGTTAGTCAATAGTAATTCCTTGTAATGAAGCTCGAACAGTTCGATAACATATCCGGCGGACGTCGCGTTATAAAAATACTAAAACTGTTGGGACTTTGGCACTACGGCGGTATTTTCAGAATGCCCTACTTACTCTACTCCGGTCTGCTGCACTCCAGCTTCACCATACCGTACACCATAATGATGTGCCTGGATGTTGTGCAAGCATCGGATTTGGAGAAGTTCACCAACACCATGTATATGACACTCACCGAATTGGGTTTGGTGGCGAAACTGGTGAACGTTTGGGTTTACTCGAGATTATTGGTGGATTTCTTTGCGGCTTTCACTGACGATATACTATACAAGCTGCAGGACGCAGAAGAGCAGCTAAGTTGGCGTCGTACGCAAAGAAATTATGCACGCATAGCTTTCCTATACTTCGCGATGAGTTTGGGTGCCTTGTCCTCAGCTTTCGTGGGTGTACTCTACAGCAAGGATTACGAGTTACCCTTTCCTTATGCGCCACCCTTTAATTGGCGCACGCCGCGTGGCTATTGGTACGCCTACTTCTACGAGCTGCTGGCAATGCCGGTCACATGTCTCTCGAATTGCGCCTTCGATATGATACAGTGTTATATGTTGTTGCAATTATCGCTGTGCTTCAAGTTGATCTCCGGTCGGCTGGAACGTATGGGTGCTTAGCATAGGAAAGACAGCGCGTCGCGTGGATTTAGTGAGGTTAGATTTCATCGGGAGTTTGTCGACATAGTGCGCTTGCATGCGCGCACAAAGAAGTAAGTTCCCTGTGAAATATAGAGATTTATAGAGAACAATTTCTAAACATATATAATTACTGGTTTGCAGACTGTCTCAGCAATGTCAGACTTATATATCGTTTCCCTTTCTCATACAAATTATTTGTTCCTCGTTTGTACTCTGCTTCAGCGCTTATCGTTTGCAGAAGGTAACTTTTTTCTTTATTGAAAAATTCATAAAATTTTCTTATACCAACGACAGGTTCCTATCCTAGAGAATCCCACGCAATTTCTCACTCTCGTTCAGGCAAATTTAATCATGGTTTTACAAATTTTCATACCCTGCTATTGCGGCAATGAGATCATACAGCACTCCAGCGGTTTAAATAATGCCACCTACAGTGCAGAGTGGTTCCGTTGCTCGCCGAAAATGCGTAAATATCTGGTCATCTATATGGAAATGTTACAGCGTCCGGTACGTGTTCGCGCTGGCAACTTTTTCGACATCAGTTTGGCCATTTTCACCAAGGTTTGATAATAATTTAAAATTTTAAAGCACTATTGTTGGTATTTTTTTTATATTTTAGACCATGAATAATACTTATAGCCTGATGGCGCTCTTGTTGAATATGAACAACTGAGTTAAAGTGAAGAAGTCGTCGTCATGTATAAAATATCTGTCATCGAGCTATATTTGTAGTTTTTTGAAATCGATTTCTATATGATATAGAAATATGGTAAAAAAATGTGTAATCTTCTGAGAAACTTGTTTACAACAAATCTTTCTGTTGACCTAATAAAAGTTGGTAAAGTGTCTCAGTTTTTATTTGAGAAGGTTGTGTTAGCTATTGCATTAGCTGAAAAAAGGAATTTTGGTAAAGAACAAGTTCGATAGTAAGGTATCCTTAAGACTTCCTTCTAGTAACCAAACCATCTAATCTTCAACCCGATATATTATTTTACCCATAGAGGTCCGTTCACCGAAATTGTATGTATGTATGTAATTTGCGTAGAAAACGTTTATCCGATTATAGCCAAATCGATAATAGCGCGCCTTTCTTCTCTTTCCCTCGCAATTCGGCGCCAGTAGGAAATTCCAAGTGTAATCAGGTTGCTTTCCACCTGGTCTTTCCAACGGAGTGGAGGACTTCCTCTTCATCTGCCTCCTCCGGAGAGTACTGCATCGAACACTTTGAAAACTGGAGTGTTTTCGTCCATTCGGACAACATTGGACGAAATTACTGTCCACTAATTCTTCAGTTTAGCGAAGACTTTCGAATATTTTTATATCTGGCCACCTTATTTCAGAACATGTAAACAAATATTGCCAAATGATACATCAAGTAGTATTATCTATCACGGAGTCTAGAAGTTCATTATTACTTCTAAGAAGTGCTCAATTTATCTGAAGTACAATGATTTGTAATACATAACTAGGGAACAGGGGGTTTCTTTCAACGGACTGATACAAAATTAGTATCAAAGTTGTATGTTCAAGGTTCCTCCCTATTTTGAGACTTTTTGAGCTATTTGAGTTTCTGGTAAAGCCAGGGAACATTATTTCTTAAGAATTGGAATCCAAAGCAACTCTGAAGACAAATAGGCATGTGAATTTTTGTTATATCTCTCATTTTTCAACTAACATACCTCTTTCATGCTATCTCCTTCTAACATTTTTCGACTTGAATTTCGTTTTTGCTCAAATTTCAATTACTAAAGCATTATTTTACAATTCTCAACAAGTCTATCATATTTAGATTTTAATACATATGATTACTAATATGTTTTAGGTGATATTTTGAAAATTCAAAATTTTATATTTTTTTCTTATAAGTACTCTAATAGCTACCAGCTGACCACCAACCCGATTTCAGTCAATATTAGTAGCCACTGCAGAACCAATGAAACAATAGACCAAATTATCAGACCATAAAATCGATATCCTATCGGAAACCTGGAAATGATTGCACCACAAGTTGCACACATTGAGAACGGAATGCACTTTTTCAACACACAAACTACAAATATTTGTAACGGGATATTAAGCGAAATTCGTTAGACATTATGAAAACTCACACAAGCATGCGAAAAGCGATTAGTTGGAATTACACACCAAAAAAAAAAATAATGTAGGGCACCAACATTTTGTAGAAGCAAGGACATGTAGAAATATTTGAGAGGGAGCTAGGTTGAGATAGATATACCTTTGTATTTTTGTTGGACTGACACACATATGTAACATAGTAAATATGTAACCCAAATTCATTGGCTTAATATACGCAAAATTTCCAAAATCACACATGCGCAGATTAAGACCGCAAACACATACATATATACTATATACACACTCTAAAAGCAAATATATACCCATTATATGAAGAGGAAACCACGCTAATTTACCTAGCATGCGTGCGCGCCGGCGCAGTGAAGTGTGCAACGCATATATGTATGCGCTCATGCAACATGCAGCATGCAACCAACAGTGGCCAAACAATAAAAAAAACAACAATGACATACGAATTGCCCGGATTTCCGTGCTCCGTTTGCACAACGGCTGCTGCTGTTGAGCCCTCGACCACTTGATGACTGTGTTAGCTCACTGGACAAGGCTGCAGGCCAGCGCTCTGGTGGCACAGACGTTGATTGGCGCACTCGAGCGCATGGCATTATCAACGCTTTGACGCAAAGTCATACAATTGAAGAGACCATTGCGAATGCGACTTTGTGCGAGTGCCAGCTGGCGCATATTTGAAGCCAGGCCGAGACTGATTCTGAGAGGGTTGCATGTTTTGGGTATCTTATAAAAGTGCTCGAATGCGAAACAAATGAATTGTGCAAACAATTGTAAATCACAAATGCATTGATCAGACACACACATGTGTAATTTAAAATCGAGAATTTATTTTGCAACGGCATTAGGTAGCCCAAATGTGCACCAAGGTGTTAAGTGTGTTGATTGTGGTGATCAGTGATTTTGAAAACAGCAAATCTCCAAATCACATTTGGATTTTATTGCCACACACTCCAGAAATTGCTATTGTTGTTGTTGTAAATAGCATTTCACTTTGTTGTTTTTGCTATTTGTAGCTATTGTTCGTGTAAGCCTCTCAAATTTCACACAATTCTCGGAGCTCTAATGCCAATGGGAAATTGCGACCTTCAAATTTTCGGCAGCTAAGCGATAAATCTTCAAATCGCTGCCACAGGCACTCGTACAATGCCAACTTTTCCAATTTCACTCGTCAAATATCCTGTAAATTTCACCCAAAGTAGTATTCGATACTTGAAAACATTGTTGACTGCTCGTAAATGCATTGTTTTATAGCTGTTATGGATGTGTCAAATAACTGTAAAGTACAAATTAAAATGCCCATTGTACATATATGGCAAGCAACCCAACGTAGACATACCTACAAGTCAGCTTTCTTCCACATTTCTTATGCCTTGATATGTACTCATAAGTGCTTCAAAACACAAGGAAGTCTCCAACGCTCCCACATGCTCTGACATTTGTAGCCAAGTCATAAACTTATTTTTCACGACGTCGCCGAAAGAATCTGCAAAAAATAGAAAAAAAAATGCAGCAACAATTACCGTAAACACAAATGAGTTTCTGCTTAAACGTATCGACACCATCGACACTAATATGGCATTTTTACGATCATTAGAATTTGATACCACCTTGCAGGTTGCAGAAATTTGTGACTCGATAAGCGGTAGGCTCCTTAAGAAAGCAACAAAAAAGTTAACTAATTGGGAAGGAAATAAAGTCCAGTCAAAAGAAAAAAAGAAACGATAGTCACCTCTTAGGTGTTAGTTGAAATATAAATTGGATATTCGTATCAACATAGTACCATAAGTTTCCCATTCGGGTAAGTCTGTTCCCAATTATAGAGTTGACCTCTTTGATAAAAAATTTAGTGAGTACTCGCTCCACTGCCCATCTCCACAGCGGGACCCCTATATTAATCTTCAGGTTCCCAACAGACACGACTTCCAAAAACTTTCGAAAATCCAGTAGAATATCCGTCCCTGTAAAGCTGGTGGAATATGGTCGCGATGACCTAAAGAATCTGTTGTTTTCATCTCAACATAAAATACTACTGTCATATCGTCGTGAATCCTCAAGGAAGCCGAAAACGTGGGAGACCAGCCCACACCTGGAGACGGGAAGTCAAAGCAGAAGCACAGAGAAGTTGTTATTCTTGGCGAGAAATTAAATTCCTAGCTATGAATAAAATTAATTATAATTTGTTTATTGAGGCCCTATGTTCCAAGTTCTTTGACAAGTTTAAAACTAAAAGTCTTGTTCAAAAACCGCTAAATACTGTATAAATATTTTAATAATCAATTGCTTATTTCAAAATATGGACAGTGAGGCATCTCTCAAGCTTTTCTCAGGTTTGCATTTGGAAAACGTTGAGATAGCTAAATCTTAGTCAGAAAACCCATAGTATTTTATGTACACATGAGTTCATTTCGTTCATATGTATCCAGTTCTATTTCGGCTATGTAGTCCAAAGTGTCCTTCTTTAGAGAGATCGCTACCTAATTCAGCGTTTGAGATTTTAATTCCAGATTTACAAGAATCCAAAACCTTTAAAGTTATGGATGCTTGTCATTTTTCTCTTTAGATAGACGATGCGGTTGTATTAAAGTCGCCTCTAAATGGCTAGAGTCTCCAAGCGACATTTTTAATAGATCCGGATCAGAGCTTCATTCGCTGTTGTAGTTAATATATATATTCAGACTGGTTTGGTATCCAAAAACTGTTTTCGGCAAGATTATTATAAAGACTAAGGACTATTATTGGATAAGGAATCAATTTTCAATGGTCCCGACGGTATCCATCCACGATAAGATTCCAAATAGATCTCGTTGCCGCAGCATAAAAATCTACAAGTAGTACCTTTCTTTTAACATCCTAACAGGAACTATAAAAAGCCGCTTGACCTCTGACATCTTTCAAAGCGGCGACTGGACGTAATTTTCGTTATGACCACAGAATACCAGAAATTGCTTAAACACACACAAATGAACATAGTACCCGGGAACAATAAAGATTCTACGTCCATCGTGGGCAAGCTGAAAAGTAAGAAAAGAAATAAAAACGCGAACGCACTTGAAACGTACAAGTTGTAAATCTGCATGTACCGCTAAAGTACAAAAACACGCTCGTAAAAAGGGTCTGAAAATTATTTCAACATATGTCAGTTATGCACAAGCGCTTTTATGTTATGTTGCCACAGCGTTGCATGCACCTACAACCGCGTCTCAGATTCACGTGTATGTGCCTATGAGTTTGTTGCAAGCAAACTCGTTTTGGAACGTGCAACCACTGGATGCCACAAATCCGCTGCGCTCGCCGTTGCACAGCCACACACATACAGCAGTCTATGTGCCTCGGAGTGCGTGCGCGTAAAACAATAAAAGTCGCTTTAATGATCGGCAACGTCATTAAAAATATATTATGACATTTACATGACGTCTACGGTTACGCGCTATTTTCGACGCTTAAACGTCAACCGTGAACAACAACAACAACAACGGCAACGGCTCAACAGCCGTTAGAAATCCATTTTCCAGCGAAAATGCGTGCGACTGCTTGTGGAGCATGCGCCGCTTTGCCTTCCAAACTGTTTTACAGCAAACGGTAGTTGTTGTTTGAGAAACTTTGCGCTAATCTTTATTGCTAAGTAAGTACTCGATACTTTTATTAGTGGCTTAAGCCAGACGGTGTCGTATGAAGGGTACTACCTGCCGGCTTTGTTACTAGCAACCGCAAATTGAGTGTCTACAATTACGTAGATTTGCGATAAGATAGTTGGTGGGGAGTTGTAGAATTATGTACTTGCCAAAACCAGTCGATAAGTCTCTTGATTATATCCGTCTCGCAAATGGGCCTTTTATGTTGATGAATAACTCTCTGAAGGATCGACTAACTATTACTTCTGCCTCGAAATTCTTGTGGATGACTTCAAAGACCTTTCGTAATCAGATTTACTGACCAAAACCTTGACTGATCTTCATCACTGACAGCTCGAAAAAGGTTCTATGAATCGGTGACAGATATGTACATATATACTTAGAGATAGAAAATATAAAATTTGGTCATATTCGATATCCCACTTCTCTTTCTGGTCTCTTCGACTTATGCTCACTTGTCAAAAATTGGTTGAGGTGTTTGGTTGTGGTCTGGTCGAGTTTAATATAAACGAGTTGATTATTCTAGTCTATGTAATCTATGGCTTGTTCGATTCGCTACTCTCCAAACTCTTCCTACTGCCGTCAGTATTGGAGTAGTGTCGTTAAACCTGAGATCAGTTTTATATTTCCAATAGAGAAAATCACTACCATCTTTTTTTTGGTTTTAGCGACTGCCCAGGCCAACTTCAGCCTTATGAAATTAGTGGTTAGATCGAACTCGAGGTATATTATATAATTACACATTTTTATTGACAAGTCCATAATCCGAGATTACTGTTACCGTTTTCGTTTTTTATCAAACTTGATCCACTTTCTAAACTAAGTCCTTTGTGGTTAACTGACGGATTATTTGTTTGTTGTCTGTCTGTTGTTTCTGTACCCGTAAGATCACATCCGTGGTACTCATGAAAAACTGTTTCAGAGACTCTAGGAATCCGGATGTAAATACTAGATTGTTTAGCAGTTAGAAGGTTGAAATCCATCTTCGAAGAATCAAGCTGGAAGAGAAGAAATAAATGGATCAAAATTTCTTCCTCGAGAATCTGTCGAATACTGTGTATTTGTAGTGCAACAACTGGAAGAAGTGCGTTGAAGACGGTGGGTCAGGTTTAATCAGACATTCGTGAAAGTATAACCAATTCACATATCTCCGATTGGACTAAACTTGACAAGTCTTCTTTCAAATGAACGCCTACTGGACATAGACCCTAGGACATAAATTACATATCAAGACGATTCGCAGATCAAAAACTAAGGACATTGCACGTAATCAAGGTACAGACTGTCCCCTGTCGGTTCTAAGTAACCAGAATGGATCCAAATTCATATCTAGAAAAGGACTGAAACCCCGACAGTTTTCTTCAAAAATATTACGATTTATAAATTTGCCACCACAACAACACCAACAACGCTGCGTCTAGTCTCAGAAGAAGATTCCAGCATTTAATTGGACTGTATGTTTTTCTACATAATACCGTACAGTTCCTTTAGGGTCACACTGCATTTCGGCTCTAAACCTTATGCTGTCTGTAAAGACACCTCAATTTTTCTTCAAGATATCATAGCGCTTCTTATTTAAATATTCATTTATCTCTCGGCGTTTTTTATTTATTTGCACATTTACATGCAAACCTTGCCTTTGTGTGCTTTTGCAATTTGTTATGCTTCATGCCACATGTGGCAGAGGCATGTCCTGCCACCCACACCAGCTAAATGTCAAGCAAACAAAACCAAATGCATTCACTCATGCTTGGCTAAAAGCGGCACTCAACACACACAAGCGCAAACATATTGACACAGACACATACATACATACATACGTACATATTTAACAACAAGGCAATATGCATAGAAAATTACACAGAATACATATATTTATATGCTTGCATTTAGTAACTTATACACTTGCTTGTAAGCGCATTTGAGAGCTCGCACGCCTGTGTTTGTGTGTGTGTGCGTGTGTCTTCCAAAAATATTTGGACTATTTGTCGCCTACACAGTGTCGCAATTACCATGTTTGCTTAACGCGTTGCATGACATTGCATTGTGTTGCATGCAACATGCCAAGCATCCATCCATCTTACCCTCCACGGCTATGGACGGCTTTATTCAACAACACAACGCATTGTGTTTGCCAGCCATGGTTGGCACATATTATCCTTTGTCAATGACAAACGCCTTCCTTCACGCTGTCAACAACTTCAATTCTATGCCAACAACAACAGCAACAACACCCAGCTTCATTATATCCACTTCTCTTCTACTACTATTCACGTCTATTCTAGCCTAGGCTTTGCACTCTGTGCTGCACAGTTCTATTTATTCGATTTGCTAAAATGTCACATGCGGTCGGCCAAATGATGCCACATCTGACGCCAGCGCGCTTGGCGTTCAAAGCTGATTTCGGTTTGTCTTCATATTTTCATATGGATTTGGCGACTGTCGACTGTCTATTGGCACTGTTGATATTTGTTGTTTGTAGGCGCTGACGTGTCGGCGTTGTGTAACAGTGTTGCATTGTCGGCAAGAGTGAGATCTTATTGTATTTTCTTTCGTGGAACACCTGGAAATTCGGAGCTTTTACAGTTAGTCGTCAAATGGATCCCATATGATCTCAACCAGAAGCCGTATTAAATTATCCACAATTAAGCAACTGTGCTGAATTTCTACATTAGAAATCAAGCTTTCCAATTTAATATTGAGCCTGCAAATTCTTCTAAGAAGTATCTACATTTTTTTGATTGGCTGGATTGGGAAGCCCTGACTACTTATCTGATACAGTAAAATCTGGACTTTCTTATAATCTCAATGGCCTTTTCGAACATGAATCATTCAGCTTTTGGACTCATTCAGGAGTTGGAGTCGAATCAAAACTTTCTTGTCTTAAAATCGGTCTTGCTGTCAGTTCCTGTCAAGTACCTGAACTACGCTCGGTTTTAAGATGCTTAAAAGTTGGGGAGTCGTGGACAATAGAAGTGACTTGTTGACAGGTTTATATTCGGATCCAGAGAACTTATGAGATTGTAACCGACAGTAAAGTTCGGCTTGTGGAAATAAATGGACAAACCGAGGTTGTGACTGGAAGACTGTGCTAGGATTTTGCTGTATGGTCTGGTATCGAACTAACGAAGTGAAGCTGAAGCGGTCTTTCCGTCGTATTACAGCTGAAGTAAGTCAAAAAGGAGGATAACATATTAATGACGCTAACCGTAAATTAGCTGTCTGTCTGGACTTAAAACAAATTTTGAAGATTCTTAAATTTTTGGACCCATTCATGAGTTTGGAGTCGAATCAAAACTTCCCTGTTTTGAAATCGGCCTTGCTGTCAACGAAGTCCCTGAATTGTGCTCGTTTTTGTGATGCTTAAAAGTTGGGAAGTCGGAGACAATAGAATTGACTTGTAGACGGGTTTATATTCGAATCCAGAGAACTTATGAGATTGTTACAGGCATTAAAGATCGGTTTGTGGAAGTAAACGGACTAACCGAGGTTGTGACTGGAAGACTGTGCTAGTCTGTGCTAGTCGAACTAACAAAGTGAAGCTAAAGCGGTCTCTCGGCCGTCAAAAAGGAACAGAACATATAATATATTAATCCCGCTAATCGTACCTTAGCAGTATGTCTGGATTTAAAACAAATTTTGAAGATTCTTAGATTTTTAGACCCAAGCGACAAGGGGTTCAAATTGATAGAGTCCAATTCTATCTTAAAGTTAAGCCCTAAGACCTAGGAATTCCATTAAAAAAACTGACTAGCGGCATCTGTTGATTGATTTCCTTTGAGCTTAAAGCTCAAAGCTCCTCTGATAGGACTCTTTAATTCAAAGTTTTTTCTCTGTGCCACATTCGTCCAGGATCACTGTATCTCAGCCACTCCAAGCGACTTATTTAAAGCTATGAGTGCAATCAGACTGCCTTGAAAGTGCTCATATCTATACTAATATTATAAAGAGGAAATGTTTGTTTTTTTGTTTGTTTGTGTCGAATAGGCTCCGAAACTACTGAACCGATTTGAAAAATTCTTTCACCGTTGGAAAGCTATACTATCCCTGAGTGACATAGGCTATATTTAGTTTAAAAAAAAAATAGGGTTCCTTACCAAAACTCCGATAATGTAAAAAAACTACCAAAAAACTTTCTTTAATCGCGAATGCTGCGAAAACGATTGAAGATATAACAAAGTGATGTACTACAATTTTGTAGAACTTATCATTATCTACAAAAAACGTCGCGACATCATACCTCTAACTATTATAGTTTTGTCACAATAAGCGATTTTATATAAAAAAATTAATTAAAATACCACTACTTGAAAAGGCTCTTTATTTATACCTTAGTATTAATCCTTATCGAAATAAATGATTTATTATTTAAGATCGCTTCAAAACCTTTATATAACTTTTTGAATTATTAGATTCTGACATACCATTCAAAACATATCACGAGTTAAAAATTTTGAAATTTTTGAATGGTCCTGTGCGGAATTAAAAATAATTGTCGCTTGATAATAATCTATATCTATACTTCTATACTAATATTATAAAGAGGAAATGTTTGTTTTTTTGTTTGTTTGTGTCGAATAGGCTCCGAAACTACTGAACCGATTTGAAAAATTCTTTCACCGTTGGAAAGCTATACTATCCCTGAGTGACATAGGCTATATTTAGTTTAAAAAAAAATTAGGGTTCCTTACCAAAACTCCGATAATGTAAAAAAAATTCCAAAAAACTTTCTTTAATCGCGAATGCTGCGAAAACGATTGAAGATATAACAAAGTGATGTACTACAATTTTGTAGAACTTATCATTATCTACAAAAAACGTCGCGACATCATACCTCTAACTATTATAGTTTTGTCACAATAAGCGATTTTATATAAAAAAAATTAATTAAAATACCACTACTTGAAAAGGCTCTTTATTTATACCTTAGTATTAATCCTTATCGAAATAAATGATTTATTATTTAAGATCGCTTCAAAACCTTTATATAACTTTTTGAATTATTAGATTCTGACATACCATTCAAAAGATATCACGAGTTAAAAATTTTGAAATTTTTGAATGGTCCTGTGCGGAATTAAAAATAATTGTCGCTTGATAATAATCTATATCTATACTTCTATACTATCTATACTAATATTATAAAGAGGAAATGTTTGTTTTTTTGTTTGTTTGTGTCGAATAGGCTCCGAAACTACTGAACCGATTTGAAAAATTCTTTCACCGTTGGAAAGCTATACTATCCCTGAGTGACATAGGCTATATTTAGTTTAAAAAAAATAGGGTTCCTTACCAAAACTCCGATAATGTAAAAAAAATACCAAAAAACTTTCTTTAATCGCGAATGCTGCGAAAACGATTGAAGATATAACAAAGTGATGTACTACAATTTTGTAGAACTTATCATTATCTACAAAAAACGTCGCGACATCATACCTCTAACTATTATAGTTTTGTCACAATAAGCGATTTTATATAAAAAAATTAATTAAAATACCACTACTTGAAAAGGCTCTTTATTTATACCTTAGTATTAATCCTTATCGAAATAAATGATTTATTATTTAAGATCGCTTCAAAACCTTTATATAACTTTTTGAATTATTAGATTCTGACATACCATTGAATGATATCACGAGTTAAAAAATTTGAAATTTTTGAATGGTCCTGTGCGGAATTAAAAATAATTGTCGCTTGATAATAATATGATATAAAAATGAATTGCTGTTCGTTTGTGCCGCAAAAAAACGAGAACGGCCGATCTCGCTAATTTTAGTCTTGAAATATTCGTGGAAGGCCAGAAAAAGATTAGAAAGTGAGTAAATATGAAAAAATTTCGAGGAAGATAATAATCGAGTTGACAAGAAAAATATAAAAAGAGAAAACATAAAAATAATATTCTGAAGGTTATCATTGTTGCTTTGTTAAAATATTAAAATATCATTTTCAACACCAAGTATTAACGGGAATAGGGGCAACTTGGCACCTGTTAGTAGGCAAACAAACGGCACATTCGGCTTTGAAATTACTCCTAAATTGCAAATGAACGAAACACCAGTCGGCAAAATCGCCAAAAATAGCGCTTTAACGAAAATTTTCCAAATATTCAAGAAGTCGTTGGAGGTACTGCACAGGACTTTAAAAGATCTTGATTGTCGATGGACGTTTTTGGTGGAGCCAGGATTCTGTTAGTATTATTGGTGATTTACGCCAGACTCTTCCAATTATTCCTGGGTCAACTGTTACTGACGGGCTAATCGCATGCCTAAAATCATTTAATTTGTGGCGACACATAAAGAATCGCCAATTAACAACTAACATATGAGTGTTTTTGCAACAATACCAAATTGCGATTGTAGAAGCAGTTGGCAGTTGACACCTCAATGGATTAATAGCATTTCCAACAGATTTCTTTCACTTCATTGACTCAAAAGAGAAGTTTTCCAGACATGAAACCTCAATATGATAACCATAAATGACTGATTGAATGACCTTAATGCGACAATTTAGAATTTCGGTCCAAGAGTTGACACAGCTACTAACCAGAATGACGTAGTCAATTATCCCAAACTATTTAAAATTGCCTGTACTTTGCAATTAAAAGTAGTGTGAGTTGTAATCATGCTGCAACCTCGAGTAATCAATATCGTCGCCGAAGCCAAGATTGGACCAACTTAATTTAATGTATACCTTAGCCACAAAAACGTGTGGCCGGGTCTGCTAGTATATAATATATACATTGTTGTTGTTCTGCGTCTGTCTCTGTGTGTGGCTCGGTGTCTTGGCATCACCCCAAATACACAATAACAGCAAATTATTTAATATTCATAACATAATTTTGTGTGTTTTGCATTAATATTTGTTTAGCTCCATGCATGTTGTTGTTGCATGGCTTTGTGTTGTTGTAAATGCCGCCGCCACTGCTGCTGCTGCACATACTTCTAACAAATGCGCTTGCCGTTATTATTATTGAATGTAATGTACATATGTGTGTGTGGCATGTGAGTATGTGTTGTTGTTTTATCAGCTGCAAATTGTAAAGTTGTAAGCCATATTTGTTGTTGTTGGTGTTTGTGTGTGTGTTTGTCTGTATTTGATTGTGCAATGCAATAATTCTGTGTCAGCATGTTGTCTCCGCCGCTGTGAGTATTTTTTAATAAAGTGCGCCTTCGGTTGCCACAGTTACACGCAAATATCCTGCCGCTGCTCCCTCTCCTCCACTCCCGCTCCTCCTTCACATACTTCCTGCCTACATGCAAACACATGCAGACAAACAAAAATTTCTTGTTATCTCTTAAAGTGTCCTTTGTCCTTTTGTGCTTCCACTTCTTCTTATTTGCATTTGTGCTTTTGTTTACCGAAAACAACAACAACAAACAAAACAACAAGCTGTTTGTGCTGTGAATTGCTCTTGAGTTAGTTCCTCTCAGCCGCCTCGCCTACCGTTTGCTTGTTGTTGTTGTTGCTGTTGTGTTGTATATTTTAATCAAAAGCTCACAAGTTCACTTACAACAAAATTAAAATGTGGAAAATATGCATTTATCTGCTGCTGGTGGTGCTCATAGATTCGTTTTAGCATTTTAAATGAAGTGTGGCAAGCGCTGTCAACACTTCAATTTATATTCATTTGTAGATTTGTAGAAAACTGTTTGTGTGCGCAAGTGCAGCTTCGAGCACTCTCGAGTCCTTGGTAAACTCGACATTTTTTCAAGCACTTGAATTACTTAATAATAAAGATAGAATGCGGTGTAAACACAGGTGTGACATATTTGAAATGAATTTTCTCTTATTAATTTTGATAAATAATAATGAATTTGTATGGAATTATAGATGAAGTTATGTAGTTGAGAGTGGTTGTATAGAAAGATAATGGTGTAGACTACGTTGCCACTTTTTATAGTTCGAAAAATACAAACCTAAAATCTATTGAAGCTCTAGTTCAAATGTATTAGAAATTCAGACTTTTTACGCCATCGATCGATGATGATAGAGTTAGAGAGAGAGGGATCTACTAATTAACTTACACAGTTCTCTTCTAGCAAATTTGAAAAATTTTCGTATAAGATGGGATATGGTTTTCGATCCTACATATGCCAAAAATAGATCGCTATTCATGGAAATGTTAGTGTTAATAGCAAATAGAGATCGAACCCGGGTACAGTAAATTGATAATCATATCTTTGTATCAAGTCTCATAGAAGTGATCCTTCTCACTTCAACTTTCTTGAGGAACGCAGGTAAAAGCTTTAGTCTCGTTTATATAAAATAATGAAGGAAATTTGCTTTTTCATTTAGAAGAAGACTATGGAATATTTAATGCAATATATCATGGATTTTATATGTTTCTAGAAAAAATAAACGCCTTCAAATAGGTCCTAAACATTTTCCATCAACAGTGAGACCTGTTAATCACGTGGAACAGTTCTCTGACAGAAGATTTCAAAGTGTATCATGTAAGAAGGGATATTGTTTTCGATCCTCGTTTGTCTGCCAAGGACTGATCGCTAATAAAAGATATTTTGATGTTAGGGATTAGGCCGGTACAGTAGTATTATTTACTGATCTCATTGTATCGTAATTTACCGCAGTAGTGAATCTTCCCACTCCAACTTTCATGGGGAATGCTGTATATACTGTAAAAAATTTAGTATCGGTTATAGGAAATAATTAAAGATCTATCCTTCTTCATTTGCCAGAAGAATATGGAATATTTGATGCAATATATCAAGGATTTTATAAGTTTCTAAAAAAAATTAAGGCTTTCAACTGGGAAATTTGTAATTATTTTCTACAAATTTTGTGGACTAAAAATTGTATTATAATTTTTCTCGACCTAAACTCTTTCAGAGAGTGAAAGAGGCGGTTGATATAAAAGCTTTAAGATAGTTATAACAAAAGATATAAAGTGGAACTTCCCTAACAATAAACACGATAATCTACAAAAAAACTTCGAGTTAGAGAGACTTCCGAGTTATGGAAGGTAATTTGTATCAAATTTGACTTCTATTGCCAAATCAAGAGTTCGTGTTATATCTTATAGAATGTAATAATTGGGTGAACAGAACAAAAAGGCGATTTTCTTTAAGTTGAAAAGAGTTTTTTACAAGAGCTGATTGGTCTGGTTCAGATAACTAGATCAGTGAGTGGTTTCCTATTCAGCCCCAAGTTGTTGGTTTACGATTCTAACCATCGAAGATAGATAGTTTCTAAGTATGTGAGATCTGATCACCGAATATTTCTGCACTTTCAGGTGCCATTCGTTTCTGGTTTTGAGGCAATTTTTGTTACAATGTTTCCATGTATCTTGTCTACAAGGAAAGAAATATTGCAATGAGAACTCTCCGAGAAATGAGTATGTTACGTCTGATTTAACTTAACCACATTTTTTACTACTCATTTTCTTGCTTTTAAAAACATATTTATGTGCAACATAAACGTTCAATATAATGGTACATTTACATTTAAAGCATAAAATATGACAAACACTTGAGAAAACGTAATAAAACTGCACTGCTTGTAACAAGTCACTCAAGACTGAGGCGCAGTGATAACTTCATTGAAGTGGAGAAATCACATACACACATACATATATTCAGACTTAAATATTAAAACTCGAGGCGATCTTATGTTCATTACCATATTTTATCTTTTAATATGAAAATAAATACCGATGAGATAATGATGAGGAAGCAGAAGTAGAAAAAGTCAAAGGATATGTGAGGAATATTATATGATAAATACATATTTGTATATTTGTATATGGTATGTATTTATCAGTCTTGTAAATGTATATGTAATATTTATAAATATGTATATTTGTATCATTCCTGCTTCACTGATTGACTCCTGCTGATAGCTGCTGTCGAAATTTGATCCTTAAAACATTGATTTCAAGACCAAAGGCATTTTATTCACAAAAGCAAATGGAATATACATACATGGAAACATACTTACATGCATTTATGAGCGTCTTAAATTTCTTCATTCAAATAAAAGTCAACATTTATTCATGTGCGCCGACATATCAGCCAGTGTTGCATGTAATTGCTGACAGTTATGTGCAACATTCGACATGCACTTGCCTCAGAATATATTGAATTTATACATACATTTACGAGTATATACATATGAACATATATCGAGTTCAATTGCCTGCAGCGCACAATGCGCTAGAGAAGTATACATACATACTTACAATGCATTTATAATCAGTTTATTTTAATTTATTAAATTCAGCTTCAAGTCTTTATTGGCTTAAGAAAAGTTTCATATTTTTATACATACTTACATATATATTTACTCATATTTTATGCATTTCAAACAAAAATATGGTTTTATAGTATTTTTGCTGCTGCCTTGGCAAGCAATAAACCCACACACAGTCAAATAAGTCAACACCCTATGCGCTGCATATTTATTTATTCATTTACGGCGCTATCGAAATGTAATATTACTATAAATAAATATATACATACATATATACATAGAGTTATGTATACAAAATTTCTCGGCTCTTCTTTTTTGCAATGGAGGGGCATTTTCTGCAGTCCTTTGCCTTTACTTCCTCTCGATCCTTTTTGCTCTGCTCTTCAGCTTTGTATTTTGCTGGGTGGCCAAACTAATTTCTTTAATGGACGTCATATTTCTTTGTGCTTTAGATAAATCTAAGTAGAGCTGCAACTCCATATGTAAACACGCATTTATTTACTTGCATTCATACAATTGTGTTTGCCTCTTTGAATTTGATTCTTTTTGTGTGTGTTTTCTGCAGATTTTCCGATTTCAATTGCAGTTTTGGTTTTCTTGCGCTCGAATTTCTTTGTCTGGCCTGTCATAACTGCTGTTGCCACCAACACATGTGTCATAAACTATCGTATTTGTTATATATGAGAGCCTACAAGCACTGTAGGAAATTTATGTTTCCCAACATTAATCACTGCATATTAAACTCAAATCTGTTTTATTTGAAATGTTATAAGAAAGGCTTTCCGACAGGTTACTCTATAGGCCCTTTGTATATGCTTCTAAAATTTTCCCTAATCAGTTGTTGTACCAGTTCTCGCCTGCTGACTGCCGCATATCCTGTGTTTGCCGTCTTGCGGCAGGACATGTCTGCCATTGTCGCTGCCAAATAAAAACTTAATTCAAATTTTTAATATTTGCAAAATTTGTTGATTTCTTTGGCGTATATTTCGTTGGCGGTTTTGGTGTCGGTTGCCAAATTTGGAGACATTGTACTTCTTTTTAATATGTGATTGCGATTGCTATTAAGTTTATGTTTATGTTGAAGTTTTATTCTGATTGTGTAGGATTAGAATTATGATTTGGTTATGGTATTGTGCATAATACTGATTTATTAAGTTCAATGACCAAGTCGTTTTAGATCGTGTATCGAAGGTCTGATTATTTTTTGTTTAATAATTTTTGTTCATTTGATGCCGATCTCTTAGAAATGGAGCTCGGAAATGTGGGTTTTTTTGATCTTACTAAGTTTTGCATAGTCAAAGTTTCATATTTTGAAAATTCAATTTTCTGGAACAATGTGTAAAGCTGGATGATTTCTGAAGCAGAATAACGTCCCATTCAAGTTTTATTGTATTCTATTTGCTTAAAGGGGTAATTCCATGTTTTTTATAATTTTTTTCTGCGACCAGTAATTAGATAGAGCTTTAAGCATTAATATATATTTCGACGGTATAAATATGCATTTTAAATTAAAAATATTGTGTAGAAGATGAGTTACAGCGTTCTGAGCACCCCCGTCTCTAAAAAATAGGCTCGCACTTCCCACTGATTGGCTTATCTGAAACAAAAAGAATAAGCGGCGTTTTGATCTGTAAGCTTAAATGCATGGAATGGACTATTACCAATGAATATACCAAAAAGTGTACTGTTTTATCCAATTCCATGAATTTGCAGGTGCTGAGTGTACTCTACAAATTTCAATACGATACGATAGAGGAATGTTTGAAAAACACAGTTTTGAAAAAAATACGCGTTACAATTTTCCAACTCAGCGCTTCGAACAGCTTCTTCTTCTAACTGCTGTATCTTTAAAACGACTTCGAATCTTTTGAAATCTCTTTTCTACCATATTTTAGACATGTTATGAAAGCAATTAATCGATCGAATCACAAGGCTTTGCCACCTATGCTAGATAATTTTCGGATGTACAAATCAATTGCCTATGGAAAGGATATAAATAATAACTTAGTATTAGGGAATATTGTTATTTGTGGCCTACTTTAAGGGGCATAGCATATATACCACTTATTAGAAATTTATTATAAAGTAATTTTATACAAATATTACTCAACAATTCTTCGCTTTTCAAAAATATTGATACAGTATGTTTTTGTAGCAGCAACATGGATCTTTTATAAGGAATATAAAAAGTAGATAAAATGTTGCCTACCATTTGGCGCACTATATTTGTCTTTTATCGAAGGCGTACATCTTTTTCTGTTGATACAAAATTTATCACTACTATATATGGATGCCAGAATTTTAATTTAATAAATAATATTTTTTTTAAATAATTATTTAAAGACTTGTTCTTGGATAAAACGACGTAAATGACTTCATGAGTTTCCCTTTAATTTGAATTTCATCAACCAATTAAATATTATTATTATATATAATATTATAAATCCTTATCCTGATTGAGAGCGTAAATGTATTAAGTCGATATGAGTTGTTTTGTCAAAAATTTTCACAATTTCTCTAAGTGACATTACTAATTTTTTTTAATAAAATGTGTATGTGAGGCATCAAGGTTTCAAGAAAGGAATTGAGGTTAAGGTACATTTTTAATATAATTTATATATATAATTATAATTTAAACAAGTAAGGAAGGGCTAAGTTCGGGTGTAACCGAACATTTTATACTCTCGCAATTTATTTATTTAATTTTATTAATATTATATAATACACAATTTGACCCACATATTCGTCATATATATGGTATAAAGTCCATTGAAAGTTGGAAACCATAATATTAGGTTAGAAGCACCGAGGTCCTCGTGATATATGGGGCCTTAAAAACCTATGGTCCGAGATCGGCGATTTTTGAATGGGGCTGCCACACTATAAACATAGTATTTGTGCAAACTTCTGCACCGATATCTTCGCTAGTGCTTACTTTATATATTGTAAAGTAAACGATTCAGATTGTCTTCAAAGTTCTGGTATATAGGAAGTAGGCGTGGTTGTGAAGCGATTTGGCCTATTTTCACAACATATCATTGGGATGTAAAGAAACTATTACAAACCAAGTTTCATTGAAATCGGTCGAGTAGTTCCTGAGATATGGTTTTTGACCCATAAGTGGGCGACGCCACGCCCATTTTCCATTTTGTAAAAAAATCTGAGTGCAGCTTACATCTGCCATTTCTTATGTGAAATTTTGTGTTCCTGACGTTTTTCGTTAGTGAGTTAACCCACTTTTAGTAATTTTCAACCTAACTTTTGTATGGGAGGTGGGCGTGGTTATGATCCGATTTTTTCATTTTTGGACTGTATTAGGAAGTGGCCAAAAAAAACGACTGCAGAAAGTTTGGTTTATATAGCTCTATTGGTTTGCGAGATATGTACAAAAAACTTAGTAGGGGGCGGGGCCACGCCCACTTCCCCAAAAAAATTACATCCAAATATGCCCCTTCATAGTGCGATTCTTCATACCAAATTTTATTTCCATAGCTTTATTTATGGCTCAGTTATGGCACTTTATGTGTTTTCGGTTTTCGCCATTTTGTGGGCGTGGCAGTGGTCCGATTTGGCTCATTTTCGAAAGCAACCTTCCTATGGTGCCAAGAAATAAGTATGCCAAGTTTCATCAAGATATCTTAATTTTTACTGAAGTTACAGCTTGCACAGACGGACGGACGGACGGACGGACGGACGGACAGACAGACATTCGGATTTGAACTCCACTCTTCACCCTGATCACTTTGGTATATATAACCCTATATCTAACTCGTTTAGTTTTGGGTGTTACAAACAACCGTTATGTGAACAAAACTATAATACTCTCTTTAGCAACATTTGTTGCGAGAGTATAAAAATTAACATAATAAAATTAATATCCTGGTACAACTATTATATGTAAAAATAATAATGATTCCAGTTTTAAGAAAGATTTTGGTCAGTTAATTTTCTGCTTTATTATAAAATACCTTCATCATTTTCAATAAAAAAAATATCACTCTTGTTGTTATTACTAGCTGCTTCCAGTGGCTGACAAATCTGAAGAAGCCATAGCAGCAACAGTATATGTATACATATAAATAACAATAACAATTTACACTGGAAACTCAACAATTTTTACGACCTTTTGATTATGTTTATTTATTTGCAAGCCATTTTACACTTCAACTTAATAAAACAAAACAAAAGCGCTATAACTTTAAAGTGCTATTACTTAGCAGCACAAGGGCTAAAATACTTGTATGTGTGTGTGTATATGTGATGGTTGTATGTGTGTCGACATGCTTGGTGGGCTTAGCAACATCAACGTCAAAGCATTGGCAGTGCCACCGACGCATTGGCGCTGTTTATGCAACAGCAAATCACAACAACAACAAGAAACACTGCAACAAACAACAACAATTGCAGCGCAACGTTTGCATTTCGCACATGAAAGTGAAATGTAAACAGACGGAAAATGCACTCGAAGCAAACAAAAAATCATCTTCAACAAACTACAAGTGAAACTACAGCAACAGCAGCAACAACAACAACAAAACACTCTCGCATGAACAAAACAATATGAATGGCGAAGACAAGAAATGCCAAGTGGTAAAAATTATTATTACGGAAGAGAGAATTTTTAAGTAGGCACTCAAGGTAGACGCAAGACAAGCGGGTGAAGGCGGTGGTGCGAAGTGCAAGACTCCGGCCGCAGCTGAAGGTGAAGATGCAAATGCACAGATGAAAGCAAGATTTGCAACCGAGTGGCAGTTATTGTTGTTGTTGTATGTGTGTTGCAACATTGCTGGCTGCAGACGTGAAGCAGACGCTGACGAATGACAACAACAACAGTAGCAAAACAAGATGCAGATAAAGTTGAAGCAATTGAAGTCGCAGCAGATAATGCAACAGATGAGGATGATGTTGTGCTGGCTGTCAAGTCAAAGTCAAGAGCGGAAAAGATGCTTGCTGCCTGACTGCTGACTGCTGGCTTGTTTGCAACAACGGTAGCAGCAATCAGAGTGCAATATCAATCTGCAACAACAACGGCAGCTAAGAATGCCATTGCTCTGATGCCGGCTCTCCAACAGAAATAAATGACAACATCATCACAGCTGTCGGCAACGTCTTATATTGGCATCATCCGCCACAAGCGGACGTCTGCCGACTCAACAGCAGTCGGCAAGTGCGGCATGCACGTATCAACAACAAGCACCAGCCGCCTGCCTACAAACGACGAGTAGCCATTTAGTCAATACAACCGACAATCAAACGTCAACATCTCGGGCTGTCAACGGCGGCGTCCGCAACCGGTTGTCTTCCAATGTGTACCAGCGCTCCACATAGTGTGTGGCGTGGTGTGGCCACAGCTCTGTTAGCAACAACAGCAGTAGTAAACACCTCAAGACAACAGCAGTCAACACACAGAGTACAGCTAAGGCGCGCGGTGCGGTGCGGTGGCTAACGGCATTTTCGAGTGCTCAACGTTTAAGTAATACGGCCAATAAATGTCGTTCATTCGCTCATTCGTTCTTGCAACATGCATAACTTGGATGACTGTTGCAGACTCTTGCTTGTTGTTGTTGTGTATTTTGCAGTTTTTGTTGTCCACCGGTTTATTGTGTGGCTCTTGACGTCTGCTGTCGATGTGTTTATGTCTTGCAAATTGAGGGCGTGCAGCAGTAATGGGCGACCCAGCAGTTTTTTCATTCGGCCTTGATTGTGAATAGTTATAAACAGTGGAAGTGGCGAATTCAATTTGAAAAGTAATGCAATTTCATTAAATACCTCGCTGAGCTGGGTTGGGTTAGATTGATATTGACCGAGATGGGCTCACTGAACACATTTAGGTTTTTGAAGACTGTAGTTCTTTATGGATCCGTACTTCTAAAGAGCTCTACTTACGTCAATTTTAGGATTCCCCTGTCATCCGTCTGATTATCTGTCGGAAAATATCTTGAAATTGTAGACTCTTTTGTTGAACCGGTTCGAACTTTATTTGTTAACAAAAGCCGATAGGTCAGGGTTTCTCCCCTGTAAGGGACGAGTATTCTGGGAATTTCATCAATATAATATTCAAGTCGTCTTTGGCACTAAAACTTTGTCTCTTATTTGACCAATCGGTCCGTCGCAAATTATTTAGTCACTTTTCTCAGATCTTTCCGCAGTTATGAAGCTCAAAAACTTTGTTTAAGTGAATGCTGGATCCAGAAAATATTACCTCCGACTATACCATCCAACTTCCTAAACCCATAAAAGTTCATATATCCCCATTTCTATAACATATCATTTTCCGATTGTTACGGAGATGGGAATATTGAAATAGTGGAGCTACTAGGGACTCTCACATTATATTTCTTGACACAAACAGGAATCATAAGGGTGACTATTTGATATACGGACCTCAACACTGTATCAGAACTGCACGATTGTTCCAAGATCTCGCTCTTTTCATTATGATCGAGTGCCAATGAAATTCGACTGACGATACTGACAACATATTATATTTCAAATTTGTAATATTTTGGAAAACTTTCAAAAAACCTTGGATTTCTCCGTGATAAGCATGATGAGAACATTGAAATCCGAGCTAAATGACAAAATATTAAGTGGAGGTGGCAAAAAGCTGGTAATTACGGATGAACTTTCCCATTAGAACTCAAAACCAATCAAGGATTGTGTGGAAATATGAAACGATATATGGGGGAGAAGCATTTGAAAAGTCTCTAGGAGGGATCAATCTTGATTATGATGAGTTCAGGACTCCAAGCTCTCGAAGTCTTGCTAACAATGGTTAGATGTGAAAAGCTCTAACTCTAGAGGAAGTACGGATGTAAACAGGGAAGTCTACGCAGCATTCTGTGTAGAAACCCCCCACAAGAGTTCTAAACAGTTATCCTAAATGAAGTTTCAAGTACCTACCATTCAAGCGCAGCATTCTCCTCATCGCTAATAAATAATTTTTCAATGCCACTTGAATGCATCTAATAATGACACAAGTGTCCTTGTAATTTTCTACATCATTTATTGCCGCTTTGACTGCACTCTTCGAGCTGGGTAAATAAAATCAAATGCGAATCGGCACCCTACCAAATTGTCAGCGATTTCGCGTATCACATGTCATTCGGCAAATACACATAACTGTAATAATTGTACATGTTTGTGTGTATGCTTCCATAGTGGCTGGATGAAAAACAATTGAATTGCTTGTTTTTACTCGCAATTAAACTTGAAAAATACAACAATCGAGCCATAAGGTGGATGTTTGCTGCCGGCCAGCGCAGCCGAAAATATCATACGAGTTTGAGAGTGGCATTGATTTATATTTAACAACAACAAGAACAATACGTAATTATGGCACATGTAAACACAGCGATTAAATATGCCATTTGAATGGCTCAAGCGAAGTCAGCAAACTGATGCAACAACCAAGCCGAAGAGCTCCACAAACAGCCCAAGCGGCGCCGACAGGACAGGAATGGGTTCCATAATAATATTTTTTTTGTTGCAGGTAATAAAAATTGCAAGCAGCAGCGTTAGCGGCAGTAACAGCTGCGCTGGGGTGACATGCGTAAGCACCCTTTATGCAACATCCCTCTGCGTGCGCTGCAACAACGCGCAGTGCCTTGTTAGCCGCTTGGCTTCCACGTTGATTGCCTGAATGCTCAGGCGGCTGACGTGCTCTCAAGCGCCACTGGACCGCACGGCATGGTTGCCTATTTGCACGCTTGCAATTGTCGAGTGGCACTTTGACGCTTTGTTCATATTCATATCGAAATAATTACTTTTTGAATAACATTCACTCACTCGCACACAGCGAAGGGGGTTTTAGCAGGAGGTCGCCGTTGTGTAATCAGTGAAAATGAAAAATTGTCTACCCAGTCCATACCTCACAGGCTTCTACGGTCGTTTTGCTTTCATTCCATTTGCAGAGTGGCTTTCGGGTTTGAGGGCGTTGGTTGCATGCCGTACACACAGGGCCCAGGCTGGTTACGCCCGTTCGCATATGTTGCGTTTGCCGTTGCTGGCGCTGCGAAAAAAGTGAAATTTCAATTTTGAAATTCAGCCAAACATCAGGTTAAATCTTCTATGCAAATGGCAAATTAAAAATATGCACAAACTTAAGCAAACACACATACACTTGCTCAATCTGACTTGTAACGGTGCTTGTGTACGTTTGTCGAATGTCAACATTTTTATATGACATGTGCACCACCGCCGTCGTCCTCATCGCCGCTGTCACCCTTGGTGCGTAGAGTCAACATGCAAATAAATGCGTGTTGCACGACGAACCCTTTTGTGATCTGTGTTTTGCTTTGGGTTTACGCGGCAGCAGCAACAATAACAAATGTGACAATGCAGTTGCGTGGCGTATTTGAGTTTTCGAGATCCAGAATTTGTTGTAGAAAGCAGTGGCAGGTTTATTGGGGATTTAAAACATTTCAGTGAAGTTCTTGAGGCGGAGCTTCCGAGCATTGAACTCTGAACTCACCGAACAAACGCTCAAAACTGGTTAGTCAGTGATCAACCTGACTTTCGATTGGACTGAAATATCTATAGATGTTTCCACTTCTGCTTAAAGTCTACTCTTGGACAGCTCGGTAACATGTAAGCTCAACGTGTTCTTCGAAGTAACCAGCCTATTCCCGAACAGCTCGGTCTTATGTCAACTCACCGAGCTCCTCGAAATAACCAGTCTACTCTCGGACAGTCTAGTCTCGGGTAAAGTCAACGAGATCGTTCAAATAACCAGTCCACTCTTGGACAGCTCGGTCTCATGTTAGATCAGCGAACTTTTCGAAATTACCAGTCTATTTTCAGACCACTCGGTCCTTGAAATAACCAGTATATTTTCAGACCACTCTGTCTCATGTAAGCTCAGCGAGTTCATTGAAATAACCAGTCTATTTTCAGACCGCTCGGTCTCCTGTAAGCTCAGCGAAATGTTCGAAATAACCAGTATATTTTCAGATCACTTGGACTCATGTAAGCTCAGCGAGCTCTTTGAAATAACCAGTCCACTGTTGGACAGTTCGGTCTCATCTTAGATCGGCGAGCTGCTCGAAAGAATCAGTCTATTTTCAGACCACTCTGTCTCATGTATGCTCAGCGAACTTTTCGAAATAACCAGTCTATTTTCAGACTACTCGGACTCATGTAAACTCAGCGAGCTCCTTGAAATAACCAGTATATTTTCAGACCACTCGGACTCCGGTAAGATCAGCGAGCTCCTTGAAATAACCAGTCTATTTTCAGACCATTCGGTCTCCTGTAAGATCAGCCAGCTCGAGTTTTGGACAGCTCGGTCTCATGTAAGCTCTAGCCAATATCAAGTATTTATTACTACGCCACTGCGTTACTTCTCAACCTCCATCATGCAACAGTGTCAACGTCATCACCATTACCAACATTTTAGTCGTACTTGCCCTCATTGGCATACTTCTACCCATCCAGTCAGCAACTTGCCCAACTCTCCACCCGCAGCTTCGAAGCCCTTCTTGTGCTCATCATCAGCGCTCATCGTCAACATTCTCATCAGCGGCTAAGTAAATATTTGCATAATGTCCGCAATGTGCAACCATATTAATTGCGGCCTACACGTATGACAGTCGCAGCAATGCAGTGTACATATGATAAAAAAATAACAACAACAGCAAAGCTGTAAAATACACAGATTGTCCTTCCCTTCTCGGGCGCTGCGCTCACTTGACATCTCAGCTCTTCCTGCCACCGGCTTTGTTATTCCATTTTAAATAGTAACACAATATACAATTTAATATTTTTAGTTATTTATTATTATTTTCATTTACTCATACTCACACTCATACTCACACTCATACACATACTCATACTCTAAATGCATTTTTCCCCCTTCAGCGCAACTGTCAAAGTGTTCGCGCCACAAATGTCGCGCTAACAGTGTATTTAAATTTTAGAAAACAGTTGCGGTTATTGCTTTGTGCCCTATCGCCCAGACTGCACTTGTTTCCACTATTTTTCAAATGTTTGCATAAGGCGTTTTTCAACATTTTGTGGCCCTTAAAAATTGCGACATATTGCATTCGTATTAAGTCGCTTAATCAAATTACACTTTGTGGCAAGATTGATTGGCCAGTTGCTTTATAATTAAGCAGCCGAAGTGGTGGATTGCAAACTAGCTGATTTACATATGCAATTCGATTAAAACACTTTCGGTGGGTGGGGATATTTCGAGGTCACTAATGAGTCGTTTAGTGCTATAAAGTTCATTTTAGTCTAAAGAGAGTTTCATTATAACTTTTACGGACAATCTTGACATCAGACCGATAGTAAAATAATTGATAGATAGAGAAAAATTACCATTACTAAATTACTTTTAATATTTGAAATGATCGTATTAACATCTAAGAAGCCTCCAACGAGAGAGTAAAAATGTTACAAACTCTCCGAACTATACCAATGCCAACTCAGAAATAATCGATACTGAAATTCTTCTTACTAAAACAAATCAACTGAGCTTGGAAAATGTTTTTGTTTAGTTTTAACTCTGTTCAAGAAGATTTATGATTTAGTTAATAATTAAATCTAGTCGGAACTGTTGTTATCTAAATGGCTCCGGATGATCTACAGCTTAAGACATTAAATAGTTAGAACTCGCCTCGAGCTCAAAATATTTTTTGGACAACGGTTCAGTGGATAGTTTAGGAAGTAAGGAGACGATGTATTGAGAATGTGTTTCCTCATTCCACAGGATCTTCAAACAAGCAGCAAACACTGGAAGTATATATGAGTAGTGCGGATCTATTCTTATAATTCCTTTGGTGTTGCTATTTCCCCATACCGTAGTTTATAGTGCTCTGTAATCTTGCAGTTATCTCTGTTCCAAAATTTACTATTCTAGAGTTAAAGCAGAACTTGAAACTAAACTGCGAACTTTGAAGGATCCACTAAGCCACATCTGAGAATTATCCACTATCATGATTATATGAATAAGTCCTAGTATACTGTATTATCTGACATAAGAAAATTCTTTATCAATCTGACTTTTGGAGACTTGTGCAGACTCAATCCAGTTGAGGCTTCTTAAAATATCAGTCTAAATTTTTATTGATTCTCAAATAGACCAAACCTCTGTTTATGACCTAATAGAGCCTAACTATATCAAGTTACATTTTGAGCCTCGATACTCATACTTACACTGATCCTAAATAAGGGATATTCGTCCAAATCAAAAATCTTTGTCATCATAAAATATTGGAGTCAGTCATAAATATTTAAGTTAGGCATACTTAAACTTGCCCATAGGTAGGTACTTTTCAATGATAGTTTCGAAAACTGGGGAGAATGAGTGAGAGACAACTAGATTGTTCAGAGAAAAGGAAGGAGAAAGAGAGAGGCAGTGTAGAATAAATAAAAAGGAGATATCGGGAAAAAGTTTAGGGAAAGGGAAAGTGAGGAAAATTCTCGGATATTTAGGTTAGAACTATATGTATAGATTTAATAGATTTCAGAACAAGATCCAAAGGATGTTATTAAACTCAATTGTAAATAATTGACTAAATATATGGAAACTAAAAAGTGAGTTATCTGACTGAAGTTTAGAAAAACTCCACAAAATTCAATAAAACCAGCTTTATAAATTCGCACGACCTGTTTACACACTTCGCTTTTTGTTTGTGTACATTTTTAGATGTCTAACAAAAAGCGACTCAAAACGTAATTTGAAATAGTTTTTGCTATCATCTACTCCTTATTGTTGTTGATTTTTTTAATCCACCTTCCAATGTACGTATCAAAACTATAGGAGGAGACAAAGAGTTTGTGTCAAGCGAAAACGAAAAATCTCTTGTGACAACATAAATAACAAACACATGATTTAATAGTGGTGTGCAGAGGATCAGCGCAGGATCACTAGGAAATTTACAACCGGGATTACAAGCAAAGCCGAACGCTGTCGGAATAGTTGTGATTAAGGAGGATACACGTTTTCAATTCTATTCGCGGTGTGGCAGCGCAGAGTGACAAAAGGAGTGCACAAAAGTTAGAAAAAACAGAAATAATAATAATGGCACCCCGATGGTGTGGCACTCGAATAAAGTGATGATACACATGCAACAACAACGCACACACACATACACCATAGGGTAAAAATGCGAATATTCCTTAAAGCCGTGAAGGGCTGCAAACGCTGCGCAGAGGCAGCAGCTCGTGTGATTAGCCCGACACGCTTGCGCTCACCGCTCTTTTAGGCCGGAAATGGGCTGTGCCGTGTTATAGTTCTCGGTGCCTTCCACTTTTTTATGTAATACATTTCGGTGTTTTGTATTTTATGAGTGCATGATTTTGTTATTGTTTTTTGTTTCTCATAATTTCTCCTTTTCCCGTATATCCGTTGCGCGGATTTGGCACATTTCGATGCGCAATAAATTTAGTTTCCTTTCTTTTAGATGATTATTTTTTCATTTTATGTTTTTTGGTGTTGTTGATATCCAGCTGTTTTTTAATTAAGCATGTTGCGCAGGGTTGATTAGGAGGGGTGGCCCGTTTGTGAACAATGGCCGGTGAGTAAATTACGTCGGATAACATGACCGAGTTGTGTCACTTGCGGACAGCAGGGGAACCAATTTCAAAGAGCAGGGAATTAAGCGGGCTGTAGGGTAGAATAGGGAGCACATTTGTCTAGGTGATGATGGTAAATCAGTTTTGACGTAGAAACAAGGAAGGAATTTTATGAGGGTTGTATAAATGTAGCAGAAGTGGTGTAATGAAGTCTATGCACCGTTTGGGAAGCTAAAAAGGTTAGTTTGAATATTGAGTACTCTGGAGTTGATGAAATTATAGCAATCTTTCCTCCATCCACAACTCGGGAACCATGTGTACTAATGAACTGGAGAGTATATAGGTACAAATTTATCTTAATAAAAGTTAAATATGTAAGTCCACAAAAGACCTCGCAGGCTGAAGAGAGTCCATGAAAATCTTTATCGAAAGACTTTAGTCTTTACAAATATCAATCTACTGGGGAATATAGCCTCAAGTTTAATCGCTTCTTTAGAAACTTGAATTGAATTGAAGAAAGTATAGCAATCTGGGTCAGAAACAGACTTTCTTCCATTCACAACTCGGGAACAATGTGTACTAATGAACTGGAAAGTATATAGGTACAAATGCATATTAATAAAAGTTAAATAAGTCCACAAAAGACCTTGCAAACTGAAATGAGGTCATGAGAATCTTAATCGAAAGACTTAAACCTTTTCGAAAATGAATCTGCTGAGGAATAAAGCGTCTAGTTTAATAGCTTCTTTATAAGCCTTGACTATATTCTTCCAGATCTTGGATTTTTGGAACCTTTGGTTCATTGGTTTTCTTTCATCTTTTGATCGCTGGGTCAGGACCCACTTATTTCTCTTACAGTTAAATATTTCATTCGTTGCGACATAAATATATTGGTTGTATGATCTCAAGTTTTCAATAAAGTTCAAAGATTGCGACTATTGGAATCGTTAAAAATGGTTCCATGGGAGTTAGAAGTGATGAAGCTATAACTGACATCACCAAAGGTTTATTATCCTAACCTTCATTATTCTACAATTTATCATTGCATTTTATGAACCTCCTGTGTGTTAGAAACGCTCTAAACTGTCTTGCCACACGCTCGTCCATGATTGATGATGTACAAAGTCGGACTAAGCCCACTTAAGCTTAAGATAATGCAAAACGCAAATAGTGTTGTGTTGCGCAAGAGCGTAGCAACTAGCGGAGGTGGCGAACATGCAACACGAGTGAGATGACCGTTTAGGAGTGCTGGTACTTGCATGCCACATATACCAGAAACAGCAGCTTAAGCGGCATGCAATCTATAACAGATTAACCAGTGCATTATGCCAACAACAACAAAGCCAAACAAGCCTATACTAAGTCCCACAATTTGGTCTAAGAAACCCGAAACACATAGTAAGCCTTAACTTGCAACAAAACATTCTCAGCAAGTCGAGCAATTGTCCTGCGCTGGTAGTGGCAAGGCAGCAGTACGCATTTAACGGGTCTTGTAAGCCGTTATATAAGTGCGTTTCGCATTCATTGCAACACTCATGATTATCCTACTATGAATTTCGGTTATGTACGGCATGTCACTGCTTTATGTCAATGTTGCACATACATATTCCATCTAATACTGTTGTTGCTGCACTCATGCATTTATACATACATATGTATGTGTACGAACTCATTACATAGATCTACTTATGACTGCCTTAATGTCGGCTAGTATTCTGTGGCATGTTGCATATTAATGCTTGTGTCATTAGCCGGCCACTACTACCATTACATATTACTATAACTAAGTGTTGCATGATTGCAATGACATTTATCTACTCGCCGTCAGCGTTGTTTCCCATGAGATCGCTTGAGCCTGAGCCGGCGCTTGCAACTCTCCTTGTCCTGTCTTTTGCTGAGGCGCTCTGCTTGTTTTTGGGATTTTGTTTTTGCTCTTAATGACCATTAAGTAAAATGTGTGACAATATTGATTAAATGTAGGCCTCGTGTAGCACTTAAGCTGGGTGAGAATTCTGCCGGAGGTATATTATTATTGATTAAGACTTGATTTGGTAAGATATTGTATGTGCAAATTAAATAACTGTGCTATATTTGCCTAGTATTATAGTTAATTAATTAATTATTTAAATTCATACATATATATTCTGACGAAATGGATTTTCAATTTCGAATACATATTTTTATTTTTTACAGATTTCTTTCCACTACTCACCGGACAGCACAATTATAAAGGTAAGTCATCGACTTTTCAATGTTTTCCCGTTAGCAATTGTTTTTTACTTTTCCATCATTAACTAACATCACTTTAATGTTATCGAAAACTCGATCCCAAAAAAACAATCCATCTAGCTTTTTGAAATCAGCCACTTTGGATCGCCTTTCAAGGCTGAGATGATGATGATTGTTTTTCCTTTAGATTAGATCTAGTCTTTTAATCTGTTGTACACGGTTCTTCCCGATCCCTAGATTTGTACAAACTAGAATAAGCATTGGTTTTCTATATTAACTATTTCTAAGATTAGATTGACTCAGCTAGGAGGAAACAGTGATCTGAATTCTGGTAAAGCTATTAAAAAGCCAAAGAGGTTTAGAATCGATAGGGAACAATTTTGGTATTCCGGATGTACTTTCAGATTTTCCTGTTTTATAAACTGGAATCCTATTTTTATATTTCTGTCTATTCTGAAGCCACAATCCAGGGGTTCTACAACGGTAAGAAAAATTGCCAGCCAGATTCAATTATAGAAATATATTTACCAACACTTCCTCAACACTCATCGGTATTTTCTTCAGAATATGTTTTTTTCAGGACTATGGTATTTTTATAATAAAGTTGCTAAAGAAAGTATTATAGTTTTGTTCACATAACGGTTGTTTGCAGCACCCAAAACTAAACTAAACCTACTAAAACTACTAAAGCTATATCAAAAAAATTCTCAGGAGTCGTTTTTTCAGGCATTTCCTTATCCAAAAATGGAGGACATCGGATTATAACCACTCCCACCTCCCATACAAAGGTTATGTTGAAAACGACTAAAAAACTTATGGGTCAAAAACCATATCTCCGAATCTACTCGATCAATATCAATGAAATTTGGTTTGTAATATGCATCCCAATGATATGTTGTGAAAATAGGCCAAATCGGTTCACAACAACGCCTACTTCCTATATACCAGATCTTTACAATATATAAAGTAAGCACTAGTGAAGATATCGGAACAGAACTTTGCATAAATACGGCATTTATAGTGTGACAGCGGACTTGTAAAAATCGCCGAAATCGGACCATATGAATGGAAGGCCCCATGTATCGAACATGAGGACCTCAGGGCTTCTAATTTTTTTTTTTTTACGAAAATATAGGTGAGTCTCTCAGATATTTTGTATAAATTCAGAGGGAATATTTTTCTTTCAATAATATGTCTCCGTGCCTAAAATACGTGAAATCGGGTCATAACTTATCCGAGAGTATAAAATGTTCGGTTACACCCGAACTTAGCTCTTCCTTACTTGTTCTTAATAAATTTGTATACAGACAGACTTTTCTGTTCCCTACAGAGAGATTTTTTTTCTGATCTATTAAAGCCTTTCTCAGACTTATTTATTAGAAATTGGGTTAATTTTCCGGTAAGGTTGTTTGATAGTAGTATTCATAAGTTTGCTGACGTCATATTAGCGACTTAACTGTGATCTACGAGAGTTAAAGACTATCTCAATCTCAATGCCCTAGGAAATATAGTGCCTTCTTCTTGACTAAATTTTTGCAACACATCTAATACATTATCATTTAATATTAAAAACAATGGTCCTAGAGTCAAGTCAAGAACGAAGTTTTTTAATCACTGGAGTTAAAATATTCATACTCCACATCAATTTTTTTCAAAATATCTTTCAAAATAGACTGTTTTTACTCTCCCTGGAGAATTAACTCCACTTAAGGTATTTTTTCCATGAAACACTCTTTAAGTAGGTGATTCTCTAAAAATCTTGCCAACAAATCGCCCCAATTTTCTCACACAATTTCTTCTCACATGTCGAACTGATATTACATAAGTGATTTTCGTTGTTAATCTACCAAATATGTGACAAACAAATATCATTAATTTGATACAGCAGGCGAAATGGCGCAACATAAATCGAAAATGTGCTCAACAACAGGCGACAGAGGCAACAAACAGGAGCAAAGGACACTTGAGAATATGAAAAATCGACACACATTAATACTATCATTATCGGTACTAGTGCCATGTGTGCCGAGTAGAAAGTAGAGCGAAAGGATAAAAAGGACAACACGTATGAGTGTGTGTGTGTATATGAAAGTGGCTCGAAGGTAGGCCACTTCAGTGGCAAACACAAACAAAATGTATGTCATTGATGGTGGCAAATATCTTCTCAATCGAAGCATTTATTAAACTACTATGAGATGGCAGTGAGGATGTGTAAGGATATGTTTGGCGTTGTGTATTTACATGTGTTGCCTGTGGTGCGCATATCGATATCCTTAACGCTTCCTCGCATTGTTGCGACTGTTTTTAATCGCTTGTCAAGCGCAGCCGCATACGGAAAGTCACACTCTTCAAATTCGTCACAGCTAATTTGCAGTGACAATAAAAAATACAACAACTGAGAGCAGTGAAAAATACACAAACACAAACAAAAGACATTATTCTAATTAACAATAGTTGTTTTGTTGTTATATTTTTTTCGAGCCGAACCGAAAGGTTGGTCCTTTATAAATTACGAAACCGAACTTTTTACAATTTCCAAAGCAGTTAGTTACGGTTAATCCGCTTGCCAGTTGTTGTCGAAAAAATTCATAGTTTTTCCAAGCTTCCGAGGGGAGAGAAAGCAGTCCTTTTTCTGACTCTGTGTCTGTGCGCTTTTCACGCGCTCAAATGCAATCGACACTGTGTTGCTAATTAAAATAAATGATCGATCGTTTGCATTTGTCCAAATAATCAGTGTATATATGTAATATAAGGCAACAACAACAACAGCACCACCACCGCCAGCAAACACACCCTTAATCCCGCTGCTGCATGTCCTTTGTGCTCAAGCTCGCAATCAGCTAGTTTGGCTTACTTTGTCTATGCGACACTATCGCCTGCATCCATTCTATTCTATATATATGCGTGTATGTTGTAGACATGCTTATCGCTCGCAGCATCTCGTCGAACGCATCGAATTTCATGCACACGCCATGCCAGGATTTGCTATGCTAATGTCCTTCAGCCAACGTTCGTACACTCCGTTCGTAAATTACACAACACATTGCTGTTGTTGCCGAAATATGCATTGCGCAAATACGGTACGCTGGCAGTCAGTCTGTCATACTCGCTTTGTGGCGCTTTCGCTTCGTGTGTGCGCGCGTCGGTAGTCGCCTAATCTTACATTGCAATTTCAAGGATTAGTGGCTTAACTCTATGACCGGATTACTTGTGTTGCTCAAATAGTGGCGCACACACTGATACATCCACGTATTAGTCACTGCCTCCCAGCCGCTTGTTTGCCGTTTGCCTCATCTTCATCCTCTTCTCATACTTCGTTCGCTTTCCTTGTGCGAATATTTTCAATTTTCCAGTTCCGCCTTAATACGCATAAATGGTTGCAAATAGACTCGCAAACGGCGGGTCTACGCGGTCAATGGGAATTGATTGAATATAAACAGACTGATTTCTCTGTATGTTGAAATGTATGTGCAGTTGTTCGATTTTATTTGCCACTCAAACAATTTTATGGCAAATATTTTCACACGATCCGCTCTTCTGAAGTTCTAGTGCAAATTAGAGTGGCTGCAATGGAAAAATAAGATATTTTAGTCGATACTCTGAAGTTCTGCTTGTTATTATTTTTGAGACTCTTTAACCAGCCGAACTGAGCTTAAGAATATATCTACCATTATATTCTGGAAATTGAATACATATAAACTAATTACGAATCTTCTCGGTCGCCTAATGGAACGTCCTAACTGTTTCTTTGTTCCATAAGTTTGAAGCAATAGGAAACAACCAGAACCAACCTTCTTCAGTGTATATTTCTAAAATAGTCCAGACATCTTCCAGGCTTCGATACCTTTGCATAAAGGAGCACACTTTTAGAGACTCCTTCCAACTATAATAAACCGCGGGATCCTTCTATTCAATACCACCTCCTAACAGGTTATCATGTTACAATAATGGATCTTAGTTCAATCTCTTGAAGTTTTTTTGAACCCCCTCAGTCCAAAATAATGATTTTTGAAAGGAAGTTGTGACTTCAAACTCGAACTGGTATTGATTTAGAACCAGCAGAGTCGTTCAATCACGTGTTTCTCACACACAGAGCAGTATTTTCAGGTGGCCCTTGAGATATGAGCAGAGTCTTTACAAACAAAATGTTAGAATGTAGTATTTAGGAAGTCTCTGAAATCTTCCAGAAAAAATTGGGAACCAAAACATATTCCAAGCACATTGATAAAAGATTATTATACAAATTAAACGAGCATGGGACTTAGTTTTGGACATAAACATGTATCTGAGATTTCTTAAGACTACTCAATAGTATTTTGGTGGACGAAGGGGGCTATCTCGAATCTCATATACTTTAGAGAGCAGATTTCGATCTCTTGGAAATATAAATTTCATTACGATGGTATCTGGGAGGTTAGAACTCAAACATTAACCTAGTTTGAGTCAATAGATTTTGGTCGCAGGAAAATTAATTTACTAGATAAGAGTGGTGTTATTATACAAATTAAACGAGAATGGGACTTAGTTTTGGACATAAACATGTATCTGAGATTTCTTAAGACTACTCAATAGTATTTTGGTGGACGAAGGGGGCTACCTCGAATCTCATATACTTTAGAAAGCAGATTTCGATCTCTTGGAAATATAAATTTCATTACGATGGTATCTGGGCTGTTTGAACTCAATCATTAACATAGTTTTAGTCTATAGATTTGAAAATTTTAAATAAATAATTTAAAATAATTTTTAAAACTAAAAACCATTAAAAATGCATTAACAAATCCAAAAAACAACGCAACAAGCTGAAATAACAAATTCTTCAGAAACAAAAAGAAGCCTAAACACCAAAGCTATTAAGGACAGCATTTAACAAACCAAAAACATTGAACATTTCGAAAAGTAGAGAACATACAAAAACAACAAGCGCTTAAGCATTCCTCTTAAGATTTGTTGAAAAATGTAACATTAAAATAAATGAAAAATGCGCTTACATGAAAACATTTCAGCATTTCGGTAATGTTCGATTTTTTTCCACCACTCACCGCCATATGCTCGATCGGCGCTCCTGTGCGTTCCTTGTTAGCTGCCAAAAACAAAAAAAAGTCGTACAACTGTTTGAAATATCCACTCGTTAGTGTTGTTATTGTATACGTTTTCGAAAATCTCCAACATTCATTAATCAAAGTGACGTATTTTAAAAAATACACAGCTCAAGTATCTTCGTGTTTGCGGCTCGCATCATCAGCGTCGTCAATTGTATCTATTGAAAGAGTATCGCTTGTTCTAATGTTTGAACAGTTTTTTCATTTCCTCTCGATTGCTTTGTTGCAATTTGATGAAGTGCCCGGTTCTCAACACTCTGTTGGGTGTCCAATATGCACTAGTGCGCGGCATAATCCCTTAAGCACATTGTGGGCTTGTTAAGTGTCGACATAACGGGGTGTCTAGAATGTTTGCTGGAGAGAAAAATTAGTGCGTTATGGCGCGCTCTTTGATGCTATACAGATCTTAGTCAAAATTGATAAGTGGCTTATTAATAATAAATATTATGCAATAGGTTATAGATGACTCCCTCTGTGAGAAGGAGAATTTGGAATTCATGAAAGAGATGACGGCTGGAAGATAGTATTTTCCGAATATGATAACATTTGAAGCTTTCGAAGATCTGAATAAAGTATTTTCTTAATTAGTTGTGAGTTGAGGAAGATGCATTATTCTTGTTTTTGGTCAATCGAAATAAGATACGGTTGAAGTCCTTCCACTAGATCGGTTGAGTTCCATCTTTTAACCTGTTCGCTTGATTGAAATTATTGGATAAGTCATGGAACTGGTTAGAGATAGCGATATAGATAGAGATATATGTAGATAGTGATAGAGATAGATATTGAGATAGAGATAGAGATAGAGATAAAGATAGAGATAGAGATATAGATAGAGATAGAGATAGAGATAGATATAGAGATAGAGATAGAGATAGAGATAGAGATAGAGATGGAGATAGAGATAGCGATAGAGATAGAGATAGAGATAGAGATAGAGATAGAGATAGAGATAGAGATAGAGATAGAGATAGAGATAGAGATAGAGATAGAGATAGAGATAGAGATAGAGATAGAGATAGAGATAGAGATAGCTATAGAGATAGAGACAGATAGAGATAGAGATAGTGATAGATATTGAGATAGAGATAGAGATAGCTATAGAGATAGAGAAAGATAGAGATAGTGATAGATATTGAGATAGAGGTAGAGATAGAGATAGTGATAGATATTGAGATAGAGATAGAGATAAAGATAGATAGATCTATCTCTCTTCAATAATTGTATAATAACTTATTTATTCAATAGTTAAGAGCGCGTTTTTGTCTTCGAAAATTCTTTATTTTCATTTTTAGCAAACACATTTTTCTCAAAAACCAAAAAATTTCAAACGACCTACGCCACTTATAAATGTAACTACAACAACACCAACCACAATTCATAAGATAAATGCAACTTTAAGAGCCACAGACAGTGCAGCTAATAAATATTGCAGTTGTTGTTTTGAAAATAAATTTATAATTTCAACAGCGAAAACACTCATCCGACGCAAATTAACACACAATTTTCCATTTTCATAAGCAAAACAAAGCGAAGAGATGAGATTGAAAAAAAAAAACAATAACAAGAATTATGCACTTAAGTTGAGGGCAAAAGGGCGTCCGTGCGGTTGCGTCAATTTCCCAAGCAGCCATTAAGTTCTCTCCGTCTGGCAATGTGAATTCACATATGTTTGCCTTGCCACTACGAATTTGTGTGTGTGTAGGTTGCTATGTCTGGCCAACTGACTGCCCTGCCAGCCAGGCCTAACCACTTTCCCCTCATGTTTCTTCAATTACTAACACCAACGCACACGTTTGGGTTGTTTTGTTTTTGTATTCGTACGTGTGAGGGGAATAGTGGTTAAAAAACTCACAAGCAGCTATGCTGGCCTATGGCAAACTCACCACTTTTTTTACCACTTTTGTGGGTTTAAAAAACTTCGGTTTAACCAGCTTTTTCACCACCTTTGGCTGGCAGGGTGTCTGTCTGCCAATTTATGTTCTATATGTACGCATATTTGTAGCGCTGAATATGACACAAAAATAAATTCTCGCCAAAAGAATGTTTCAAGTTGCAGGCGTGAAGTGGCGTAGCATGAGCAATTGGAAAGTTTCCCGTGCAATGCTGGGCTGGCAGGCGATATGCAACATGCCGCTGTGAGGTTTTAAAGTATTCATTGGGTGTTTCGGGAGAGAGCAGGCGTTCATTATAGATATAGAAGTGAAATGTGTTGGAAAAGTTCCAAAATTGGAGAAGTGTAGTAGTCAAGGAGTAAGATTATAGTCTAGTTGAAGGAACTCTAATCTAAAGTTAATTCGAAACCCAAAATCTTCGAAAGTACAGGATCTTAGCGTTTTCTTCCGAATTCGTCATGGGTTGAAGAATGAGCTTCGGCTTTTTCCGAAAAACTATTGCTAGATTATTATTCGACATTTGTAGATCCAATCAAAAATTATATATATTGCTCCACTAGGAAGTCAGAAGTGATTACAATATGTTTTATTGGACAGTTCCTCATTTTCTACGTTGTTTCAACGTATGTAGATATCACATTTCTTAAATATTGTTACACCGGCTAGGTCCCTATTGAATACTTTCAGCTCTGGAGACTCTGCATCCACTCTGAAAATGTGTTCTAGCTTCCTTAAACAGTATATTATGACTCAACATTTCTTCCCAGGTGATCATATCAATATAATATTGGACTAATTCGACAACAGCGCCATCTATCGGATTTTCGAAGTAAATATATTCGATCATCGTATGGAAATTGTTTGTGTTCGAAGTGATAATTATAGGAATATACATGGTTTGGTTCACGAACCACACATTTTCAATTTCCTCACAGTAAAGTGAGACCCTGCTGAAATAAACCATGTCGTGCTACTTTTTTGACAGAGTGTAGCAACTTATTATGACATATAGACATGTGTATGTATGCAATTAAATGAATGTAGTGAAAATAAAGTATGCAATATTTGAATGAAAATAGAGAATAACTGCAAAGTGCTAATTGAAAAAATAAATAAACAAAAATTTCGACGAGTTTGACTGTATGAATGGTATATGAGTTTACTGTGTGTGGCAGCTGCAGACAGCGTAAAATGCGTGCATCCAAGTACTTGCAACATTTTTCGAATTGTGTAATATTTAATTGCGCACAACAGAGAGTGGGGTTAAATAAGTGGGGAGCAGTTGGGGGATAGAAGGCGACAAAAGTGACTGACAATTGGCGGATATGTGGAAAATTAAGTATTTAGTAGCAGGATCAGTGACAAACTTACTTTGGTGGCAGGGCAGGATTTAATGGAGTCATGTGCAACAAAATGCATTTCAAGACTTTGGAGACCCCCTTTAATGTTATTTACACTGACGGACAAAAGTTTTGGCACAGCGGGTGTATGAACCAAAATACATCCGTAGTTCCGAAAATATAAGAATTAGGTTCAAGCACTCTTCTAGTCATATAGTCACCATCATGTTATCTTTCACTATGCTCAATTTCGTTTATGTAACATCTGTGGTTATTTCGTTACAATGATTTAAATAAAAATACTCATATATTTCGGTGGACAAAAGTTTTGGCACAGTTAGAATTCTCGGAAATAATTCCATTGATTCAGTATAAAAAAGAAAAAAACTTACAATAACAAATGATTGCATGATGCTCTTCTACATAATTGAAACCGTTAACTTTCAAAGTGAAATATGTTCTTGCGAAGAGTGCATTAGTTTCAACAAGTCGTTAAAATGGGTCGCAGGGGCGCGGAAACTACTGCAGAGGAGCGAAAAATTATTTTAAATCTACATTCTGCCAACAAAAGCTATGCCGAAATTGGTGAAACACTGAAGTTAAGTCGTTTTAAAGGTGAGCGTTGTCTCCAGAGTTGTGAACGTTCGGGCCGCCCGCGTAAGTTTAACTCTAGGGAGGAGACGTATGTGGTACGCAAAATAAAAAAAAATCCAAAATTGACTTCAACAAAAGTTGCTGCGGAGCTTAAAGAAGAAATAAATAAACATGTGCATCCAAAAACAGTGCGGCGTGTGCTTATTCGTAATGGGTACAAATCCAGAATAGCTAGAAAAAAACCTCTTATTAGCCAGGCCAACAAAAAAAAGCGTTTAGAATTTGCTAAAGAGTTTAAAAATAAAGCTATGGATTTCTGGGACAAAGTATTATTCACAGACGAAAGCAAATTTAACATTTTTCAAAGCGACGGCCGAATACGGGTATGGAGAAAGGCAAATACTGAATTTGACAAAAGCAATGTATGTAATACCGTAAAACATGGAGGTGGTGGAGTCATGGTTTGGGGATGTATGGCGGCATCAGGCGTAGGCAACCTAGTATTTATTGATGGAGTAATGGATAAAACTGTATACATGAAAATATTGAAAGAAAACTTGCAAGAAAGCGTAGAAAAGCTGAATCTTGGGAATCAGTTCTATTTTCAGCAAGATAATGATCCCAAACATACAGCTTATGATGTTCGTATGTGGATCATTCATCACGTTCCCCACGTTCTTGCAACTCCTCCCCAATCACCGGACTTAAATCCGATTGAGCATTTGTGGGATGAACTTGGACGGAGGGTTGCAAAACACAACGTAACAAATAAAAGCCAATTAAAAGATATACTGCAGCTGGAATGGGCCAATATTGGATCTGAGGTGACGAGTAAATTGGTACACTCCATGCCAAATCGTTTAAATGAAGTTGTTAAAAGGAAAGGTTTGAATACTTGTTATTAAATTTTCATTTTCTTTTTCATGTTAAAATAAAAATTCTAACTGTGCCAAAACTTTTGTCCACCCAAATATATGAGTTTTTTTATTTAAATCATTGTAACGAAATAACCACCGATATTACATAAACGAAATTGAGCATAGTGAAAGATAACATGATGGTGAGTATATGACTAGAAGAGTGCTTGAACCTAGTTCTTATATTTTCGGAACTACGGATGTATTTTGGTTCATACACCCGCTGTGCCAAAACTTTTGTCCGTCAGTGTATATACATATTTATATATCGATGCAATGCAACGCCATAAAAATTCCCGAAAAACCCATAAACATTTACAAACAAGAAAAATTAATTTAATTTTAAATTTAGTTCAAGTGCAGAAGCCAAAAAGGTAATCATCACTGCAACACAGTAAACCCCTAAAGGGATTAGGGTTAATGCCACCGCACCAGCAACGCCATCAACATATTTTGAGTGCAGTTGTTGCACAAATGTCAAATGCGACAACAAAAGTCACAGACACTCTTCCATAATGGAGTTGTTTTCTTATACAATATATTGTTGCATTTGTTGTTGTATGCTCTATGAGTGGATACTCTTCCATATGTACGGGGGAGTAGGTTAATTGCTGGCCACAATAGTTTTTCGTTGTGAAAATCACACGTAACCCAGTCGTCACCGCTCATTAATTAACCCCTTAAGTGCTTAAGTGGACTTATAAGTAATGGTGTAATGACTTAAGCACACACAAATAACTGTACATACAAACACATTGTTGCCGATAAACCTGTACAACACAGTGTTCTTTAAATAGGCGAGACGTGTTCGAGGAAACCGCATACTTATAGCTTGATATATCGGCGAATCCAAATAAATTGAGTTTTCAGTTCTTCTGATAGATTTATAGCAGTTTCCTGAGAGTGCTAATGTGACAGTACACAAATTTCAGACCAAAAGTGAAAATCCTGACAAATTAGAGTGGTATTAGATCAAAGAGAGCTACTGCCAACTAAGCTCATTTTTATAGAACAGATATTAGATAAGATATTATTGTTGATTTTAAAAAATATAGTTAATGTAGCGACATCGATTAAATAAGCACCTAATTGTAGGCAACATTTAATATGTATTACTCACATGAAGATTCTTTAGAAAAAAATATCTAATTACTTGTCCAAAAGATCAATTCGAAACATCAAAAATATATTAATAAAAAATGAAAAAAATCATACTTTGGACCTCTTCAACCTAATTGCTGTGTCTTCGATGAAATATGTATACGCCTAAGTGTAGGCAATGTATACATTTTTATTGGTTTTGTTTAGTCTTCCAGTACTTTTTTAGTCAAGGTCATTTGGTTTTAGTTTATATATTGCTTTTACCTTCTTCTGTCAGTCTATTCTCCAATTAATGTAAAACTGATCCGGGGGAACATATATATTAATTATATACAAATATTTCTCTACGAAGTGAGGTTAAGTTTCTGACTGCTCACAGCGCCTTGAAATCCGTTCCTTAATTTGCACCATCGCTAGGTAATATATGATATTTTCCATCCTCAGAAGTTGTTTTTCGAGAATATCAAGTCACTATTATAGACCACAGCTTTTGTCGTCGTTAGGGAGTATATAAATGGATAAATATGTGACTCTACATTCTACTTTCACCAGGAATCCTAAAAGTGATTCCTACTAAATTAGTTATTCTACTGAAGATACGAGCTTAAAATGGACTGAGGTCAAATCAATTAGGAGGAGAATTAAGGGAGAACACTGGAATTGTTTAAATCGATATGTTTCGAAACTATTTTTAATTCCTTCTCAAACGGATTTGTACGACAACCAGAATTCGATACAAAACAGATTAATATAAATCGATGATAAGAAAGATATGCTGTCGATAATAAACTGCTTCTATCGATGTTTCCACATGATTGAAATAAGACCTCCCCGGGTAGTCTAGAACCCAAATATTGCAACTTTTACTAGACACTTCGCTCTCTCTGGTAATTCAAATTAAATCCGAAAATCAAAAAGTTCAAAAAGTTAGTCTCCAAAGATCGATTTCTATTTGCAATCTATGATCTAATGAAGCAAACTGTGTCCTCTTAGAAAAATCTTCAAAAAATATGACAAAATTTTCAGGCATGTATTCAAAATATTCGCTGTTGTTGTCACGAATTATGATATATTGTGTAATGGATGCCAAAACTTCTAAGTAAACCACTTACATATGTAGCTATGAGATCATATATTGTATTAGATGAGAAAAGTGGAGCGAAAAGGTGACGATCCCATAAACAAATAAAACACTTAAGTGAAAAAAACTATATCGCCAATAAATTTTACACTCAATAAAATCATAAATATTAAAAGCATGTAAAAAGCAACAATTTCATACATGAGACTGGAGGCAACATTAAGTGGCAGCGAGTGTCATGACACAACAAAACGCTTCCACATAAAATGTATTGCGGCAGCCACAGCAGACACCACCATCCAGCCAACCAAGCCGGCGTAGAAAGACGCCTACAACACCGAAAACATAGTGCGAGGGAGGCGATCGCTTCATTGAAGAGCTACAACAACTGCACGATCTAAACTAAAGTAGCTCGTTGATGGCGTGGAAAGTGAAGCGAAGAGCAAAAAGAAAAAAAGTATAAAACTGTAGAAACTTAATGAATTCACTTAATGGCACATTTGTCTTGAGCGCTCGCTGCTGCACTCTAACAAAGTGATCTTGAAGGGCGTACACAAACAACACTCAACAGAATGCGGGCGAGTTCTGCCTGCAGACGAACGCCGCATACTGCCTAGTCAATGAGGCAGTCGGCCAATGAGCCGCGAAATAAGAAAACAGACAGATGCACGAGTGACAACCGCGCAGCAGATGGAGTCGAGCTCCGCACTGGATGTGTATGTATAATGTTGAAAGTAATCAATTGGTGGCTTCCCTCAATAAAATCGGTGCGCGGTGCGGGTGCGTTGGTGTCGACGTTCATGGTGGCGCTCCTCATTTCAGCGCAATGATTTTGTGGAGGAGTTGGTGTGGTAGTGAGAACAAGATCAACAAGTTTGTTGAAAAAAAGTACATGTTTTTACCGAAGCCAGAGCCAGAGTTTGGCTGGCTGCGAGATTGATGGTATGCTAATGAGTTGGCTTCTGGCAAGTTCGGCTGTGCGAGGAACGGGAGAGGTGGTAGCTGTAAACTAATTGTAAGATTTTTGATATTGTGGGTTAGTGACTTCAAGATGTTGATCCTTACTTCCTATTGTGATAATCCTTTGGTGGTGAGATTGATTTTCGTTTTGCTTTGTTTGACACGTTTCTGGTTTCCGCTTTTCCATATCATCGCAAACTAATACAAGATGCTGATGATCTCTTTTCTGTACTATATACATTGGGTATGTCACGAAATATATTAAGAAAACTGAATGGTAAAAGTACATTAGTGAGATTGAGCTCGAACCCGTTGTTATTATGCTATTGGTGAGGCGGAGGCGTATTTCTTTACAAGCTCAGGAGCTTTACAATCCCCAATAGTTGCCTGGGCTAGGCATTCATACTAGCCTTATCTTAATGCCGTTGATTACCTATTTTCTTCCTTCCGTTTTGAAATATCCGACCAAAGGATTTACATGAGATTAAGAGCCATTTCTACGAAGTCTAAAAAAATGCGCTAAAGTGACGTCATGCAACAACTTGCGATCTTCGGAATTCAACTCTTCTGTGTAGACCTCCTTTGGTCTTCCAATGAAATATATGGAGTCCACCCTTCCTGGAACAAAAAAGTCTACAAATTAAACTTAAATTCATCAATACTTGTTGCGTATCTCTTCTTAGTCCCTCGGTGTCTCATACTCTCTCCTCAGTTATTGCTTATTTTTCTTCTTCTTCTTCAATGTACTAGCAATCTTGGCACTGTGTCAACTTTGACAGAAATGTCAGACGCGCCTATCGACGTCATTTATCAATATTAAGACAAAATTAGCGAAATTTCCATTTACATTACACTCTCATATACATACTTCTTCCAGATTTTGTTTCACTCACTCGTTCATTAGCGGTTTCGAATCATGATATTTTACGCATTTAACGCAAGTGTGTGTGTTTTCTCGAGTATGTTTGAGTGTGCTGCTGGTCCACTTTTTCCTCTTAATCTGCGCCAATTGATGTTTTCGTCTGAAGTGGAGCATATCTGTTGCTACAATGATATCTTTATGGCATTTGTGCTGATTTATGACAGGCGGAAATGACAGGCGATATTGTAAGCGAGTTTTAAAGATTTTTATTTTACATGAACGGGCCGAAAACTTATTCCCTCATTACATACATATAGTATGTATAAATGCCTGGAGATTTCAGTTGATTTTTTGAAAAATGTGTGGAGATATTTTAAGCGTTAATTGGCGAAATTAACCCAATTTTCACGTGAAGTAAAGTGGGGTTTTTAACCGTTTAAGCGGCCGTGATTTTTGAATGTGAATGAATACTTCAGAGTGTTAAAAGATACTAATATCTGAGGTATTGTTATCAGATTTATGATTATTAATATTAAGAGAGTGGCGAAAATAGCTCTAAAATGCTTAAAACATTGATATGATATCTTATGTTAAATGAAGGGTGTGATATTTGCTTTTCAAAGAAAGAGTGCAAAAAGAGAAATAGATAGAGAGCGACTGATTTAACTAGAGGTAGCTTGATGGGGAAAGTGACAGAGTAAAAGAGGGTAAGTGATAGCGTATTGGTACTTATTCATACCCTTTTCTGGTTTAAATAAAATTTCTTCGTAAATTTAACAGCGACCCTAGAGTAAAATTTTTCGGGATCATCTTAAATCCATCCGTCTAAAGGTATGCTACTTCATTTCATTTAGTGAAAGAAACTACTGTGAAAAACATTTTTTGTTTCGTCGAAAAAATACCTTTTTTTCATGAATTTTTTTAGAAAAAATTATTGCTGTAGGTTTATTTTACTTATTATTATATGAAAGTGCAACATTTGAAGGATACTTAAAAAAAAGTTTTATCGAAAAATAGCGAGGAATAACGGATTTATCGTCGATCTCTGCAGGCACCTCGAAAAAAAGTTGTTGTGCGGTGACCAGCCTACAGCATCACTGGATCATCCGAAACCAAAAAATCAAAATGCTTTCTTTAGTTTATTAGTTTATCTTTCAATTGACGTCGAGTTTTTTTTAATATTTAAATTTTTCAATTTTTTGTACCATTTTCAAGCCAAAATGACGATTTTAGACGAAAAAATCGACCTATTTGTTATTGTAAAATTGTTAGTAATTAAAATTTTTGGAAAAACTCGACGTCATTCGAGAGCTATATATATGTAGAATATTTGTTCAAAATTTCAAAACGATCGATGCAGTAGTTTTTTCTGTAGGCTGGTCACCGACATTAAAAATGACATATTTGGGAAAATCGATTCAAAGTTTTGTACACTCAGCGCAGATAGCTGGAGGTACCGTTATTCAACCTCCTGTAACTTCGTTAGTTTTTCTCCGAATGACCTAAAATTTTAACACAATATTCTTGAGATATTGATGGTTCAGAAAAAAAATTAAAAAAAAAAATTTTAAAACAAAATTTGTCAAACCTTAGCCCCCCCTTAAGCCGCAAACAAACAGAACACCGCTATAACAAGTCTGATAAATTCGCATACACCAGCCAATAACTCCAAACAAACGCAATCCAAAGTGAACAACAACAAAAAACAAGAAATCAAACAACAACAAACAGCTAACCAACCAATGAACCACTGAGGTGACTAATTTATGCAACACAATAAATTAAAAACGACAGAAAAAACTGCAACAAAAACCACAACAACATAGCAATTAATGCGCAACAATAAATAAGCCGCCGCAAAAAAAAAAGAAAGCAAAAAACCAAAAAAACACAACAACAAAATTAACTGAAATTTCGGGCGTTTTTCGTGAAGTGTTTTTCGACGCGCAGGCGCGGTCCACAGGTCTCCGGCTGGAGCGTACACTAATTGACACCTTTCAGATGTCATTAATGAGGCGATAATATGAGTAAGAAACAAAAAAGAAATAAATTGGCAAACACGCAGATAACACAGGCAGGCAATGAGGGAGAAAACGGACACAAGAAAAAAAGAAAAGAAAGAAACACGAAGAAAGATTGCCGAAATGTGAAGAGGGAAAGATCAATTAATGCAAATTCATCTGCTGACGGCGATGATATGGCAACAATTTGCGAATGTGCGACGCAACAAAAACAAAATAATCCAAAAAAATAAACAACAACAACAAGCAGCTAATGAGCTGTGTATTGTTTTTTTCTTTCTTTTGATCTTTGAGCAGAAATGTGAACAGGAAGCGCTGGAGTATTGCTCAGGATACTTGGTTAGGCCGCCTAATATATGCATATATGCGCAACAACAATAACTCAAGCACGGACTTATCTTAACGCTCGATGAATCATGCAACGCTGAGAAGCGCTCCAGCATGCGACCGACCGTTGACCACCCGGGTGAAAGACAACCGAAAAAATCTTCACACACACACTCCCACTCAACTGTAGTATCTGGGTGTGCCTCAGCGCTTATTTGTGTAATTAATCATTTGCGATACAAATGCGGTGGCGTTTCCCGATGATAAGCGCATTTAAGTGCCGAATAAGACAATGAAAAAATGTCAAGATTATAAGCAATCTTCCTTTTTTCTTCCTGAAAAAAATACAGAAAAAACCAAAAACAGCATAATTGAACAATTCATTGCCGCCTGAATGCGATGAGTATGAAATGCAGCTCATTTCCCACGCAAGCACGTAATTTATCTACTTCACTCAATCGCTCTAATCAAATCATCACCGTTACCAAGTACTGCAAACGTGCTGAGCAAGTGTGTAAAAATGTTCGAATGCGCTGCCGCAAACGTTTGAAATGCCATCTATCACCTAGTAACTATTCGCACTCACACACATTCAGATAAACTCGCAGTCATTTGGTTTGCGAGCAAAAACTCATTTGGTAAAATACACACGCATAACGGCAATTAAGTTGCTGCATCCTTACAGCGCTTTTCCTAATATCCTGCTTGCTGGATGTATGTGTATATGCAACGTTCAAACTTGCAACCTGCTGCACTTCTCACGCCGCTACACACACACTCGCAGACACAGTTGCAACTATAAATAACTAGTGCAGCGTTTATCTGGAGACTCTTCCGCTAGTTTCCAAATAAACCATTCGGTTGTAAGTAGGACTGTGTGTGTGTGTGCCATTATCGATGGCGCCATGCCACGTCCGAGTCGTCTTGCACACGTCTCGGCACTGCAAGCATCCTTAGCAAATGCAAGTGCAAGTGGGTACTGTGGGGCAAAAGGTATAAATCAGATATATATACATTGTATAAAATAATCTGAAAAAGTCCTTATTTTTATATAGAAGGGTATACAGATTCTCTTTCGAAGCAAAATTAAGATTTCTGGCATTTTTTCAAACGCTTAGAATTTAATTAAATAACCGTATTAACTCTTGCAATACTGACTTGATGGACTTCTTGGTGTTTTACAATATTATTCAGCCTCCATATTCGCGAGGTATGGCTCCGTTTGACTTTTCGTATTTCCGAAAATAAAGATAATCTTAAAGGGTCGTCGTTTTACAAGCATATGAGAAATAGCTGAAATAACCAAAGTTTATCCAAACAAGTAAGGAAAGGCTAAGTTCGGTTTTGACCGAACATTTTATACTCTCGCAATTTATTGAAGAAATTTATTAAGATAACACACAAATTTATGCATAAATTCGGCATAAAGTTTAATAGAATAACGAAAACTGTCATATATGGATATTAGGGCTGAGGTAATTCCTGAACTGATTTCATTCATTGTATCCAAGACTATACGCTCATTTAATTTTGCTAAGATATCTTACATATTTACCAATACATATACACGGGATAAAGCCCACCGTATTTTTGAAAAACCTATAATTAGGTATATGGGAGCTAGGATATGTTTTAATAATTTTTGGAACAGAGACACACTATTAGAAGAAAACAATTTCCTCGAAATTACATTAAATTTTCTGAGAGATTTACCCATATTTTCGGTTAAAATTTATCCTTAGGCGCTGAGTTCAACATGTTCGATATCTGGGGCCTTGAAAAGTTATAGTCCGTTTTCGACAATTTTTTCACAAGTGAAGCTAGAGATGATATGCACTATTTGTGTAAAGTTTTATTCCGCTATCTTCATTGGGTCCTTATGTAAATATATATATATATTATAAAGTGAGGGAATCAGATGCAATTCAAAATTGAGTTATATGGAAAGTAGTGGTGGTTGTGAACCGATTTCGCCCAGTTTTTATCCGTGTTATCAGGGTTTCAAGAAAATATTATATACCGAATTTCATTGAAATCTGTCGAGTAGTTCCTGATATATGGTTTTTGACACATAAGTGGGCGATGCCACGCCCATTTTTCATTTTGTAAAAAAATCCGAGTGCAGTTTCCTTCTGCTATTTTTGTTGACTATGACCCACTTTTAGTAATTTTCAACCTAACATTTGTATGGGAGGTGGGAGTGGTTATTATCCGATTTCAACTATTTTTATGTAGTTATCATGTAGGGACCGAGGATGTAATCTGGTAACGGATGTCCAGAGCATACTGGGATTATGGAGGGAACACTTCTCCGACCTGCTCAATGGCAGTGAAAGTACAACACCAGGAGATGGCGAACCCGATTCCCCAATCGATGACGATGGAATAGATGTTCCATTACCCGACTATGAAGAACTTCGAATAGCAATTACCCGCTTGAAGAACAGGGCCGATGGATTACCGGCCGAGCTATTCAAATACGGCGGCGAAGAACTGATAAGGTGCATGCATCAGCTTCTTAGTAGAATATGGTCGGAAGAAAGCATGCCTGACGATTGGAATCTTAGTGTGCTCTGCCCAATCCATTAGAAGGGAGACCCCACAATCTGCGCCAACTACCGTGGTATAAGTCTCCTCAATATCGCATATAAGGTTTTGTCGAGCGTATTGTGTGAAAGACTAAAATCCACCGTCAACGAACTGATTGGACCTAATCAGTGTGGCTTTAGACCTGGAAAATCGACAATGGACCAGATATTCACCATGCGCCAAATATTGGAAAATACCCGAGAGAGAAGAATCGACACACACCATCTCTTTGTCGACTTTAAAGCTGCTTTCGACAGCACGAAAAGGAGCTGCCTTTATGCCGCGATGTCTGAATTTGGTATCCCTGCAAAACTAATACGGCTATGTAAGCTGGCGTTGAGCAACACTAAAAGCTCCGTCAGGATCGAGAAGGACCTCTCCGAGCCGTTCGATACCAAACGAGGTTTCAGACAAGGTGATTCACTATCGTGGGACTCCTTCAATCTATTGTTGGAAAAAATAATGCGAGCTGCATAGCTAAATAGAGAAGGTACAATCTTCTATAAGAGTGTACCGCTACTGGCGCCGTTTGTTTTGCGTTTTCCAGACTAGATAAAGAAGCGAAGCGTATGGGTCTGGTGGTGAATGAGGACAAGACTAAATATCTCCTGTCATCAAACAAACAGTCAGCGCACTCGCGTCTTGAAGAAAACACTCCAGCTCTGAAAGTATTCGACGCAGTACCCGCTGGAGGAAGCCGCGGAAGAGAACGACCTCCACTCCGGTGGAAAGACCAAGTGCAAAGTGACCTGGCTTCACTTGGTGTTTCCAGTTGGCGCCAAAAAGCAAAAATGAGGAATGAGTGGCGCGCTTTGGTGGATTCGGCTATAATCGCTTAAAGCGGTTCCTACGCCAAATATAATTATATAACTATTTTTATGGTGTGTGATGGGGTACGTAAGAGAACCGACTGCAGAAAGTTTGGTTTATATAGCTTCATTGGTTTGCGAGATATATATAAATAACCGATTTAAGGGCGGGGCCACGCCCACTTCCCCAAAAAAAGTACATACAAATATAACTCTTCATAGTGCGATCCTTCATTCTAAATTTTACTTTTATAACTTAATTTATGGCTTAGTTATGACACTTTATATTCCGATTTTGCCCATTTTTGAAAGCAACCTCCTCAGGGTGCCAAGGAATACGTGTTCCAAGTTTCGGAACGGACAGACAGACATCCGGATTTCAACTTCATCCTGATCATTTTCTAACTCGTTTAGTTTTATGACTTACAAACAACCGTTATGTGAACTAAACTATAATACTCTCTTAGCAACTTTTGTTGCGAGAGTATAAAAATGGAGTTTGAGAAGTGTTTCAAAGATTGGAAGAAGCTATGGCATGATTTTTGAATTGCCTTTTCCAATTTCCAATTTCCATTCCATATTAATGATCTTGTTAGTTTTTCTACCTTTCTACTGCGGATAGATCCGTACGAGTCGTTCATTACCTTCCTCATTCATATTGAAAACCGAAGGCTTTTTGTAACTTATTATTTTCGTCTCTTCTACTCACCATTTATTTTGAGCTTTAAGATCTGAATCTGTAACATTCTGAACGCATAACTTATTTGAAAGACCTTCCAATTCGATATGACGCTTCAAGAATGGAGTAGAAATCGAAGATACTCTTATTTGCTAACACCTGAAAACAAATCTGAAACGATAACTAATACTTCAAAATTCTCCACATATTAATTTATCAACTTCATGTTATTCCTTTAGTACTTGGCATTCCTGCTCGTAATTGTTGCAGAAGACTTACATTGAGAATTTAAGGAGCTTATTGGAGAGCCCATTCCATCTAGAGCTCCTCATTCATTTACTTATGATTCTAATGACATTTGAACCGTATTCGGTTCATCACTTCTCTGTTCTCCATATTCAAAAAATTTACGATTACAGTAAAAATGAAGCTAACCACTTGAATTCAATCCGAGATTTGTGATTTTATATCAGTAGTTGATTAGGCCAGAATATTTGCTGTAAATCAGTTATTGGTTCGTTGTCGCTACTTTTCAAAGTTTCGACAAATCGAAGACAATTTATGGAATTGTTCAGAAGAGAAGATATTCTTGAAAAAATCAAAGATTGTAGAATAAGGTTTTTCGTGGAGTAGTATCTGTCGTTGAAGAGATGTAGATCCTTTAAAGAACCCTAAATTTTCTTAACGTGTCTTCAATATTTGCCAATACTTTTGCGAACTACATTTTAGCTGCTAAGCTTAAACTTTCGGATCATGCTTTAGTCAAGTCAAGGCAGATAGAAATTTCAGTTGTTACATTCACTTTTCAAAAAAGGTCTCTCACAGTTGAAAATAACTTCCTCATTTGTCCACCAACGCACCACTGTACCTCCACAAACGCTAAGGATATCTTAAGGATATGCCACAGTATCATGCTATTTCTACTAACTCACTTCAGTTGTTACGTCTCAGCACATATCCTTCCTCGACACATGCAACATGATGCAACTAGCATTGCGGGAACAAATACAGCTGTATGTAGCAAATGTTCAGTGCACTCCGCACTCAATGTGTGGCGTCACGTCAACTCGTAATGACTCGTTTATCAACAGCAGCGCTGGAAGAAAAAAATAAAAAAACAACAACAGCAATGCAATGTAATGCATCCACATTGCATGCGATAGCAATCAGTGAGCTGGACCGCGTTGCAATTGAGAGCGCCGCGAGCTGGACCTCTGTGTGTCTGTCTGTCTGTATGTGCACCGTCTATGTTGCAAGTGCAACTGTCTCGTAGCTCATTCAACGCCTCGACAAGTGCATTCAAACTGGTATCAAATTATTTTGTTGTTTTTGTATTTCGGGTTGTTAGTAATCGCCTTTATTAGTGTTTCAATTTCGGTGACACTTCTGCGCTCATTTCTTCTTCTGCTTTCTTCGTGCGGCATTTATTTGGGTATTTGTCTTACTTGTGCGCGGGCATGTCCTTTTCGGCAGCGCTGTACAGGCGTACAAATGTTTGCTTGGTTGGAAAGTCAGCTTGTCAGCGATAAGCAATAAATTGGCGCCAAGTCTTGCGTAATGTTTTAGTAGCTGTTTAAATTTTATTATATTTTAGTGTTTACTGTTTTTTTGTGTCTTTCCTTTTTTTGTTATTTACTATTTAGAAGCGCCGTTTGTCAGCCGTAATCGTTGTAATTGATCTTAGTTGCGATGTGGGACTGTAATTCTATTTGGGTTGGTATTTGCACTGCATATTTTATAGCTGTTCGGAGATGTTGTTGTTGTTGTACAGATGGGTGACTCTTCGACGATCTACCCCTAGACCCGTTATTTTTGGTAACATTTCTTCACGTAATGTGTACATGTTCTTATGAGAATTGAATTTCTGCGAAAAAGTGGGAAAGGCTCATCAGATAAAGATAACCCCACTTGATTATCTCTTTAGTGCCAAAATCAGTACCTAAATGATTAAAATATTATTAATTTTTGAAATATCTTTCATTAGTAAACTGTGACTTACTCTTTCCCGATATTGATCCATTTGTTTAGTTCTACAAATGAGCGAGGGTTTGTCTAATCTCCTACACTTCAAAGAAGAAGGAAGTCTCCACCCTCTAGCAATTATACATATTTCAGTCAGAAATCCTGTTTAGTCGAGGTTTTCTGATTACTGCCTATAGAAGGTTACTAAGCTTCAGTATTCTGAGAAAATTACGCCCAGAAGCCCCGAAAACGAGTACCCCGAACGACAATACCACACAAGTCCATGACTTGTATTGGCAGACTTCCGAGATGGTTAAAACAAGGAGCATCTAAACTAAGGACGAGTCATATTCTGCCTAAAATGTTGACCCTAAAAAAACTTTCGGCACGATGGATGTCGCGAATTCTCATTCCTAGCAACAAGCGCAACCGAAAGACCACTTTTAGGCAATGTTTGACGTTGATTAAGGCTATCCAGAAAGATTTTCTGAATTGTTGTATGACCATCAATCTGACATGGATCCACTTATATATACAAAATCACCAAAGAACAATGGAAGTAAAGGCAATACTATCGGCCGTCAAACAATGACCACCGTTTTCTGGTATTCAACGTTTAGATGCTGAAAAAGTCAAAACGGTTACAAACCGCCTTCATATTCTTATAATAGACCCTTCCCTTAAGGTAAATCTAGGTTTTCATTCCCCTCCAGTCAGGTCTTGAGTACTCGTGATCGGGATCTATGTATATCTATGAACATAACATATATGAATAACTAAGGTTTTATCCCACTCAAGGCAACTTTTGTAGCTCGGAAACCTATGATCGCGATTATCGGTCGGTAGTGGAAGGTTTGACCGACCTAGCTACAGTTTCAGACTAAATCTATAAATATACTTTACCTTATATCCACACATCCATTTTTTTTTTATAAAATTAACAATTTATTTTTGTTTTTCGATGAAGTCCAGTTCCTCAAGATTATACCATGAAATATGCTCATGTACATTTCCTGTCATGTTATGTACTAATGAAACAGACGTATTCCGAAATTTATTGCGAACAAATCGCAGGGAACCCATCAACTTATTCTTCGCTTGTTCGAAGCTGACAATGCGCGCAGCTTTTGGCGAAATTGCAGAGGCGTGAACGCATGAACCCGATTAAGTGTGTTGAGAAGCGTCTATAAATTAATCACAAAGATACAAGCGCGTAAATTCCGGCATTTCAAGATAAAATACAACAACAATTGGGTATTAAAAACACAAAACCACCGCACAGACTACACGAAAATATGTCGAAAACCACATATCACACATCCATTTCGGTGCAAAGCGAAGAGTCCATTTGTACAAATGGAAGTGCGAAGAATTAACAAAGAACAGTGACCGAAGAATTCCAATGAAACGCACGAAAAATCGGCAGCACCCAGCGCTCCTCATGCAACTGGCATGTCGGCAAGTGCAATAGCACTGCGCCCGTGCAATGGGACCTGGCATGCACCGCGCCTTACGCGCCGCACACCTCGCGCTGAGGTAATTAATTTTAGCATTAAGTGCTAATTTCACGACAACGCGATTATTATTTTTTATGGCGTGCAAGCGCAGTGCTGTAGCGAGTGTCGGCGGTGTGGAGCGCTGCAGCGTTGCATTGAATTTTCGTCTGGGTTCTGGTTCGACGTGGCTGTCGTTGGCGGGCACGTGCAAATGCTGCGAAGACGTTGCACACTCGTCGAGCCATTGCGTGCTGGAAGTTGGCAGGGCGTGATTTTATGTCTTTATACTTACATCGGCGGGCATGCAACTGCTAAATTGGCAAGTGCAATTCCATTTTTTTCCTTTTTTAATAATATCCATGCAACTGCTACCTAATGAATGCGAATAATGTCTAGTTATACGTTACAACATGCGAAGTGCGCAGAGTTCAGCTGAGACACGTGCCATAACTTAGCTACCTCTTTCCCCTCGCAACTCCACTTAGTCAGTTGGATGTTCAAACTCTGATAACCTCTGCATTGACTTCAGATCGGTTAAAGTTCAAATTTTCGAAAATAGTATAGACCAGACCAATCAGCATCTTATTTTGGAGTGACTGGAATCTCTCTGGCTCTAGACCTAGATCTAGAGGTGAAAAAATTTTGAACAATCTCAGGGTTCGGAGCTATTTCAGTCGTTCGGCGAGATTATTTCATACTTCTATATTCAGGCGTTAATTAAGATTCCCAAAGAACTGTGGGCGCTGGTCTGAATTTCTGAATTCCTCAGAGAATAACTAACTTGGGTCTGTTTGGTTTCCGAACACTTAATTCAGATCTGATATAATTAATTTGGACTCTATTGCAAACCAAAAACATTATAAATTGAGATACGGAAGAAAGGCATAAGTACAACTACACTTGAACTTAAAGAACCTGAAAGGTAGTAGTTTCCAAATTCAGTTTAGTGAATGATTTGATATGAGATACTAAATCTGGAAGGGCAGCATTTGCATTCGCAATCCCTTCCACTATAAAACCGATGGGGACCTTTATTTACTTCAGATCTTCTCTTCTAACCCTATAACCTTTTGGAATCACACTATTTATGTAATTGATGTCTCCAATTAGGTCAATAAGCCGGTAAAATATCTCCAGAATGATCCATCCATAAACCTCATTTTGAAAACGAGGATGTTATCCACGGGAGCTTATACACCCTCAGAGAGATACAGTTCGATTAGGACGAAATATAAACGACCCTCTATAAATATTTAAAAAATGTTTCTTTCTGGTCGAACTGGGTGTCATGAAACACTGCGTATCCACAAATGATCTCCTGCGGCAAGTTCAGTTAAGGTGCTGCAAAGGACCGATCCTATTGACCAAACTCTATAATCGTTAATAATTCTACCTCTGCTGCAGTTGAATAATATTACTTTTATAAGTAGAGTGTTAATCGTCTTCTAGTTTCTTCCAAACTTCCTGCTCCACATCTTAAGAAAACTGATCTGGATCTAAACTACTAAAATCGTTATCTTTTTTAACTCACCCTTCAAAGACAGCCACTAAACTAATAAAGTCAAATTTAAATGTCTCCAGCGAAGAACACACCTACGATTAATTATAAAATAATTGGTAATAAAACTAAATTTTTTATTACCTTGTACGAGGAAATTTTATAGCCATTTCCAAAGAATAGAGAAAGGCTAAAAAAATATTGCATTTCCTTGTGTCAACAATTTCGCTCATAAATCTCTTATCTACGATCTCTCACTAACTGCGCACTGGACAAGTCACATCTTCGAATATTTATTTAAAGCATGAGAAATATGGTATTCTCAACGCATCGTAGATATGAATATCACACGAAAAATATCCGATAACTAACTACCGGCCTGCCCATAAAGAGAGTCAAGCGACCTGTAAATGAAATCAACAGATACTCGTACGCGTATTGTGTTACCGCACAGAAAGGCGACGGACAAGTTCATAAATTAGGTCAATGGGCATCCACTTACGAACATACAAGAATAGCATAGAAAAGCATAACGGAAAGGGAAGTCAAGCAAAGTGTGTAAAGAGAGTAGAGTAAAAAAAAAGCCGGTACTAGGATAGAGTCATTGAGCAGCAGTTGAAAAGCAACGGCATTTTCAAAACAATTCAAATAAATAAAGAATAATAATAATAAAAAAGGAAAACAACAATCAAAACGAAACAGTACCCCACCGGAGAACAGGTAAATGTTTGGTACGAGTAGAATTTCAAAAAACTGAATGGAAAAGAAATAAAAATAAATAAAACGTAGAGCAAGTAAGGAGTACTGATTGCGGATGGCACCAATTCAATATAATTGATGTTTGTTTTGGGTATATATAGCGTACTAGATATAAGGTTATAGATAAGGTCTTCAGTATTGTCTGAGATTCGAACCCCCATCAAAATATATTTAGACCATTAGGTGATTCAATTGACGTGATTCTGCAATGAATTTACATTTCTAGAATGACTTGTATATGTTAGAAGTGGCGTAACTGTGGATCCATACTTCAAAATCTATATTTATAATTCATTTTGATTTGAAGAACATATGGGAGGAAATTTTTTGTTCGACAAATCGATATATAACAATAGATCAGGGTAATTTCACGAAAGTTTGTGGAGATATCTTTCGAATTGTCAAAATTTTTATAGAGTATAATTATGGGCCTATAACCTTTATCGAACTCAGTTCGTAATCGAAATTGATATCATTTATTATTCTAAAAACGAGAGGACGTGATAACATCCATTTGCTAACTAGTTGTTGAGATGGTATGGTATATTCCAGATTCTCTTCGGTGGAATTATTTTCCGTTCCCTCAAAAATATTAGAATCCCCTACCTAAATCAGCTCGCAAGCCTTCTCTCACAATATGAAAATTAATTTAAGATGCAGTTCCACTAATATATGATATAAGCCTATCGATCTAACACAAGATCATTCGTAAATTATAGATTATATTAAGATCTATAGACGATATTTAAGAGTTTTGATGTATAAGAACTAAAGAATATTTTATTCTACTAAACTACCATAACAAAAACTTTGCTCGGGTAAAAAAAAATCTGTGTGTGTCTAGGTGAGCAAATCTCTTCAGGCAACACGCTGTTGACAGCGTCTCAGGCGCTGATGGCGGTAATGCTGTTGACGAGGAGTATTCCGTTTGAAGCGACAACACATCCCGCGGCCGCCGCAGAGCCAGTTTGTGTTTATGATTTCAAGCATTGGAAACGGTCGGTCTGACGAACGGTCAGTAGAATTGCTTTCATGCTGCTGCTGACGCTGACGCTTGCGGCATTTAAACACGGCAGACTGGATTACATTTCAACATTTTCAGGTGTCACCGATAAGCATCTAAATACGGGTCGGCCAACGCGTTGCCGCGCGCACCGTACGCAAGGTAAGCCGTCGTGCAGCACATGAGCACATGAAAGACCCGGCACAGAGTGCGAATGCCGGTATGTAGTGCGTAGAACGAACGAACGAATGCTCTCATACTTGAAGGTGGCAACGTAGAGGCAGCAATAAGGCGCAATGCTGCGGTGTGGTCTCATTATGTGGAAATTTCACATAATCCCGCATTTTTCATTTGATATGCGCATAAAGATAGCAGCCAAAGTGAACCAAAAATGAATGAAATAAAAATGAGAAAAATAAAATAAAATAAAATCAAAATAAATAAACGTTATATAAATAGTGGCGTAAACACCTGAAGAATGAAGCGGGCAATCTGTGACGTACAACAACAATTCTGGTACATAGCTTGAAATAAAGATTGATTGAGGTGCGCGGCGAGGCTATTTTGCGTTTATTTAATTTAAATAATTTGCATTCAACAGATTTAGGCGACGTTCAGCTTTTCACATACATAAAGACATGCATTAATAACGCTTGTAATCCAAGCTTCATTTTGGCTTTAAAATTGAGGGGACTGGGAATCACTCTGTGTGGCTTGTGAGAGACACATGTGTTTCGCGCGTCACGCCTGACATTTATGCGACTTATCAGTGGTAAAATGTTGCAATGAGCGATACTGGAACTGTGCTGAACCGTATCGTAATTTAAATCGCTTAAATACAAAATCATCACATTCATTACTTCAGCCACAATTGAGGAGCCCATTATATTACAGTAGTTCTTTTAGATATAATTTCAATTTCTCGCTCAAAAGTGTCAAAACTATCATTTATAAAGGGCCAGAATAGTTTAAACCTAATCTAACCTACAACTATTCGAAACTAAAACTGTCTAAGACAATTATTTGTTAAGTTACAAAACTCCACCATAGATCTCATATATCGTTAGAGTGTCTTGAACCCATTACAAATCTGTTTAGGTATTTATGTCTATTCTAGCCAGTTCTAATGATTTCACCTCTTCTCTTCTTTCATTTAAGTCCTATAAATAAAATCGGGTAAACTATAAATAAAATTTTTAACCTTACCGCATGAATACTGATTGGGTTTACCTTTACAACTAGGGCAAGACCGATCTTGCTAAGAACGAAGTGCTCAATAGACCTCTTATGATTGGCCTCAGACTAGAATAATCTTGACTAGTACTCGTTAAGCTTCCATAAGGATCAACTATCCAGTAGAAAAACGCAAGAAGGCGTCAAAGATCAGTCTCCTTGCCTATGTATAAAACTCTGCGGTTGTAGTATGTCCCGTTAAATAACACACGGTTAAGAACCTATCGTTCTATTTGATCTTTAAGTTTGAGATGACTAGTAATCACTATTCCAAGCATTTACTTATCTGCGTTCTAGAGTTGTCTTTTCTGGAACATATATTATTTAGGTCGATATTTATATGCTTTATTGATGGAAAGTCAATTCATATCATCAAGTGGTAGTAACTTTGTTCCTTCCCTCATTTATCATCAATGCTTATAGTGACCAGTCAATCTTTGTGGCAAAACGTATGGTTGAATCGTAAATTAGGGCAATTTTTCGTGTCGACATTATCACTTTGCTCACATTAAGCCACGTCTGGACAGATCAGGGACCAAAGATTATATACTGATCTTTACTATAAACCATTACCTGTTTCAGGCAAAGATACGATCTAGTGCCTACTTAAATACATAATTAGAGTTCTTAGCAAAATTAAAAATAAAAAACTTTCAAAAAAATCTGAAATGTTCAGTATATTCCAAATCCATCCATTCCACAGAGTCACAACATATTAATGATCTATTAGTCGTTTACCACAACTAATATATCTTAAAGCATAATATACGCCCAGAAAATATTAACTTAATCAGTTGTGCACTTAATCAACACAGATTAACTCATTATTCAACACTTTCGGTGGAACCACAAATATACACCGACATATGTACAATAATACCTCTAGGTAGATACTCGTTTTTATGCCAACATTGCGTGTATTTATTTTGGACTTTTTTCGAGTTCTCGTGTCAGCGCTTGCTGCCAAAGCTAATTGTGTCGACAAACGGCTGCCAACAATAACACGAACAACAACAACGTTCTACATCTTCAGGCAAACATCTTAAAGAAATCACAAAAATCTTAAAAGCACACACAAAGATCACAAAGTATTCGAAAGCAAATGAAAAGCGAAGTATTTTCGGTGCGTACGAGAAGTGTGTTGTTGTTTGTGTGTGTGGCATTCGAAGAATTCCCTCGGCCCAGTCATTCACTTTGGTTATTTGCCGCTAAGAAAATGTCATTAGCGGCGCTCATGTTGCGGTACTGGTTGGGGGAGACAAACATACAAATGTATGTATGTGATGGGGCAGTGACGGTGATGAGCTGGGCATGATATTTATACTCTTCCAACATAGATATAGGATAGTGCCTAAGTATATATGTATGTATATACAAATGATCTGGCTGCCGAGACGTCTTGAAATCCAAATGTCTGGAGTAAAAATTTGGATATCTGCATTAAATTTGATATGTGGTTGTCCTTGGTGCTCCGGAAAGCTCTGTAATCTCGATTGGTGAAATGGAATCATTTTATATTTTGCATCAGTCTCTAATTTTCTAGTCCACCTCAACTCAAGGATGGATCTTTAGAGCCCTTAATTTGTTTAAACTCCAAAATTATCAATACAAGACCTAACAGTTTTTTTTCGTTGCAGATAAACCATGGAGCCAACCCAGCGTAGATTCGGTGGATGCCAGTTCGAAGCGTAACTCAACTGCTTTGACGGAACAATTATAGATATGAAGGTGTATTCGTAAAGAATATTTAAGGGACTATGAACTTACGTCGAACGGAAGCAAATATACGAACGATTAAAGCCGAGACTTTCCTTTCCAGCATCTTTAAGTGGTAAATATAAAAAAGCATCTTCACTAGAACTTTGGATCTCATTGCTTTATTCTTACAGCACTCTTTTTGAGTTCATTGAGTAATGAAAGCCAAAGCTTTAGAATTACTATTATAAATTAAATTCTTATAAATAAAATCTAAATTTCTAAATTTCTTTCCCAAATTCAGACGCAACTCTGCTCATCAACAACCTGGAGCCCAATACTACTTACCTATGATGTGTGTACCACAAAAAACAGATCTCGGATCCAATCTTTGACAGCACTTTGAAACTGAATTGAGGACCCTTACATTACTATCAATATAACACTTACATATATTTTAATATGAAATAAATAAAAATAAATTTATAAGTTTAATGAAAATGCAATAAAGGTATAAAAACACTGATTTATCTAAATAAATAAATTAAGTTAGATTACAAAAGAATTGTACATTATTTTTAGAATTAGTGCAAATGATTAATTAAACTGAAATAAATTATTTCTATAAATATAAAATATTGTTGATACATTTATTTTTTCATTCTACTATCTGAATCATGTAAGTAAAAAATAATTAAATTTAAAGCATTTTTTGTTCAAGGGATAAAAATATGACGCAGTACACACACAACGTACTCACACAAGCAAAAAAAATGCATTTTTCGCATATTTATTTAGTTAAATTATTTAGATTTAATTTAAGTTTAAGGACGAAAAATATTTCCAGTGAGTCACCCTGTACTAAAATAAAAAAAATCAGCGAAAACGACGAAAATTTAATGTGCTTGCTGCGCCGTGATGCACCAGGCGATCATAATTGCTCAGAAGGCAGCAAGCAACCAGGTGTGTGACGTCACAAAATAAAAATTAAGCAACAACAAATGCTAGTAGGTGTGGTCACCCACTGCATTAAATGTAGGCAACAACAAAAGTTCGTTTCGTTTATACCAAATTGTCTCTATAGTAAACATACTAACATAGCAAACGGGACCTGCATTCCTTTCTATGCAAGCGAGGGTTGCCAAATATGATTTAATTAATGCAAAATTATTACAGAGAACAACAAGTACGAAACATATTTATTTAGTTAAATTATTTACAATTTCTAAAAAGTTTAAGGACAAAAAATATTTTACTGCGGGTCGCCCTGTCACAAAATAAAAAAAATCAGCGAAAACGACGAAAATTTTATATGCTTGCTGCGCCGTGATGCACCAGGCGATCATAATTGCTCAGAAGGCAGCAAGCAACCAGGTGTGTGACGTCACGAAATAAAAATTGGGCAACAACAAAAGCACGTAGGTGTGGTCACCCACTGCATTAAAGTTGGGCAACAACAAATGCTCGTTTTGATTTTCCCACATTGTCTCTATAGTAAACATACTAACATAGCAAACGGGACCTGCATTCCTTTCAATGCAAACGAGGGTTGCCAAATATAAATAAATTATTGAAAAATTTACACAGTGAACAACAACAACGCTTTGAGCTGATCGCTGAACTGCCAGGCGCTCATGGAAAACAGTAGGCATCATACTTGACGCCGCAGTAGCGATATTTTATATGACAACAATAAATTATGTGCGCTTTGACAGGGTGATTATATGAAAAATAGTTTAATTAATTTATATAGTAATTCTAAAAAGTTTATGGTGAACATATATTTTACAGCGAGTTCCCCTGTAATGAAATAAGATAACTATAATAAAATAAAAAATTATATAAAATTTAATAAATTTTAAAAATTATATACAAATTAAAGAAAGTTTTATGATGAAAAATATTTTCCTGCGAGTCGCCCTGTAACAAAATAAAAAAAATTAGCGAAAATGACGAAAATTTAATATGCTTGCAGCGCACTGAAGTACCAGGCGATCATAATCGCCCAGAAGGCAGCAAGCAGCCGGTGGGTGACGTCACAAAATAAAAATTGAGCAACAACAAATGCTCGTAGTTGTGGTCACCCACTGCATTAAATGTAGGCAACAACAAAAGCTCGTTTCGTTTATACCACATTGTCTCTATAGTAAACATACTAACATAGCAAACGGGACCTGCATTCCTTTCTATACAAGCGAGGGTTGCCAAATATTAATTTATTATAGCAAATTTATATAGGGAATAAAAAAAAAACAACAACACTACACTTTGAGGTGATCGCTGAACTACTAGGCGAAATTATTTATAACAACAACAATTTATATTTGCAATGACAGGGTGATTGTACGAAAAATATTTATTTAGTTAATTTTATTTAAAAATAAAACAAGTTTATGGACAAGAAATTATTAGAGCTGACCCCCTGTAAAGAGGAAGGACAAAATATAGAAAATTATTATTAAAATGCCAAATAAATTGCTAATGAACTGCTTGTGCAAACAAATTATTGTTGTTTTTATTTTTTCATCCTCCTATCTGGATTATGTAGGAAAAAAATATTAATGCATAATTTAATATTAAATACAGAATACAAAATATTTTACATTACTAGGAGTTCATAAAATAAAGTGAGTGCTTGGTAAAAGCAAGTAACATACACAACACCTTAGCAGGAGCATGCATTGTACCAACAACAAGTGATCGGAACCAATACAGCGCAATTGGGTACAAACATTTAATTGAATTAAATTTTTTATTTATTTATTTTGCCAAATTATCCAAAATTTTAAGCTTAAAAATTAAATTAGAGCTGATACACCTGTAAGCGAACGAAGCAAAATTAACAGCATCGTCCGAAATCTATCATTGCTGCATTGCACTAAAGTACCAGGCGCACATGACTGCAGGCGATCAGCAGCAGCAAGTAAACACCGATTACAATTTCAGCTTCGTTGCTGTAAGTGCATAGCATTGCAATAACAAAATATTCTTATTAGTTTCAATTACCATTTCGTTTCTTAGTAAACAACACAAACAGCTAATCGCATTCCTTTACATACAATGATTGCCAAGTGATAAGTAAATCAACATTAAAAAGTTTGGATTTTAGTATAGAAATAATATTTTATTTATTAAATTTAAAATATATTTTATTAAACTAATTTAGAACTCTCTCTCCATCGAATAAAAATATTTATAATTAATTATAATAAAATTGTTATTTACCAATAATTTAAAAATGTAATAAAAACTGCTTATTTATTGCAGAACTATCAGGCGTTCATGAAAATTAAGTAGTCAATAAACATCAGCAGGCACTATCCACATGCGATATGCCAATAATTATAATTATTATTTAATCCCAAGATGTTTGCACATTGTTTATTCTGTATATTAGAAACCAAAAAAATAAAAATAAATACATTAAATAAATTGAAAAGTCTATGACTCACTGTGCTACCAGGCGCTCATAAGCAGCATGGGGTAGGCATAGTAGGTTGCTGCTGCTGATCTTCACTGACATTGCATTGTTGCAAATATGCACCAGAGACTTCGGCAATTACAAATATGCAGCAGGCTAAGCTTTGTTGCTTTGTTTCAAATACCACGACGTGTCTAAGTAAATATAAATATAGCAAAAAAGGCATTTAGTATATGTAAGGGTATGTAAGTATGTGAAATAAAAACAGAATTGCCAAATAGTAAATATTATACGAAATATGTTTGTAATTTTAAATTTTTATTCTTATAAATCCTTACTTTACCCTTATAAAAATTTAAAATCAATTTAACGTTGTAAAAAATAATTGATAATATACTATAATTATTTTAAGTATTTTAAGAGAGTGAAAACATTATTCAATTATTATTATTATACTTTGCCATTTATATTAATATTTTCATATTCAATTGAAATTTTATTTTTTTTTATGCTAAAATATCTCACATTTGGCAATCATTATAAAGGAATGCGATTAGCTGTTTCTATTAGTGTTGTTTACTAAGAAACGAAATGGTAATTGAAATCAATAAGAATATTTTGTTATTGCAATGCTATGCACTTACAGCAGCGAAGCTTGAATTGTAATCGGTGTTTACTTGCTGCTGCTGATGACCAGCAGTCATGTGCGCCTGGTACTTCAGTGCAGTGCAGCAATTATAAATTGAAGGACGGTGTTGATATTGATTGCGAACAACAAGAACGGGCAAGCAGTTAATATTTGACCTTGTACATATGTATGTACATACATACATTTGTTAGTATTAATATGTAATATGTGTGTTCTAATAATGAGCTGACAATTAATAACTGCATCAATTGTGGGTTCTGTCTTGTGTTCACCTTCGTCGATTGGAAACCAACAACGAAAATGCGTTTCAATCTCACCTTGTATGAAATCAGTAATACTGAAGAATTTATTCAAGAGCCGAGGGCAGGGCAGCCAAATAGTAATATTTCGCAATTAAATTTATTGTAGGATAAAATGAATTTTATCAAAATTTAATATAAAAAGACAATATAAGAACTGAGATGTAACTAGTTTCAAAGCAACTAGTTGGGGTCCAACACCAAACAAGTTGTAAATTATTTTCGAAGAATTTTCAAGAGTTGGTTTTAAATTAACTGGCAGAAAAGTAACAAATAAGGTAAGTATGTGCTACTAAACTATTAATGTGGATTAGGACATACTTTGATCAAATGTATTATAATTATAGCCAAGGAATTGAACCAACCAATGTTCACACATTTTCTAAATTGTATCCAATGTCTTGTCGTCATCGAACTAAGTCACCTTTCGCACTCAGAAAAGACATTTTTTCGATTGATATGAGTCCGAGAGCAAATGCAGATGATCGCTTGACTGGTAAGTTACCAGATATCTTTCAATTTAAACAAATTTTTGTCTACATAAACTGATTTTCAACATAATCTTACCTTCTTAGAAATGAGCCAGAAAATGTTCACAGAATTTCGTTTGACTTGAAGCATAATTACTTGGATGGATTTAGCTTAACTACTTGGATCCGATTGACGTTGGAAAAGGCAATGTACCGGCATGAGAGTCTAGGAAATCTATCATCCGTATGAATGACACCGGTTTGGTGTATTTTAAACTGAAAAGAAAATTCAACAATAATATTATCAATAGAAGAAGACTCCAAGAGTATAAAAGTATTTCATAAAAGAGCTACCTAAATTATATACATACATATGTATATGGAGGTTTATTCAGATTCAGATAACTTTTTTTTATTATAATTTAACTCAAAATATATAAATAATTAAAATACAGTTGTTAACAAGAGTAATATCAATCTTTAAATTTTTCAGTAGCATTGCTGTAGAAAAAATTTCAGAATATACCCCACTCGCGGTATATAACACTTCATTGCAGCAAGGACTTTCTTTCCAGCGAGATTGCGCTTGGTATCTGAGAGCACGAAAAAGGTCTCTTAAGGTCAGATCTTTTGGATGTGACAGCAATTTGAAACCCAAATTATGTAATTTTGTGCAGAAATCAATGAAAGATTTCTGACACGTAGCATGAAAGAGTACCACTTTCTTTACAGCTTGACACGATCGACGTTGCACATAGCCACTCTGCTGGTTTCTATAAATTGCTCGCTTGTCTTCTCTAACCGCACTAAATCTGTCATTAAGTTGTTGCGTGTAATTGTTGTGCAAGCATCTTATCTTTGTTGTATCCTCGTTGTTGTTATTGGTGTAGTTAATTGGTTTCATTTAATTTATGAACAACACTCAATATCAGTACTGGTTGAGAATTTATTTTGGGCTCAGCGGTTGACGCGCCACTTGATTTGTGATTTTGTTCAAGGCAATTAAAAATTCCACCGCAAAGATATTTGGAAATATGTACATACTTAAGTAAGTGAAATAAATATTTGTGAAATTGCCGCATTTCGAAATGCATTTATAAATACTGGAACTTTTAGAAACAAATATTATTCTGAATGTATAAATGTATGTTTGTATATAAATATATAAGTATTTGAAGATTAGGTGTCTTCATGCAATTTATTTGAATTAAATCCAGGTGAATAAAATAAAATGATGTTGCAAGAGTGATTTTAAATATTTGCATAGTAATTTCCTAATGGATAATAAATCTTGGAAATCCTGCTGTTGAAATTTTAAAGAATTTGTTTTTCTCATATTAATCTATTGCTTGAACAATTGTTTTTCGAAAGTTTTCGTAAGCTGTTTTAAGTAATTACTTCTTTATACATAATTTGTTAGTTGCTAGCTAATGAATTTCATAAATTTTCAGAGAGCTGGTGAGAGGTGGGATAGAGTCTAGGAGAGTTAGAGTGTACCAACGAAATGCAGAGGAAATCAGTGAGAACCAGGGACCGGAAATAAGAGTTATTTTACAATTTTTAATAAAAAAAATCATACATAAAGGAACATCGTAGAAAAGTTTTGATTGCACCATCATGATTTTTAGGTGAACTATATGCGAAATATTGTATGATTTTTAAATTTTGATTTTTATATATTTAGATCAAAAATAAGAGTTATTTTTGATTTTTATTTTTTTAGATCAAAAAATAAGAATTATTTTTGATTTTTATATTTTTAAATCAATAATGAAAATCAATTCAAAATTTGTGACATATAAAAATTGGAATGATGCAGCATATTGTAATACATACGGCATAAATCTATAATATAACAAGTAAGGAAGGGCTAAGTTCGGGTGTAACCGAACATTTTATACTCTCGCAATTTATTTATTTAACTTTATTTATATTATATAATACACAATTTGACCCACATATTCGTCATATATATTGTATAAAGTTGGAAACCATAATATTAGGTTAGAAGCACCGAGGTCCTCGTGTTCGATATATGGGGCCTTAAAAACCTATGGTCCGATTTCGGTGATTTTTAGAATGGGGCTGCCACACTATTAACATAATATTTGTGCAAAGTGCTGCACCGATATCTTCACTAGTACTTACTTTATATATTGTAAAGTAAACGATTCAGACCGACTTCAAAGTTCTGGTATATAGAAAGTAGGCGTGGTTGTGAAGCGATTTGGCCTTTTTTCACAATATATCATTGGGAAGTAAGGAAACTATTACAAACCAAGTTTCATTGAAATCGGTCGAGTAGTTCCTGAGATATGGTTTTTGACGCATAAGTGGGCGACGCCACGCCCATTTTCCATTTTGTAAAAAAATCTGAGTGCAGCTTTCATCTGCCATTTCTTATGTGAAATTTAGTGTTTTTGACGTTTTTCGTTAGTGAGTTAACCCACTTTTAGTAATTTTCAAATTAACTTTTGTATGGGAGGTGGGCGTGGTTATGATCCGATTTTTTTCATTTTTGGACTGTATTAGGAAGTGGCTAAAAAAAACGACTGCAGAAAGTTTTGTTTATATAGCTCTATTGGTTTCCGAGATATGTACAAAAAACTTAGTAGGGGGCGGGGCCACGCCCACTTCCCCAAAAAAATTGCATCCAAATATGCCCCTTCATAGTGCGATCCTTCATACCAAATTTTATTTCCATAGCTTTATTTATGGCTTAGTTATGGCACTTTATGTGTTTTCGGTTTTCGCCATTTTGTGGGCGTGGCAGTGGTCCGATTTTGCTCATTTTCGAAAGCAACCTTCCTATGGTGCCAAGAAATAAGTGTGCCAAGTTTCATCAAGATATCTTAATTTTTACTCAAGTTACAGCTTGCACAGACGGACGGACAGACAGACATTCGGATTTGAACTCCACTCTTCACCCTGATCACTTTGGTATATATAACCCTATATCTAACTAGAAGGGCCAAACCGATCTGGCTAATTTTAGTTTTGAAATATTTATGGAAAGCCAGGGAAGGATTAGAAAGTAAGTATATATCGAAAACTTGTGAGGAAGATAACAAAAAGATGATTTTATTTGAATTGACAACAAAATTACAAAAAAAAAAAAACAAAAAATAATAATATTTTGAAAGTTGTCATTGTTGCTTTGTTAAAATATTTTTATCATTGTTCAATTATATAAGGCTGTGTCAATAGCCCAAAACAATTTGTAACAAGTAAGGAAAGGCAACCGAACATTTTATACTCTCGCAATTTATTGATGTCATTTTTTTAGACTCAATTTGAAATAAAGTCCAATAGAATAACGAAAATCAGCATATATAGTACATGATGGTTGAGGTAATTCCTGAACCGATCTCACTCATTTTTAACGCTCAGTTATAAGGGGAATAGGGGCAACCTGGCACCTAGGCAGACAAACTGCAATTCGGCCTTGAAATTACTCCTAAATTGCAAATCAATGAAAGGCCAGTCTGCAAAATCGCCAAAAAAAAGAGCTATAAAGAAGATTTTCCACATATTCAAGTCGCTGGAGGTACTGCACAGGACTTTAAAAGATTTACGCGACAACGAAAATATTTTTGGTGAAGCCATGATTCTGTTGGCAGGTGATTTTCGCCAGACTATTCCTGGATCAACTGTTGCTGACGAACTAATCACATTCCTAAAATCATCTAATTTGTGGCGACACATAAAGAATCGCCAAATAACAAATCCAACAATATCATACTGCGATTGTAGAAATAGTTGAAAATGGTAGCGACGCAGTTGACACCTCGATGGATTAATAACATTTTTAACGGGTTTCTGTCACTTCATGACCTCGAAAGAGGACCTTATTCATCGTGTTTTTCCTGTCTGATTAAATGACCTATATTGGTGGTAAAAAACAAGGATCTCTTTGATCTTAATGCGACAATTTAGAATTTCGTTAAAGTATAGTATACCTTAGCCACAAAAACGTGTGGCCGGGTCTGCTAGTAGATAAATAAAAATTTTGAATTGATTTTTATTATTGATTTAAAAATATAAAAATCAAAAATAATTCTTATTTTTTTATCTAAAAAAATAAAAATCAAAAATAACTTTTATTTTTGATCTAAATATATAAAAATCAAAAATAACTCTTATTTTTTGATTTTTTTGATAAAAGTCATAAGAGTTACGGTCCCTGGTGAGAACCATGGATACCCACTGTTGACTGGGAATGATCGATTATAACGTCGGTGAGAGCCGTTGGGAACTAGTGAGGGCCGTTGGAAACTAGTGAAAGCCGTTGGGAACCAGTGAGACCCGTTGGAAACCATTGAAAATCCATGAGAATCGGTAAAAGCTATCAGAACTGAGGAGAATTGTCGAGAGTAAGTCAAAATTGCGAAAATCAATGAAAACCGAGAAAAGTAAGTGGAAGCTGACCGGAACCGCTGAGTGAGAGAAGGATTAAATACTAAATTCAAGTAGAATATGGGTAAGAAATGACAAAAAAAAAAGAAAAAAAAATGTAATTCAAACCCCTAGTATCCCTTTGGGATACCAAATCAAAATGATCTTGTGGTTCTGTTCTCTGATCCTCCGTCCCATATGGGGCTTCTATGACACTGGGTACATAAAATGTCCCTTAACTTATTTGAATTCCCATGAACCAATATGTACTTCAACAAACGATGTCTTCTTGTCTAATGTCAAGCGATGGCTGCCACACACAATCTGACCGCTGCCAACCGGCAACATCCAGCTGCCAAGTGTGAGTCACACGGCGATGTGAAAATGCGCCAAAATGTCGACGCGTCGTACAAATTTTGCGACAATTTTCTGCTTTTAATTCACGATTTCTTCAGATTATTTGTTTCTGCGTACGCGGCTAATTCAAATGAAATGCAAATGTCGCATTTGTCGAGGCGAGGGAAAAGCGAGAGCAAATCGAGTTGGTGGATATATGTATTGTGAAATGCCGAAATAAGCTGACAATTACAATAAACCGCAAAATGCGTGGATGAGCCGCTAATGCCGCGATATGTGTTCACAAGCAGTTGTTGTTGCGCACACATGGCGTTTGTTGTTGCTGTGGTTGACTGTCGAGCGCTTTGTGGCACAGTCGAATGAAGGTATTCTTCTTCATCTATATATTGCACCAAAGTAGCTGGCTTTGTGTCACTCCACTTGGCTCTGTGGCATATTGACGTATGTATCCCTATGTGTGTGTACCGTAAAATGCAACAAACTGACATTTACAGTGCAACAACAAAAAATGCATATGTGTACGTAAATATGTTGTGCTTGCCTCGCGCATTTTCCGCGGCGGCAACTATTTTTGTCCGCCTTGCCACTTATCGACACCGCACCGCAATGCACAAGTAGTGTTCTCGCCACGCTTTGTTGCACGCATATTCTTCTAGTGCACTTATGTTGCAAATTAGTTGCTTTGGAATTAGCGCAGAAATAATTGTCTGTTGTTGCCTCGCCTTGCGTTAAGTTTGCTAAGCAAATACTATTTTTTAGACAAATCCCCAGCAATTGCTAGCGTAAAGCTTACGGAAATTGCCAAAAATATACGCAAGTTTATTGGCCTAGTTGCTTTTCTGAGAATTTCATATTGTAACAAGGCACTAAAACATACGCCGAACTGTGCGAAGATTACTCATTTCCATTACTTAGTGACGCGTCATCGATCGCTTTTTTAATTGAGAATGAAATTTGTTTGCTATGTTAATCTCTCTATTAAATATTTGCTTTGGAGTCAGAAGCTCGACCCGCCTAGGCGACGTAAGAAACCTATTTGCTAAATCTGTCTGTAAACATGGCTAATTTGAAAGAAGAAGCGCTAGGAAGTCGAGTTTTCCAGTAAAACTCAATAATATATCCTTGTCCGCAACAACAAAAGTGAGCTTCCTTTATATGATGATATTCATTAAACATGATGGATCGTAACTTATTCCTCTCCCTAAAAGCAGTATCTAGCAATTTACTAACTACCTTATCAACTCTCTCTCTCTTTCTATCCCTGACCCTGATCTAATATAAGCAACGTTCTTAAATCATTATTAAGGTAGAGACTTATAAATGCTATTGCTTGTGGTATTAGCCGTTTCGAGGATGTCTGTAGTTATCCATTCTTAGAAAGTCTTCGAATTCAGTACAAAGTTTTGCCTCTCTCTAAGAGCTCTTACATATTCTATTGGTAATTATATTATTGTCAAGTGTTTTGGGGCTTGTTCTGCATTACCTTTATTTTTGTAAGAGACACTGTCTTGTTGTTGAAAACTGTATACTCCATAAGTAAATTAAATTACGGCTAAATTTTGAGATAGCAGTTAATTCTCTCCACATAAAAAATCGAAATCCGTCAAATTAATTATTGTACAGTGGAGCCTTAAAAGAGAGGAAGATCGAAAAAATATCAGATGGAGCACTATAATACAATACTTGAAAAATATTAATAACTTTAATTGCAAAATGCGTGAAGAGAAAATTGAAAATACTTAATAATATAGTTGAACTTCCCTAACTCGAATCAACATCTTCTTCTTTACTGGCTTAGACACCGCTTACGCGGTTATAGCCGAATCGACAACAACAAGCCACGCATCTCTCCTTCTGTCAGTTTGGCGCCAATTGGTAATACCAAGTGAAGACAGGTCTTTCTCCACCTGGTCCTGGTCAATGGAGTGGAGATCTCCCTCTTCCTCGGCTTCCACCAGCGGGTACTGTATCGAATACTTTCAGAGCTGGAGCACTTTCATCCATTCGAACAACATGACCTAGCCAGCGTAGCCGCTGTTTTTTTATTCGCTGGACTATGTCTGTGTAGTCGAATAACACATACAGCTCATCATTCTATCGTCTGCAGTATTCGTCGTTGCCAATGTTTAAGGGACCGTAAATCTTCCGCAAAACCTTACTCTCGAAAACTCCTAGTACCGTCTCATCAGATGTTGACATCGTCCACGCTTCTGCACCATCAAATAGGACGGGAATGATGAGAGACTTGTAGAGTTTGGTTTTTGTTCGTCGAGAGAGGACTTTTCAATTGCCTACTCAGTCCATAGTGGCACCTGTTGGCAAGAGTGTTTCTGCGTTGGATTTCAAGGCTGGCATTATTATTGGTGTTGATGCTGGTTCCCAGGTAGACGAAATTATCTACAACTTCAAAGTTATGACTGTCAACAGTGATGTGGGAGCCAAGACGCGAATGCGCTGACTGTTTGTTTGATGACAGGAGATATTTCGAAATATAACTCGAATCACCATAATCCACAAAAAAAAACTTCGAGTTGGAGAGACTAGCGAGTTACGGAACGCATTCAAGAGTTCGAGTTATGGAGAACTTCAAGTTACAGAAGTTCGAGTTATATAAGTTCAACTGTTTATAGTTCGCTGTTTCTGGGGTTCCAGCTATGGTTCTCAGTTCGGGAAATTTCGTAAATTTTTTCGTGAAAATTAAGGTTAGTGTTTCTAGGTTTTGTGCTTTGAATATTTTCGTTCTATCGCTATCCATCGGGTCTTTTAATCGTTAAATGGCAATCGTAGCTAAATAGTGTGCTTTTCGAAAGCTCGATTGGTCTGTCGGAAATTGTTTACCATACTCAGCCTTATCTACTTCATATGCAGCAGTACTAAAGAACACTGGGCTACGATAGCGTCTTCTGATATCATCAAAACGCATAAAGGTGATTAAAAATAATGTGAGTACGCACTTTAAGTGTTTATTCTAAAAATATTAAAAATAATTGAGCTCCACTATCGGTTAAGTGATTATCAATGACGGCGATGAGTGAAAAGGTGTGCACAACGTGCCACAAGCGAAGGTTAAGGTCATAAAACCATACAAGCCACAGCAGAGAGTACGTTGCTGCACTTGCAACATGACAAACAACAAAAAACAATAAAATTCCAACCCTTATCAAGTGTGTGCGAATGAAAAATGAATTGAATAAAATCGAAATTAACAACAAAAAAAAATGTAAATCCCTAAAAATATGGTTGATAAAACGCGTAAACGTGAAGATGCGCCGCCAAAGACAAGGCGGCAGAGAACCAGCTGGAGAATTGTCATTGTTATCTGACAAAAAGAATTTACACTGAAGCAATACATAATAGCAACAACAAGTGTGGCTGCTGGAGCATCTTCTGCTCCACCACACTGAGTACGCACTTTCTGGACGACGACAAAGTTAAAGCACAACAACAATGTACTCTCCGCACAGCAGTTAGCCGTCGCTGCTGCTGCTACACACATCGTTCCGGGTCGCCTTGTCGCAAAGGCGTCGATAAAACCATAGGGGGCCATAAATTCTTTAGCGCGCTCTTCAGCAGGCGGCCGTGCGACATGTCGCAAACGAACGGTGTTGCAAGTACCGTGCTGATGCTGCCGGCGTTGGCTGGCTCAAAAATCAATGATTGCCAAAGCCTTGCGGCCGGGTTGCACGTTGTGCGCCGCTGGCTAGGGTTGGGTTATGGCCTTGCAATCTTCCAACAAATTCGATTAAAAATCTTTGCACACTTTGCTGGAGTTGTTGTTGCTGCTGCTTTAGACGCTGGTGACAACTAACGCATACGCCACTTTGTCTGTTGTCTGTGCTTTGTTGGCTTTACGTGTTGTTGTTGTTATGATTCTAATTTCTTCCTCATATCGACGCACATTCATATCTGTCAGCGTTGTTGGCTGCTTGACTCTGGATGACTCTCTGCCTGGCGACGGCGTTGTTGCTGCAGCGCGATAACTCTGTCACTTGCTTTGGCATTTGAATATTTATACTCTCGCAACCTGTTGCACAGAGTATCATAGTTTTGTTCACATAACGGTTGTTTGTGTCACCAAGAAATATAAGAGTTAGATATGGGGTTATATATACATAAATGATCAGGATGACGAGTGGATTTGAAATCCGGATGTCTGTCCGTCTGTCCGTGCAAGCGATAACTTGAGTAAAAATTGAGATATCTTAATGAAACTTGGAACACATGTTCCTTGGCACCCTGAGGAGGTTGCTTTCGAAAATGGGCAAAATCGGTCCACTGCCACGCCCACAAAATGGTGGAAACCGAAAACCTATACAGTGTCATAACTAATCCATAAATAAAGTTATGAAAATGAAATTTGGAACATAGGATCCCATTAGGGAGGGGCACATTTGGATGTAATTTTTTTGGAAAAGTGGGCGTGACCCCGCCCTCAAATAGGTTTTTTGTATATAACTCGCAAACCAATAAAGCAATATAAACCAAACTTTCTGCAGTCGTTTCTTTTAGCCATTTCCTTATACAGTCCAAAAATGAAAGAAATCGGATAATAACCACGCCCACCTCCCATACAAAGGTTAGGTTGAAAATGACTAAAAGTGGGTTAACTCACTAACGAAAAACGTCAGAAACACCAAATTTTACATAAGAAATGGCAGAAGGAAGCTGCACTGAGATTTTTTTACAAAATGGAAAAAGAGCGTGGCGTCGCCCACTTATGGGTCAAAAACCATATCTCAAGAACTACTCAGCAGATTTCAATGAAATTCGGTATATAATACTTTCTTGACACCCTGATGACACGGGTGGAATATGGGCGAAATCGGTTCACAACTACGTCTACTTCCCATATAACTCAATTTTGAATTCCATCTGATTCGTTCACTTTATAATGTATTCATAAGGAATCAATGAAGCTAGCGGAATAAAACTTTACACAAATACTGTATTTGAGCTGTGACATCACTTGTGGAAAAATTGTCAAAATCGGACCATGACTTTTCAAGGCCCCTGATATCGAACATGAATAACTCAGTGCCTAAGGTTAATTTTTCACCGAAAATATTGGTAAATCCCTCAGATATTTTAATGTAATTCATTCTCTCTGAATTTTTTTCTTATAACAGTTGCTCTCTGTACCTGAAATGGTAAAAATCGGGTCATAACTTCCCCAGATCCCATATACCTAATTATAAGTAATATTAAATTAAGTGAGCGTATAGTCTTCGATACATTGTATCTTGGTGGTGAAAACGAGTGAAATCGGTTTAGGAATTACCTCAGTCCCCATATACTATTTATGATGATTTTCGTTATTCTATTGAACTTTATACCAAATATATGGGTCGACTTGTGTTATCTTTATAAAATTACATCAATAAATTGCGAGAGTATAAAATGTTCGGTTACACCCGAACTTAGCCCTTCCTTACTTGTTTTTCAATATTTTCTTGTTATTGTTGTAACATTGTTTATTGATAAATTTGGTTGTGAAAGAGAAGGGTTATGCGTTGTATTACTCAAATGCCCTGGCTCGCAAAGATACTTATGTTTGTAAACATGTGTATGAATGTTTATATGCATACATATGTTTATATACATTTGTATGTGTTTGTATGTGCGTTTGCTGTCGCGTCGCAAACAAGAAAATTGTCAGAAAAATTTGATGCATGTTTTTATTATCTGCGCTGATTGAACGCTTTCCCCCCACTTTGTGTTGTTGTTCTCATTCTTGTTGCTTTTAATTTTATTTCTTCATTCTAATGCACGAGTCTCCTCGGTTCGTGTTTTGTTTACTTGTGTCAACTGCGTTGAATCATGTTTCGAACAAAATTCAATAGATAATGGATTATTAATAGATTTATGTCGGTCATTAACGTTATCATAATTGTATGCAATGGCAGAAAGGTTTCAATTTAAATCAGTGTGTAAATGTGAAGTGCTCTTTACGGATTGATTTATTGAAATTTATAGAATATAATAATAATATTAATGAGTGGAAGTAGGAGTAGAAAAAACAAGCAATTCTATTGTTAAATAAATGCATTTTTCACTTAAAAATTTAAAATTTAAATATTGTTGCTGCTCGAGCTACTTATGTATATCAGATATTAATATAATTTATACAATTTTATAAGAAATTCTTCTAGCAGTATCTTATATTATTTTTCGGCCAACTGTTATTGACTGAGGTTTGAAAAAAAAGCCAGGAATGATCAAAGATTCAGTCTAGTTAACCAAATCACCTCACATTTTCAAAAAAAAAACTTTTCTTCTAGTTTTCTTACTATTTTAATACCTGACTCAAAACTTAAAGAGTACCGAATCGAACAAACAACTGCAATAAAAAAATTTGTTAACAGAACTCAAACAGAGAACTCTGCAAAGAAGATTTAAGGCAGGTATTTATTTCTTTGCAGTGAAAGTAAGACTACTCTCTAACTAACTTTAAAGAATTAATCATTACTAAACTTGCTCTACTCAAATTGTTGTTATGGAAAAGTTAGAACTAGCAATGGCTTTGTTCATCCTCGGTTAATGAAGTGTTTTGAAGCTTGTGGAACCTATATATGGGCTAATTTGAATCTTAGAAGAGCTTCGAGCAGCTAAAAGCTTTGTACCAGTTAAAGTCGTGAGCGTAAGTTAAGGGTTTTTCAAAAGGGTCGCGACAAAAGTAGACCGATAGAGACAATTTTTTGACATTTCTCTTCAGTAAGGTTTGCCATTTCATCTTGGAAGGACATACGATCTCACAACGATTCGAAATTATTAAAATTTATAACCGAAATTCGGAGTCAGTGGCCTCAACTTAAAGCGCGCTACGTCCAATTTATGGTCGTCATAGTCGTTATAATCGCCCTGTCAGATCAACAATTGAACGTCTAGTGGAAAATTTGAATCCACAGGCACAGTACAAAACGTTCCCGTGCCAGTGAGCCAAAGAAGTGCCCGAAGAAGTGTCGAGAATATTGCTACCGCTAACGCATCAATTGAGGAAGACCGAAATCAATCTCTCGTACGTCGTTCTAAAGCGTTGGGCATCTCTGTGACGTCGTTGTGCCGAATTTTGCGAAAAGAGCTTGGTCTACATCCTAACAAAATCAAATTTACTCAAGAACTGAAGCCGCTTGAACACCAAAATCGTCGTATATTCGTGAATTGGGCTGAGAAACAACTTGAAAATGATCCGGATTTTTATCGAAAATCATCTTCAGCGATTAGGCTCATTTCGGGCTGAATGACTTTGTCAATGAGCAAAATATGCGTTATTGGTCAGACAGCAATCCATTCATCCCGAAAAAATTACGGTTTGGGCCGTACTTCTTCCGTGATGATCAAGACCGGCACGTTACTGTCAATGGGAATTGCTACCGCTCAATGATAACCGAATATTTTTGGTCTGAATTGGATGATATGTACTTGTGGTTCCAACTGGATGTTGCCACAAGCTACACATCGTATGTCACAATTGATTTTTTAACAACCAAGTTTGGTGAATGAGTTATCGGCCAAAAGTGTCTTGAGTGGTAGGACAGCAGTGGATGATGTCGTCTTCAATTCTACTGGGTCAGGCCACAAGGGCATAGAGGGTAACGATATAGTGGACGAGATTGCTAAACGAGGCGTAAGGCTGTCATCCGAAAACACGATGAACGTAGATAAACCCATACACTGTCTATATGATGATCTAGACAGAAGCTTGGTAAAAAAGTTCAAAGAGCGCTGCAAGAATATACCGGGATGCAAAACCGCAAAAGTTATGTGTAAGGCGGTAGATAAGAAGTACACGAAATTTCTATTGGCACTCGATAGAGGCAAATGTAGGAATATGGTCGGCATACTCACTGGTCACTGTCTTGTGGCGGCGCACAGTGGTGCCAAAGCGGCAAAAAAGGATTTTTTTATCATTCCAAATTTGTACCATCTTCTCAATTTAAGCTAAGAACTAATCAAATAACACTATTCGAATACTTGGGCTTGATATATTCAATGCTTTTTTGTTGGGAGAGCTTCAAAGTCCAACAAAGTATCAACGCAAAGTTACTCAGAAAAATGTGATGAATATGCGAAGGTTAAAACTCAAAACTTAACCATAAAATATCAATTGTAAAGTTTTTATTTATTAAAACCAATGTTATAGATGTGATTTACATCATGAAATGTATACTTTTTTTTCAAGATTTTTTTTAATATGATTTTTTTTCATGGTCCAAAAAAATCATATATTTTACAACTTCAACAGAATATAACTATTGTGCGCAGGAGCGCGCAGGTTAGCCACTTACACAAAATAAACTTTAAAATCTCCTTAATCGATAGAAAAAAAATCAGCTGCTTTTAGCTGCCAATTCATGAGTAATTAGCATTTTAATCTACTGCAACTGCAACAGCGTTGTATGTTTGCCTGCTTCGCTGCTTTGTTTTTTTGCCTGCTTCGTTGTTTTGTCTGTTTTTTTGATTGTTCGGTTTGTTGCTTTCTTGTTATTTTTTGTAGTTGTCTCTCGTTATACAACAACAACAAAATACTAGTTTAGGTGCATTATATTATTTGAACTAATTACACAGTACAACAGCTAATCTGGGGGGTGAGAAATTCCAAGTCAGGGTGATGGTACTAGGTCAGTATAGTAAAACCCTCAAAGGGTTTGGCGTTTGTATGTGTCGTATGTGATACCGAGAGAAGTGCAAACGGGTGAAAAAATTAACAAAACACGTAATTTTGAAATGGCAAAAGAAATAAAATATTGTGATATTGCAGAAATTTGTAGGTTCTTGCTGCTAAGAAGAAATGTTATCCTGAGAATTTGCGATCAGAGGAAACTTACAGTGAAGTTGGTTTGCAAGATTTGCTAAACCACACAGTTAAGAGAATTTAAATGTCCAAATCTGAAAATGATTTAATAGATATCCCAAAAAATTTGAAGCTGACTTCGAAATGGGGATGTGATGGCTCGTCAGGACATAGCGTATACCAACAAAGTTTCACTGATGGAAATATGATACATAGATTTAAAATAATATTAAATACAATCAATAGTCAAGCAGCAATAGATCCTCAAAAGTTTGAAATTTATTGCATGAAAACTGCGAGGTTATATGTCAGCCTTTATGAATTTTACTATATGCCAATGACGGTACATAAAGTTTTAAAGCATGGAAGTAAAATTGTTTCATCTTCTATTTTACCATTGGGCATGCTATCAGTGGAAGCTCAAGAAGCTCGCAATAAAGATTACAAGAAATATGGGCTTAATCATTCTAGAAAATGCGACAGAATTTCTATAAATCAAGATGTAATGCACTTGCTTTTAACTTCATCGGATCCTTTTATTAATGGTTTCAGAACAAATCCCAAAAAAAAAACTTTAGAATTGGACGATGATGTTAAAAAATTACTTGTTGAATAAATAATTAATAATATATGATAATTTTTATACTCTCGCAACCTGTTGCACAGAGTATCATAGTTTTGTTCACATAACGGTTGTTTGTGTCACCAAGAAATAAAAGAGTTAGATATGGGGTTATATATATATAAATGATCAGGATGACGAGTGGAGTTGAAATCCGGATGTCTGTCCGTCCGTCTGTCCGTCTGTCCGTCTGTCTGTCCGTCCGTCCGTGCAAGCTGAAACTTGAGTAAAAATTGAGATATCTTAATGAAACTTGGAACACATGTTCCTTGGGACCGTGAGAGGGTTGCTTTCGAAAATGGGCAAAATCGGTCCACTGCCACGCCCACAAAATGGCGAAAACCAAAAACACATAAAGTGTCATAACTAAGCCATAAATAAAGTTATAATAGTAAAATTTGGAATAAAGGATCGCACCAGGAAGGGGCATATTTGGATGTAATTTTTTTGGGGAAGTGGGCGTGGTCCCGCCCCCAAATCGGTTATTTATATATATCTCGCAAACCAATAAAGCTATATAAACCAAACTTTCTGCAGTCGTTTTTTTTAGCCACTTCTTAATACAGTCCAAAAATGAAAGAAATCGGATAATAACCACGCCCACCTCCCATACAAAGGTTAGGTTGAAAATTACTAAAAGTGGGTTAACTCACTAAGCAAAAACGTCAGAAACACTAAATTTCACATAAGAAATGGCAGATGGAAGCTGCACTCAAATTTTTTTACAAAATGGAAAATGGGCGTGGCGTCGCCCACTTATGGGTCAAAAACCATATCTCAGGAACTACTCGACCGATTTCAATGAAACTTGGTTTGTAATAGTTTCCTTACCTCCCAATAATATGTTGTGAAAATTGGCCAAATCGCTTCACAACCACGCTTACTTCCTATATACCAGAGCTTATAAGATGATCTGAATCGTTTACTTTACAATATATAAAGTAAGCACTAGTGAAGATATCGGTGCAAAACTTTGCTCAAATACTGTATTTATAGTGTGGCAGCCCATTTCTAAAAATCGCCGAAATCGGACCATAGGTTTTCAAGGCCCCATATATCGAACAGGAGGACCTCGGTGCTTCTTACCTAATATTAGGGTTTCCAACTTTCAATGGACTTTATACAATATATATGACGAATATGTAGGTCAAATTGTGTATTATATAATATTAATTAAGTTAAATAAATAAATTGCGAGAGTATAAAATGTTCGGTTACACCCGAACTTAGCCTTTCCTTACTTGTTTAATATTTATTGGTTATGTTATATGGGAGGTGGGCGTAGTTGTGGGCGGATTTTAACAAAATTTTTTTTTCATCTAATTTGGCAATTTGAGAGATGTGTGCCAAATTTCAAAGCCCTACCTCGATTCCTTCTATTTTTTGCCGCGGCTTGTATGAAGCGGCACCACTGTGCGGCGCACGCCTACTAGTGATGAGCGATAATGCTATTTTTGAATCATTGTGATTTCAGTGATTGCTACTTTTAAATCACTGTGATTTTTTATTGCTATTGCGATCACAACAAAAAAAAAACGAATTTATGAGAATTTGTACTCCAATTTTTTTTTTTAATTTTTTACATTTACATTTTTATTAATTTTAACAATATCCAAAATTTACCTGCTTTTGTAATCACTATTAACTAATTAATACATTTTGGGTACATTTAACTGCTTTTGTAATCACCGTATCCAAAATTATCAAAATCACAACTAAAATTTCTACTGTGACCACTGAACAGTGATTGCTACTTTCGAACTGATATTGTTACTAAACAGTGATTGCTACTTTCGAACTGATATTGTTACTAAACTGTGATTGCTCCTTTCGAACTGATACTGGTACTGAATAGTGATTGCTACTTTCGAACTGATATTGTTACTGAACAGTGATTGCTACTTTCGAACTGATATTGTTACTAAACAGTGATTGCTCCTTTCGAACTGATACTGGTACTGAACAGTGATTGCTACTTTCGAACTGATATTGTTACAGTGATCGAATTAGAATCACTGAACTGCTATTGCTACAGTGATCGAATTAGAATTATTGAACTGTTATTGCTATAGTGATCGAATTAGAATTACTGAACACCTATATGTACTGTGATAGAACAAAAGCACTGAACTTCTCTATAGCTACTGTGATCGAACTCAAATTACTTAACTGCAATAGCGATTTTAAATCACTGATATTTACAAAAATTGATCACTGTTGCTATAAGCGATTTTTCAATCACAGTGAAAAAATCACCGGTAGTGAAATATCGCTCATCACTAACGCCTACAAGATGGGGCTGATAGATCGCGAAGACTGCAGGAAATGTCAAGAGCAAGGCACCAGAGAAACAATGGAGCACCTCTTCTGTGAATGTCCTGCATTATCAAGACAACGGCTTCATCATTTGGTGGCTACACATTACGTTAATCTGGAAGAGATTTCGTTGGTGAAGCCACAAAGCCTTTTGAAATTCGCAACAAGCGCAGGCATCCTAAAGGATGATTACTCCTCATTAACTAAGTGACGGCACTCCATCTGGTATCGCAAAGGACCAAAACTGGTCTATGTGTGGCTTTTTAGCCTACCAGAATAACCTAACCTAACCTATCTCACAAAATGGCCCAGTCAATTGGTCGCCTCGGTCGTACGATTTGATGCCTTTAAACTATTTACAGTGAGGCTACGTCAAGTCTATGGTCTATGCCAACAAGCCAGCGACGATTGATGAACTTCGTACGAATATCGAACGTGAAATTGCAAAGGTGTCGGCCGATTTATGCTTGAAAACCGTCGAATATTGGGTTCTTCGTCTGGACTTCTGCAAGCGTGCCCAGTTGAAGTTTGTTTATAAAATTATGTTGCACCAAGCTAGCTGCTGAGGAAACCAACTCGAAGAAGTCACCGCTGCTTCGATCTGATCCAAGTTAGCCACTTCTTATTGAAAACAAGATTCATTGAATCCCTTTGAATGCACTGCTAAGAGAATGTGCAGTTTAATAAAATACCGACAACAAACAACAACGTTACAATTTATCATTTAATGCTTTGCGATGCAACAAATAACAATGCAACAACACTTACGACACTCATAATATCAATAGGCAATAAATTTGCCTTACCAATTACAAAGGGCTTCCATGAAATCACTCATTATGAGTAATAAAAATTTCCGAATACGTGCGAACATAAAAGTTTGAGTTATGAGCTGACGCACAAACACACACAAGTGAATCTGTAAAATGCATAAAGCTCTTAAACTGCGCCAGTCTACCTGCCTGCAAGCCATGATGGGGCAAGACCTAGGGCCACAAGGTGCATATGAATGCAACTACAAATATTTTACACAAATGTTTATAAAGTCACACACACATGCGTACATATGTACATATTTATATGGCTTATTCACAGCTTTGTTGGCTCATCGACACAATGCAACGCCACTTCTTCAACTTCTTCTTCTGTTTCTTCTTCTTCTTACACTTCATGTATAACCAATAAAGGGCTGCTTGGCCAACGTATTTAATGCCGATTTATGAACTTTTATTTGAATACAAAACGCAGAAATTTATTTGCCATACATTTCATACGCACACACACACCCATGCAGCTTCTTTTATTTTGCTCTTTAGTGTGCCACACTTCATTTGTTGCCGTTGCGCTTGAGTGTATATGGAAGGAGATGAGGAAGGAAGAACAGAAGAAGCAGCAGCAGCAACCAAAGAGTGATCTTAACCCGCTGGCATATTGGCTCTATTCTTCTCGAGCGTCTGCTTCTTCAACTTCTTGGACTTTTCGCATCGCCTGACCCGGCCGACCGAGCGCCATTCATCGCGCCTTGGCGATTTTAACGATGAACTTTTTCACTTTTTCACTTGTACACTTCAACTCATATTTATTATTCGATAATTTCTTACGTTTACAATTGGTTTGTTTCGTTTAAACACTTAAAAGCGCTCACGCACACACAAACACACACACTCACACACAGCCAGCCTGAAGTCCACATGCCCCACGAAGTGATATTATTTATTTGCTATTGTTGTTGCGCTCTCCCACTTCATTTTGCTTTTGTTACATTTTATGTGGGTAATAAAATTGGCAGCACCACAATAACAAAAAAGAAGAAGAAAAACAACAACAATTAGCTTCCTCAAGTTGGCCAACCGCGTTCTTCTGCTGCTGCTTCTTCCACTGTAGCCAATGCGCATTCAAGCTGAAACTATGTACAAATAACTCTGAAAAATTTTCTGAGATTTTTTTTTAGAGATTCTCTCTTTTTTTTGTTGTTTTTGGCTCACTGGTAAGCAGCAGTTATGATTTTAATATTTTACGAGCCCATTTTCACAATTTAATCGATTTACGCGAGCGTGTTAATGGAATTCCTTGAGCGTAGCTGCAGCAGCTGCTGTTAATTAATAAGTTTTACAAGCATATTGCTTTTGCATTAATATTTTATTGGCTTCTGATGCTTGGTGCGTCATACATGACGGAGGTTCGGTGGATTTTTTATGGACTCGCAGCAACACTATTTCTGGAAGAGTTGTTCATTATATTAAGAGAAGTTTTGCATTTCCGTGTGCTTTAACTCATCGGAATATATAATAATTTAAGAATATGGCAGAGAAGGCTTTTCTATGTTCTACCACTATAAGATCAATCTAAACATATTGATATATTATGCTAAGGTAAGTTATGTCATGTTATGTTAAGTTATGCTTTGTATGTATGTTATTGGCGTTCAACCGTTTAGCCGGTTATAGCCGAATCGATGAGAGCGCTCCACTCTTCTCTTTCCTTCGCAGTTCGGCGACAGTTGGAGATTCCAAAAGTAACCAGGTCGCTCTCCACCTGGTCCCTCCAACGGAGTGGAGGCCTTCCCCTTCCTCGGCTTCCTCCGGCGGGTACTGCATCGAACACTTTCAGGGCTGGAGTGTTTTCGTAAATTCGGACAACATGACCTAGCCAGCGTAGTCGCTGTCTTTTTATTCGCTGAACTATGTCAATGTCTTCGTTCCATCGTCTGCGGTATTCGCCGTTGCCAATGTTCTGAGGACCATATATCTTGCGCAAAATTTTCCTCTCGAAAACTCCTAGTGTCGTCTCATCTGATGTTGACATCGTCCAAGCTCCTGCACCATAAAGCAGGACGGGAATGATAAGCGACTTGTGGAGTTTGATTTTGGTTCGTTGAGAGAGGACTTTACTGTTCAAGTCTTCAATTGTTAAAATTACACTTTATTGTTGAAAATCTATTCGAAAATCTGTTGAAATGAGCTTGAATAATAAAGTCTATATTAAAAGAGAGACTTAACTGAGCCCTACTATATATACCTTTATGTAACCAGCTCAAATGTTATTTGATTAAAAGCAAACTTCTAGCACTAAGCTCAGTTAGAATCATACCTCTGATTGGAGTGAGAGAGATAAGAACGATAGAATAATCAATCAATTCCTGGAGAGACAGACCTTGCCAAACTTTCACCATCAGTTTCGTGATATCTATAGTGCTTTAAATATGGTTTGGAACTGTCCTTCCATATTTAATATATCGTTTTCTGACATGGCGGTAGAACTTGACGGAGCTTTGCCGCAACTCAGGATCTCAAGATAAGTTTTCAAACCTCTTAAAGACCAATCCGAATATATCTAAACAATCGGGATAGAAATTGTATGAACGGTGACGACATTAATCCGGAACTCAGGGTCTCAAGATAAGTTTTCTACCCACTTAAAGACAAATCGGAATATATCTCAAACAGTGGGGATAGAAATTGGCTGAAATGTGACTATATTGACCCGAAACTCAGGGTCTCAAGATAAGTTTTCTACCCACTTAAAGACAAATCGGAATATATCTCAAACAGTCGGAACAGAAATTGGCTGAAATGTGACGATATTGACCCGAAACTCAGGGTCTCAAGATAAGTTCTCAAGCCTCTTAAAAACCAATCCGAATATATCTCAAAGAGTCGGGACAGAAATTGGCTAAACTACGTCGATATTGAAGGTCTCCAGCTACGTTTGCTAAGTAGTTTTCAATCAATCCGGGTATTTTTCATCTCAATTAGGATAAAACTTGGCAGAACTGTGATTATATCGAAATTTTGAAATCAATCTCAGGATCTCTCAGGTCAGAGAAATTATAACTTGAAGCAGCTTGTTTAATCTAGTTTTCAGACACAGTTGGAAATGCTAAGATGTACGAGAAATGAAATACTGACTCTCTTTAATCAAGTTGAAGGCTTTTGGTATCAGCCAGAATCGAGGACAGGATCTCTTACGAATTACTTGTGTTATAGGACCATGGAAAAATTATGAAAAAACACTATCCTTGTTTCTAATAATTGACTTTAACATTATCGAGAAGATCGATTTCTTTTTTAATTCCAACTAATCTAGAATTACATTTACAAGTACATTACATATTCAATTTATTCTTCTTCATTGTCTTTAAATATAATTATGCCGTATTTACTGTGTCAGTAATGCATTTCCTTGTATCTCTTTACAATTATTTTCCCTTTCCTTGTCTTCGACATCTCCTCACATTTAATATAATTTATGATTATTGAAAAAAATTAATTGAAATGTCGCTTAATAGCCCGTTAAATACATTGCCGATGATATTCGGCATGACCGAAATGCAAATTTAAGCCAATATAAATATGTTTGTAAGGTAATAAGCAGCAAAAGTAACTATCTTGTATGTCTAGACCGCAAAAACGCGCCAGTTCGAGTCAGAAAGATCAAAGCTAAATGGAACCGCATAATTTGACTTAAATGAATTACGAAAACGTTAACTAAAGTGCCACCGCAAAGAAGAAGAAAAGGCTAGGTAGGTCAAAAAGGCAGAAAGACATGAAGAGAACAGGGTAAGTTTAGACGCAAGACAAGCGAGCTCATATTTAGCGAATTAAGGCGAGCTGAGCAATGAGGATGACTCGAAAAATATATAGCAAAATGCATATTAAACGATAATTGGTTAAACGGAAAGGGACCAGGGTAAAATAGAAATAATATATGCGGATTCGTTAAGTAAAAGGATGGACGGGAAGATCACCGCAGACACAAGTTAAGCAGCGATCCTCAGCCTGGGTAAAGCTACAAGTTAGCAGATCGAGGCTACACACATAGTAAGACCGACGGTGATCGTAAAAATGTGGTAAGGAAAGCAACAACAACATATTCACATAACAAGCGAACCGAGTCAAGCGCCAGAACGCCATAGACTGTGAAAAAGATCAGCGAATGCAAAAATAAAATAAAATCGTCCGCCGCCAGCTCCGATTCGCCAAAATGCCAGCGAAATTAGTTGTGAACGCGACGTGCTAAATGCCACAGTCGCCAATTGCAATACCAACAACAAAGAGGAGATCAGTTGGATTGAGGTAAAGTAGAGCGTCTTCAAAGTGATCGGCCGGCCGGATCACTGCTCTAATTGTTAGCACTTTACTGGTGTATGTGTGTGAGTGTGCATGTTCGTCTGGAAGCCGATTAGCGAAATTAAAATGCTCAATAAACCGATAATTTGTGAATTTATGCCACATAATTCGTGGCGGAAATTTGAATTTAAACGAGCAGGAGAGGGAGCATGCCTCCAAAGGCAATAAACGGGCTCGCCTTGCAAAGACTTGGTGTTTATGTGTGCCCAGAAGGACTCGTTTATGTTGCGCATGCGCTTTGTGCTATAGTTGGCATTGTGTTGTTGTCACGCTCTAAGTCGCCGCGCATAAAAATAGTTGTCGTTTTAGGAATCGTGCCTGCTGTTTTTTCAGCCGTTTGTAATTCGAGTAGTTTGTAAAGTATATTTGAACAATTTGTGGTTTGTGTTTGCGAATAGGATTGCCAGATATAAAAATTGGGTTAATATTATCCCATTCGAACGGAGCCAGATTTTACTCGACTCATAAGGTCCTTGCTTCCATATTTGGAGCTCTAGTTACTTTTTGGCTTCTTAAGTCAGTGAATATGAACGCCCCATATCGGAAGTGATAAGTTCTTAGTAGCTCCCTCTCAGAGAAATATGTTACAGGGTTTTCTACACTACCGGATATGATGTTACGGCAACTGGATATGAGATGGCCGGTTATGGACATCCGGAACCGGATATGGGGCAATAATATTACCGGAACAGGATATGGGGTTACCAGAACCGAAATTAGTCAACTGGAACCAGATAAGGGATAACCGATGGAACCAGATATACGATTTCGGTCATTTTCCATCCGTGTAATCAGGGTGTCTAGAAAGTATTATGTGCCGAATTTCATTGGAATCGGTCGAGTAGTTTTTGAGATATGGTATTTGACCCATAAGTAGGAATTTCTTAGTGAAAACGTTTTCCGTTAGTGACGCACTTTTTGTAATTTTTAACCTAACCTTTGTATAGAAGGTGGGCGTGTTTATTATCCGATTACTTCTTTCGTTGGAATTATAAATTTATAAAAATATTTTGTTTCTACTGGCAACCCTATTTCAAATATCTAATAAATATATGTACACATACTATTTAAAAATAAATACCACACACACACCACCACACCACACCACAAAATGAAATTTTTTAGTGGAGGTTTTTGCCATGAGATTGGTTGAGTAATTTTAGCTCTTATAAAATATTGAAAAAATTATTTAATATTTTTTTCATTGAAAAAAGGTCTACCCTTCAGAAAATCTGCTCTTCATCCATAAAATATTTTCAATTTCATCAACATAGCAATTTTTCCCAATATAAAACTTCATTAAAGTGATTTTTCACTCATTTAAAATAAACAAAATTTTTAAATAATTAATTACTACCGGTCATTTTAAGCTTTATTATGCGGTATTTATTATCTCTGTAATGGATATGTTTTGGTTTCATTAAGCGAAAAATCCACACGCACACAGTCCCATGCATATTTTGTGATTTTATGAATATACTACACGTTAAAATATAAATTTTGTCTAATTAAAATGTTTACATTATTGCCGCAAAGTGGACGGCAAAGCTCATAAATATGTGGCCATGTTACGGTAAATATTATTTACAGCTACTAATGCACTAAACCAACGCTGGAGTAATTATAAAGAGTTACAGTTAGTTGTTATTATGTTTACATTTGCACATTTGCCGACAACAAATTTACAATGCACTTACATATTGGAAAATAAATATTTTTCCAACTAACTGTAAAAATAAATATGGAGTAGAAATATGTATTTATGAAAGTGGCATATTGGCAAGGGCTGTGTTGCATATTGACAGCATAAAAAGAGTAAAATATAGAAAAGCTAACTGTAATTAATATGCAACATTAGTATTATTTAATATATTTTTTACCAAAAAAAAATTTTTCAAGCTTTGCTATTTGAATAATAATATTTTCAGCGACTGTATAAAGTCCTATCAAAATAGTACTGTTTTTTTCTTTTGAACTTAAATTTTAGATGATTTAAATTCCAATTACGAGTTATGTATATTATTCGTTTCATCATTTGCCATCAGCTCGAGGCTCGAGAGGTTTAACTTGAAGATAGTGGTCTTCAACAGACAATGGAAAAATTCTGTACCAAAATAGGATGAGATGTTTGAATAAGCATCTAGTGAAGCTATTGGATCCCATTATGTATTGGAAACTAAGAGAGAGACGAATCGAATAGCAACTAAATCGATTATAATTAAATAAAAGTTCATTATAGAGAGGTTATAAAGTCATAAGAAGGTATTCTCATATTTTCCAATTAATATTCATATACAAATTTTTAAGCGGGAGAGTTGAGCTCAAATAAAGCTAGCCAGATCGAAGACTTCCATTGATTCTGATATAACAATATTGTTGCTATAATCTCTCTCGACGCTTTCTCTTCTTTCACCATTCTTAAATCAGAGTCAAAAAATATAGACCTTAATCAGTAACCGACTGTTACTGTCCCCAATAAATGAGTTCTTTCAAGTTTTTTCATGAGAATTGTAATTCCACTGAGGCTGATTATTGTACAAAAGGTCAAATATTAAGAAAATTCCAACAGCATTAATTACCGGCATAAATATCGCACTGTGATACACCCACCATTGCAATAATTAACCCTAATTGATATTGAATTTCTTCACGCCCAGTTCAAAATGCACAGATCACAATCTTTCGCTGCTTTGAAGATACTGAATAATGCTCGATAAATTGTTGTTGGTATTTTTGCTGTTTTATGAGTTTACGAGCTTCTACAATGAACATTACTCAGCACAACTCAAATAATACTCTCTATAATTATTTGAATTAATGAAGATACAGTTGTAAGACAGAACCAAAAAAAAGACCTTAACAGAGTTGTTTGCTGTCATCAGTGATTGAATGTGTCACTGGTGTTGATAGCAGTTTAGACTTGTACCTGAGTGACCTATAAAAGTGTTACTTTACTTTATACAGCTATAATTAAAGCATATTCATCAATCCTATAGATATTTAGCTGAGAAGAAATCTAAACTTAATAGAGACTATCGTCAACATTTATGACCTAGTACTTGGATATACCTTAAAGTTGGAATACTATTTGTTCAGAAATGTAAATCGAGGTCCGTCCCGATACATGTAGTGGACCACTCTAAGAGAAAAATTACTTCAATGGAGTTATAAAATCTTTAAGATGAAGTGATCTCACTAAAGTTTTCTCTCTTTCGGCTATGTTCCAAGGATGAGCTATATCATTTAAACAACTGTGGTTGGTAAGGGGGCATTAACTAGACCTTCAAAAAGGTTTTTAAGGTTTGGATCGAGTTTTTATAAGATTATTTTTATCGGAAATTCGTAAAGTTAAGACCCAGCCCATCTTTCAACGAAAGTTAGGTTTGGGAGAGCAAAGAAAGCTTAGTCAAACACCTCACAATGGAACAAAAACCGATGATGATTAGACATATTCAATTATTCTGACTATAGGAGGAGTGTGGGCCACATTGGGCTAGGCTATAAAAACCAGTTGTAGAAAAGTAGAGGTGTATTTCTGTAAGTATGAGTATACATAACCTCACATATGACTTGTTGTACTTAAGTGAAATTGTAACATTACGAGCAATAAACAATAAAAATCAATTGCAATGACAGCAGGCCACATTATGCACAGAAAAAAAAAACAACAGCAACATGACAATATGAACTGAGCAGCAGATGTACACCAAACAATAATATGCAGTTAAGCGGCACACCCAGTATTTGTACCTGTCTGATAGCCAAGCATTTAATTCGGTGTCATATTACTAGAGGAAATTTCAAGAGTGGAGGGGAAAAGGCGAGGAAAGTGTTGCTGGTGCCTGTGTGACTGCGTGGCAGGACTGACTGGCAACTTCGACAGCTTGCGACCCACTCACAATGGGTTGGGCTGGAGATGATGACACATGCGTATGACAAAAACAAACGAAAATTGAAATTGTTGAGCTCCAAGAAAGGTGTTTGCTTGCGTGTGGCGGACTTACATATGCTTTCACATAAATAAAAAGACACATACATACAAACACCTTTGCGACTATGGCTCAGCATTTTGGCCAAAAACATCGCACTCTTAATACAACAATTAACAACAAAACGGAAAATTATTTTATACACCTATGACTTAGCAGAAACGTTGTTGCATGCCACAAGTCGCGAGCTACACGTTGCAATGTCAATGTCAGCACGTGTTTTCAACGTGTTTATTTAGGTTCGATTTCAATTAGTCGACTTGTCATTGCTGCCACATGCAACGCTATATATGTGTATGTACATACATATGTCAAAGCCTCAACTAAAACACCACAAACACATCAAAATTTAATTGTAGCCCGCTCTTTGGCCGCCGGGTCATTCCACAATTCCTGCGAATTTTCAGCTTCGTCGCGCATTCAACGGAAAATTAACGATATAGCTTAGTGGCGCGCAATTTGTTTCTTCGCTTGCAGTGGGCAACGTCAGTCAAAACATATGTATAACAACAAAAACAACAGCAACAACAACCACAATAATAACAACAACATCGCACTAACTTGTAATTAAAGCAATCAAAGGCGTGAAGTGTCGGCTGACTGGATGGATGGCTGGTTGATGGCGATCGACATCAAGTTCGAGTTCGAGTTTGCCACCGCCATGGGCTCCGCTGATATCGTCGCCCGGCTGGCTATGATAGTGAAGCCGTCGCTGTTGACATTGACACCAAGTGAGCGTGTAGCGTTAATGGTAGTGCCACCGTCAATGTTCATCAAAATCGGTTCGGAGCAGCAGCAACAACAATACTGGCAACGGCAAAATTTCAAAACAACATCCTCAATTTATTTTAGTTGCCACCAGCTACTCTTCAATATACTACCTACTTGCACATGTGGACAGTGTGTTTAATTGGATTTTGATTGGAGAGATTTATATATTTTTCGATAATACAGTGGAACTTCTCTAACTCGAATCACCATAATCCACAAAAAAATTCGAGTTAGAGAGACTTCGAGTTATAGAAATTTTCATTAAAACATACATTTTTCCAAAATCTGTAAAATATAGATTTGTACAGAGTTTTAGTAATTTACTTCGCAAAAAGTTTTATTTAAATACATTAAAACATGTATTCTGTAATTTTGTTTGTTGCACTTTGCTATTGTTTGGCTCTTGACGTCTGTATCCCTTGCCTTTGTTACACGATTTATGAAATCTATAAGTGTAATATCATATTTTTTGTTCGCCTCCATACGAACATAGGGACTCCTTTAAAATTGTTCCTTGATAGCAAAATTTTAAATTTTGTATTATGCCCTGGTCGAAAAGTTCGATTTATGGAAGGAATTTTGTATGAAATTTGACTTCTATTGCCAATTCAAGAGTTCGAGTTATGGAGAACTTCGAGTTAGGGAAGTTTGAGTTATGGAAGAAAATTTGTAGGGAGTTTGATTTCTAAATGCTATTGCCAATATAAAAGTTCGAGTTATAGAAGTTCCACTGTGTATAATCTCATATAACGGTATAATTTACCCATCATATAGCTCGATAACTCTTTATAAGACTAAAATTAGTTAAAGAGATCAATTTGGATAAATTTATGATATTCTCTAGGGGAAAAGCATGAAAAATAGTTCCGTAGTTACGCCTATTTCCCCAATAATAGAAATTGGAGTTCTATCAGCACATTTTACTCGGAATTGATAACTGGAGCTTTGAAAATATACCAACAGAAAGTCATAACCTTCTTCTGGAAATCGGCAAATTTGGTCTACATCTTTTCTTGGCTTCAGAATAACGACGTTTCTCACCTCAGATTGATTCTGTAATCACAATCTGTGGTTATACTAAAAGTAGAAGAGATCGGTCCATATCTCTTCTAGAACTCTCATATCAGAAGCAATGATTTATCTCTATATATTTGACTTTAAACGGTAATTTGGATAATTAATGTGCTTAAATCGGTCTATATCTGCGCAATATAACACATATTGACCCCAAACATAACGTTTTTTTTTGTATAAAATAATTTTTAAGTCTTTCTAATACTTCCGAGTATACCTTAAGTTCTGACGATTTATAAAAATAATAATTCCATATGAACTCTACCTTCCTTTCTTATTATAATTCCCCGTCCTTATTAACATTCCATAACACTGTACCACCATTAAGTCCACTATGCAGCAATGCGTTGCACCATTAACGCCTCGAAGAGTGCTATATAACTAACCGAAAGTCTCCAACAACGTCTGACGCACTTTAATTTGTTAGTTGTTTGTTGTAGTTGCTTATTTTAATGTGGTTTTGTGGGTATATTTCATAGTTGTTGCTGTTGTTGCACGCTTGACGCTTTTGAATCGCCTTGATTGTGCGACACCGATAAGCGCATGCGCGACCAAGCGACAGACCATACGTTCATCAACCAAATATATATTTCAACGATCGCTGATTTTACACATGTACCTATAGCATGTGTGAGTGTGTGTGTGTGGTTGCATTGGACCGCCCGCTGTTGTTATTAACGCCTCCGTCGAAATTCATTTTCGTGAATTTCTTCATTGTTATTTTGGTTTGTGTGTGTCGTTTTTGTTGCTTGTCGGTTTTTATTAATTGTTGTTGTTGCTTTGCTGTTTTGCCGTTTCAGGCGGCGGTAGTGATTAATATAGAATTAAAAAGAAATTAAGCCAATCGACAGCAAATGAATGTGTTAATTTTGGTACAAATTTCGAACATAACCTTTAAATTAGACTCAAGGCCCTCACCCTCGCTTTTAATTGGTGCTGCATTAGTTAATGATCTTTGAGTTATAGATTCTTATTTTGCTAGAATATAGAGAGCTTCGAACGGTTTTTCAAATTATAAGATTCCTTTATAAATGCGTAGGATTTTCTGCTTCGAAAGAACGTCTAAGTCTATAATATAATCCTAACCGATATCCATGATCTCTCAGACACTGCTCAATACGTTTAAAATGTAGTCTTAGTTCATACCTTTTGCTTGTCTTAAACTTGTATATAGTTTATATTGCCAGATGTCTGACTCAGATCCTCTCTTTTACCAGTAGTTCTACGTACTATTTCGAACCTCATACCTCTATTCTTTAGTTTTCAAATTTTTTTTGTTCTTTCTGATCTCTTAAATTGTCTCATTCTTAGTTGAAGCCTGACTTAATTCCACTAACTAAGGAAGCGCCTGTCCTAAGCGTTGACTTTGGTGCACTGAAGTTTGATTTTCATTTGAAGCTCCGCTTTTAACTCTTCACTATCTTATTTCCTAAGTTTGGACGACAACCAAAACCAAAAGTGAAACTACATGCGTACCGAATTAGCCACGCCATGCACGCATGCCACAAATAGGCGTGTTGCATGCACCTACACAGTATGTAATAAAAGTGCGACGACAAATATGTAACTAAATGAGTGTTTATACACGCAACGCACATGAGTAAGCTCACCTCTAAAGCCAGTTTGCAAAATCAGTTACGACGCCGGCGTTTATTTAACACATGACACACCACAAAAACGTTGCAACAATGCCTGGCTGCTACATCAACATCAACAATTGACAGTTTTACAATGAAAGTGCTGTTTTATGCGCATCATCTCCTACACAACATATGCTAATTGTGCAACAAAGTGGGTGTTGCATGACAAATTCAACGTGTGCCAATAATGTGGCTTGTGGAATAAAGTGAAAAGTTTAAAATTAGTGACAAAAATGTCAGTTACTTGTGATGGATATTTTTTTCCATAAAAAGGATGCCACTTTTGGGATATTTTAGAGTTAAAAATGTATGGGATGGTCCAAGTATGCCCAGTTAGTATATATTATTAGCCTGAATGTAGGCAATGGTTAGTTTTAGATTTATATGTTTCGTATGGAAAACGTTGCCTACATTTAGGATTGAAAATATGACAAAAATGTCAGTTTCTTGTGAAGTATATATTTTTTTATGTTTTATTGATGTTTTAGAGTTGAAAAATATATGGAATGGTCCAAGTATGCTCAGTTCGTACATATTAGCAGCCTAAATATAGGCATATTACTCGTATCGAAAACGTTGCATACATTTAGGATTGAAAATATACCTAATTTCGATTAGAAATAATCAAAACTAACTAAATCAAACTGTACTTCTTAAAAGAATTCCGAAATTTCACAGTTAACTTTTACTAAATAGTCAGCCAGTCAGCGTTTGCTCTGTCTACCAGCCACCGCTTACTACATACCCCTTCTTTATTAGCACTATAGAAAGGTCGTGCTTTTATGCTTTTGTCTGCTGACTGCCACTTGAGTTTTCGTGTTTTTTCGTAAATACTTTTTCAAGTTTTTAATCGTGCAAAATTTTGACTTTTATTTTTGAGCATTTTTGATTGCTTGTTTGCCGTAGATAAGGGTTAAAAGACTAATGGGAAGTGCTTCAACATACATGTCTGTATGTTTATATTCGTACAAAGTCTCAATTGAGGATTAAAATGTCAACTCTTGAGACTATTGATATGATAATTAATTTGTTTTCGAGTTTTGTAGAGGATCACGTTCATATTTATGAAAGAATTTGTACAAACAATTCGCTTATTTAATATTAAATGGGTTAAACTCACCAAAGTCAAAACCACATTTGAAATCCTTTCGAAACCCGTCGAACTTCGTTAAGGCTCTAGACTGTGCCAACCATTCTGGAAAAGAAAAAAATATCGGATTTTGTGAAACTTCCCAAATATTTATTAAAACATAAACTGCTCAAAAAGCAACTAAAACACTAATTAGGTGTCAATATCGAACAAAGAAACACCACACAATGCTTTACCGCCATTATTTCATGGTAACCTTGTCATTTTGTTATGGAAATAACTTTATCTCTCGCGTCTCATATTTATGAACTTATAATGGACGCAGTTGGTACAACTTATTTATCGTCTGTATTAAAAAACTATTTTACAATTTTTATGATTTTTCGGAGTGAAAGCGTCTTTTCATTTGCTTTGGTTTCACGCCACAGATTATACCAACACCCAATGCTCAGTTCCATTAAAAACCCATTATTCTGACCTATTTTTCGTTGTGTTTTCCATTATCGAAAAAAATTGGCTTTTTCTTTCAACGCACCAATTTGTATGCCAATTTAATCACGATTTATGCACTTTATCACTCTTTTATGTTAAAGTATTGTCGAGCTGGAAGTCTATGGAAATTGTAAATGCGTTGACAAAACGTGACAAAAAAAACTCTCGCATAGAAATAAAACGCACAATTTTAAGTGGATTAAAATAAGCCCTGCCATGCCATGCTATGCCATTGTTTTGGGAGAGAGTGTGTTTAAATGAGAATTTAAATATACATAAAATTAAATGCATTTAGTCGTATGTATGTATATTTTTATATCTGATTGACAGTGTGTGTTGTGGGAAATTATGTATGAAAAAGCTTAATATTTTTATATGAAAATTGGAGTTGCATCTGTCATCGGGTTTCACAACGCCAGCGGATCTGGATATTTAAAATATTCCACATATTTAGGAAAGAATTTATTTCTCTTCCCAGAGTTTTATTAATACTTTTAACATCAAACATTACATTTATATTTCCAAATTATTAAAGCTCAGATCTTTAGAAAGAGATTTTAAAAGAGAGAGAGAGGAAAAGAGAGATGATATAATATATTGTGTGAAGAAATTTGCCTTATGTTTACTAGTTATGATCCCTACAGTATGGAAGTGAAAGCTCAAAAGCTCTTGAAAATTACATATGTTCAGAAAAAGCTTCGGAAGCATTGAAAAAGTTCTTTTATTTTCTTATTTAATATTTTGGTTTAGTCTATCCCTATAGTATGAAAGTGAAAGCTTTTGAAAATGTCATATGTTAAGAAAAAACTCCAAATGTCCTAGAAAGCTCTATTATTTCCAACTTTTAGAATTTAGTTTAATTTCAATAATATCAAATGTGTTCTCTCTTGAGCAAAGTAACAAAAAAGCTTTCCAGTTGAATACAATGCAATATAACATGTCATACCCATTAAAGCGCTGATATCGCTCACTATTCTCTCTTTATGGGATTATAATATTATCGATAAGGAGTCGACTATTATTAAGAATTTGAACCCAACCAATAAGCTTTCACGGCATAATATACTAAAAACGCTCCCATGTATTGTGCTTTCACAAAAGCTTGCCTTGATACCAAATACAATTAGTACTTGAAGATGATGATTTTTAATGCTGTTTATTAGTAGTTCTGAATTCTTAAAAACAACATAAAATTGGGAACATTAACAAGGTTTATTTTTTAATTTAGATATGGTTGAAACGATCAAAGCAATTAGCATAAATCACGTTAAGCATAATAGCTTAACACTTTTCACTTTTCTAGCCACTTAAAATCTTATCACAGCCGCCAAATAAGGTTTTCATTAAAGACATGATCAGAAGAAAAGGGATTTTGGGACTTTGTGACAAAAAACAAAAAAAAAAAAGAAGAAAAATTGGAAAAAATGTTCGAAAACTTGTTGTTCAACAAATTTTGTTGTTTTTATTTGAATGCCGGGTTTATTAATGAGTATTTGAAGGGGTATCAGCGTAGAGAGGATAAAGGAAGAATGAAAATCATTTATAGCCTGTCTTACATATGTATGTAGATATACACGTATTCAAAAATGCCCAGAGGTCACTTTGTGATTTTTCTCACAAAGCGAGCTAAATACAAAGCAGACAATATTGATGATATTGACTAGAATTCTAAGCGATAAATGCAATGAATACTCGATACTACAAATTACCAAAAAAAACAACAACAAAAAATTCCGAAAAAAATCACTCCAACTGGTTAAAGAACACAGCAATTGTTATTCCCAACCAAGAAAAGTCGTCAATTTCGTCAATTCTTCAACACAGCGTGTGTAAAATTCTAAAATGTAAGCTGGTAAGAGCCAGCAAGTGATTGAAAAATCGAGTAGGAGGGCAATTGATGGCAAAGTAAAGAAAACATTTCACGCATGCGCAAAGCTGCCTAGAATTATAAGTGTTGAGCAATAACCTAGACACACAAACATAGACTTGTAGTATACGAGCATAACACGCAGTGGCAGTGGCAAGGGAGGATATGGAAGGTATAAAAATAGTTTAAGGCCGTAATAAGTAAATGGCGGTGATGATGATACCAACCTAAAAAAAAGAAGAAAACGAAAAGTCAGCTGAACCTTTGACACGGCCAAACAACAATACATACAACTATGCTTATGTGATAATGGCAATAAAGGTAGGGAAACAGGAAAACGTTGAGGCAGGTAGAAAAATGTAGACATGACGGCGGTACTAGAGCGGGTATTTTGGTTGTGTGTTGAAGCAGAGGCACTGAAGCAGGTGTGTTTCGAAAGGTAGATATGTGGATATATTGCATATATGAGCTAGAGTATTTGATATTAGCTGCAGCTTCTTCTTGAAATATTCTTTTAGCTTCTCTCTGCTAATGTGAGCATAGTACTCACATATCCTTCGCAAGTGAGAGATTTCGAAGACTCTCTCTACTCTTTATGTGGATTTTGCTTTAGTTTTAATTGCCAATTACAGTGTTGTTGTTCTTTTACATGTATTTCGGTTTATCATATTGCCAATTTGATGCCGCAGTGAGGGTATGTATACATATGTATGTGTATGTTCATATATGTGTGTCTTCATTTCTAACTACCACTCTATGTCAGCAGGTAATATGATCTTCTGCAAGACTACAAACAGTTCAATATGATTATTGCCTATTTTGATATGTCAAAAATATGCACCTTCTACCAATACGATTTGTTTTGATTGAAAATTGGCAACAGTGCATTTCAATTCATTTTGATTTTTAGCGTAATTCCAACATTTTTGGATGCATTATCGAAATTTATTGGAAGAATAAGCTTTGATATGAATAAGGAAATCGTTATTAATATTTTTTGGTCACCCTAGAAAGGTTTCTTAGAAAGCTTTCGTATTCTAAATATAATAGGCTCGAAGAACCTTAAAAGTATCGAAGATAATAAGAATGCCAGAGAAATTTGAGCCGAAACATTTTGTTCCCTTGCTAATAGAAACGGTACTCAGAGATAAGTGAAGTCTTATGCAATTTTGTTTCACTATTTACTGGCTGAGATATATGGGTAGTGCTTCTCTAAGATGTTATAATGGAGTCAGAAATTTCTTACTTAAACTTTGATTGGATTAAAACAATTAGTGGCTTTCTGAATTCAACAATTGATTTGATTAATTTTTTATACAATTTCGAAAAGTTCGATATTTAACATTTTACTTTATAAAACCATCGATAATAACTTGTACAAAAAATAAAATATCCATCACCTTTCAATAAAACCCATAACATTTAGTGAACCACCTTCCTGAATCATCACATCGCTTAGAAAAGACTATCCTTGCACTTCTTTGCCGCTTTGGCCACCTTGGCCTTGGTCTTCTGACAGATAAACTTGTTTTTGGCGGCACAGTCAGCATCGGCCCACAAAGATTGCACAGTTTCGCCAATCAACAAACACTTCTCGCTATAATTACCATTCGGTTCGTTCGTAGCCCAGTTAGATGTAGCAAATCTTTCGCCACTAAGTCCCCAAACCCAGTTGTTGTTATAAAGGCGATTGCCAGCAGACCAGTATGCGGTGCCGGTCACCTCTGCAGCGATAATAAAGTAATTTTGGAAAATATTTTCAAGATCTATATACCATCTATACTCACCATACAATTGACGGAAACCCTTGAGTAGTGTTTGTACGTCGAAATTTTCGGGTGCCACCAGTTTCCAGCCTTGCGAGTAGCAATAGTAGTTGGCTTCGAACCAGGAAACCTAAATATTTACGGCATTTAGTAGCGTGAATTCATCTCAAATGTAGTCTCTACTCACCTCCTTGCTGCTTACATAGTAGTCGGTGTTGTCACTGAGACTACCCGGCCAACCGAAGGAGAATTCGTTATCCACGCTGAGTGCTGTGGCTTGACTAATGCCCAGCAGCGCCACGAATAGTAGCACTAATTTACCGCTAAATTGCTTCATTTTTTTTTCAAATGTTTGCTTTGCACTGTTTGATTTACAACTAATTTCGTTGGACATTTTTCGCACTTTTTATATTAAGTGAAATTGTGCAGTTTTTTTCTTTTTTTTCACTTATCTTCATACTGATTTTGTGTACTTAAAACATAACAGATGGCCTGACTTCTGTGTCTGGCAATTTAATATACACGGATTAAAAACTGTTAATATTAATGGATATTTTAGTTAAGTTAGTGCAAATATTTTGATTATTGTTTATGTACATAGTGTTTACTATTAATTATTAAAAATATGTTATAAGCTCTTACATATACGATATGGGCACATTTATCATGTTTGTTTAAGCTTTTGTGTGGAAATTGTTGTTGGCATATATATATGTACATATACATATATATACAGTATACAGTAAGTAAATAATCGCGGAAAAGTTAATCACCTTAAAGATTACACATGCACCTCGATAAAGTAATTTTTTTAATTTTAATTTAAATATGTTTTTCATGTAAATCCATATGTTTTATTGAAGCAAATAAATGAATGCATTTTTTAAGTTTAAAAATGCATTTAATATTATAAAAACAGATAATTTATGTATATATTTGGAAAAGTAAATTATTCGAAAAAGTAAATTACCCAAAATACCAATCGATTTACTTTTCGAGAGTATACTGTATATATAAATACATCCACAATCAACTCATCGCTGTTAACTTTGTTGTTTTTGTCAAATTAATAATTGTGAAAAGTAAACAGTAATTTCACCTGCAGCTAAAAGTCAATTGATATCAGAGATCTAGGAGATTTGTTAGCAATGGACTAGTTTCCTTTACAAAGAGAGGTAAAATTAGTTCGGTTCCCGTCGATATAGTGTTGGATCTCGCTCGACCTAGGTATGAGCAGACAATTCAAGCGTTGGGGTCTACATATTATGAGGATTTATCCTTACTCCTTTTCCATATTCCTTATATTAGATATATGGCAGCTATGAGCTATTATATTGGAAGATTTTTTACCTTAATATGTTCTATAATGTATCTAGCAGAACATGAGGACCGATTTCTCCAGTGTTTACTATCAAAAATCATATATTAAGTAGATATATTCACCTATTTTCAATAAAATCCCTCAAATATTGATCGATATATCCTTTATAAACTCAACCGAATGGACGGAAGTCGTTCTTTCTATTATATATGGAGCTATTTGATGATATTAATCTATTTTCGAATAACATAGTCACAATATCTCAAAATATATACAGCAAAATTCCTCATAAACAGACACTACCAGCGCAGTGTTTTTGTCCGGCTATGGGAGTTGTACGGTTATGAAAATTCAGAGTATATAGGATACAAAAATAATGTTATAGAGGAATTGCCGAAGGTATGAGCCGATTTCATTCATTTCGATACGAAAACCAAATCATATTTCGCAGGTTATTCTGAACTTCTTTCATTACGATATTTTAGACCTTGGCTGATATGTATATAAATAAGGAAGAACAGAGATCACCTGCACTTCTATGGTAACAAAAATAATGTAAGATTATTACAGCGGTTCCAGATACAGAGACTCAGAAGACACTTATAAAGTTAGTCACTGATCAATGCGTTCCTAGTTGACTCATCTAGAATGAATGAAAAAATTCTAGAAACCACTTTCGAATGGCATAATTCTTCGTGAAGATGCGGCGAGATTATTTGAAAATTATTACGAATCTTGGAACCCAGAAACATATAAAATCTGTTATAGATTAACTAATATTTATTTTTTGTGACGAATCATATACATACATATCAGCAACTTTTAATAAAACTATACATTCCTCGTGTGAATTCAATTCTTCTGGCAGATGAAGTTGTTCTGCACAGCGCAATCTTGGTTGGCCCACAAAATATCGGTGGTGTTGGTTTGCACAAGCAAGCAGTTACCATCAACCAATGGCTCGTTGACACCCCAGTTGGTGAAGGAGAATTTCTTGCCGGTAAGACCCCAGAGCCATGTTGTCTGGTTGGCCAAACGGTTGCCAGCAGTCCAGTAGTTATTTTGGGTCAGAGCTATGGGTACACAAAGAGTACAATAAAGACTAATGAAACTAGAAAAATCAGCTGGAACATACCGAAGAGTTCAATGAAGCCTTTCAATTGGATGTCAGACACAAAGCTGTTGGGTGCGACCAGAGACCAGCCGTTCGAGTAGCAGAAGTAGTTGGCAGCGAACCAGGAGACCTATCGATGCAACAAATGAAGGAAGGTTATGTGAAATGCTATTATTTACAGTTAATTTTTTGCACTTACGGGATTCTGGCTGACATAGTAGTTGGGATTCTGTTGCAGATTTCCACGCCAGTCCAATTCAATGACTCCAGACGCTTGATTGTAGGGTGTAGCTTGGCTAACACCGATCAAGGCGGCGAGTAAAAGTACGAAGTATTTCATGTTGGAATGTTTTGCAAGTGAAAACTGTTTGACAACTAATTTGCAAATGAAAATATTTCACTTTTTATAGCACAGAATTTATCTTTTTCGGTTGACGAATTTCCGCTCAATGTGGTTACTTTACATACGAATTATGATGAATTGCGCTTAATAGTAAACAAATTGGTGAACGAGTATGGCCGTTATGAATATGCATATCGTAATGATTGCTATCACAATGGCTTATCGATAACACACTTATTTGGTCTGAAGCACGTGATTAATTAGACATTCGTTAATCGGTTGTTGTTGTTAGAAATAGATACACTTTAACACTCTAAATGAGATTTGCATCTATTGAATGTGGAGCCTAATATTATGTTTATAAAAAGAAATTCAACAAGTAAGGTAGGGCAAAGTTCGAGTCTAACCGAACATTATATACTCTCGCAATTTATTTATTTAATTTTATTAATACAATACACAATTTTAGCCACACATTCGGCATAATTAGGAAACAAAAATCTATATAGTATATGGAGGCTGGGTAATTCATGGACCGATTTCAACTATTTTTGCCATCTAGCTACATTCTCTCCAAGATTATATGCTCACTAAATTTTACTGATATAATACTAAACTATATATATGGTAAAAAGTCCAAAGAAAGTTGGAAACCCCAAATATTAGGTATATAGGAGCTAAGAAATTTATGACCCGATTTCACCCATTTTTGGCACGGAGTCATATTATTAGAAGAAACATGTTCCCTCTCAATTTCTTAAAACTATCTAAGAGACTTACTAATATTTTCGGTAAAAAGTATATTAGAAACATTGAGGTCCTCATGTTTGTTACATGGGGCCTTGAAAATGTATGGTCCGTTTTCGATGGTTTTTAGAAGGGCGATGGCCCACTATAAATGTTGTATTTGTGCAAAGTTTTGTTCCGATGTCAGCACTAGTGCTTACTTCATATATTGTAAAGTAAACGATTCTGATCGACGTCAAAGTTTTGTTATATATAAAGTAGGCGTGGTTGTCAACCGATTTGGCCTATTTTCACAACGCATCATTGGAAAGCAAGGAAAACTTTACAAACCAAATTTCATTGATATTGGTCGAGCAGTTTCAGAGGTATGGTTTTTGGCACATGAGTGGGAGGAGCCACTCACATTTAAAATTTTGTATAAAACTTTGAATGCAGCTCTTCTGTACCATCTTGACCATGTAATTTTCTTAGTGAATTAAAGCATTTTTAGTAGTTTTCTACATAACCTTTGTATGGGAGGTAGGTGTGGTTATGATCCGATTTCTTCCATTTTTGAAATATACATATAAGAAAGTGGCTAAAATAAATGACGAAAAGAGCGGTTATATGATCTCTTTGGCAGTCAAACATTTTTTTAACACCATCAATAATCCTAGAGTTGTTCTAATGAGTATCTCTGAAGAAGTTATATTTTTTGTGGCTCTTGCTTGCTCGTGCTGAAGGACAGTTACTGCTCACAGATGTATTCAAAATTAATCTGAGTAATTAACATAGCCATAATATAACTTAGAATTGAGATAATGATTTTTCAAAATTAGAGTTATTTTCATTTAGAGGTTAATACTAACCTTTTTCTTCATATTATTATTTTTTTTCATTATGCAGAAAAATATAAGCAATGAATCTAAGAAATGTCAATAACTTTAGTTCATTTCGGGACCTCAAAAGCGCATTTTCGAATCCCGAAAATTTAAGGAACATAGAAAGAAATGAATTCAGGAAATCATCATAATTTTAGCTAATTTCGGGATCCCGAATGTTGAATTTGGAGACGCGGTATTTCGGGATTCCAAAAATTATGGAAAAAATTTTGCTAAAAATTTTGAAATTAATTGTTCTTTATTGATAAAATATCTAAAAATTAACAAAACCCATAAATGTCTCTAAATATTTGTATATTAATTTCCTAGAGGGATGGTCTCTAACATACCTATATTTCAATTATGATAAGTTAATGTTTATGCACTGCGAACCTAAGTAATTATCAAATTAAAATTACTTCACATGTTGGACTGATAAGAAAACTGGCAAATTAATGTAGTAGATAAATATTAATAACCCGTGTGAAAATTATAATCGATCATTTTTGCGAAGGCAGGTACTTACAAAAACAATATGAAATACCTTAACAGAAAGTATGAAAGTTCAAAGGGCTTGATAGACTATTAAAATTAAAGTTTTTAGATAAAACTGCGCACGAGTCAATAGATTGTATCCAATCTTATCTCTAATGAACATTAACACTTAGATGTGTTGTGGTACATGTTCGATATTCGATTAAATAAGCAAAGAATATGATATGTAAATTAGGGTCTTCTCATAAAGGTCTCCTCATAACCCTTCGAAAATGACCAATGAAGTCATAAACTTGATTTTTACTTAAAATGATTTTGGTACGTGGTAGTTATTTTCCTTAAACTGTAAAGAGTTTTTGCCTTTTCATATCATCCCTTTCATTAAAATTATATTATTGCCTCAAAAAATTAAAATTATCATTTCACCAAAAAATAATTCAAAATAATAATTTACTCTCAAATTCTATGAAATATGTACCACTGGTAACATTTGCTTGAACCAACTTCCAGAGCAACATTTCGCTGTAAACATTTAAACAAACAGCAACATGTTGCCATGCAAACAAGTTGCAAATGTTGCGCAACATTTGTTGCCGAAAGTGAAAATGCACGAAAATGAAATGAAAACAATTTCCTTTGCTTTACCAACAAAAAGCAACACAACAAATGCACACACCCAAACAGACACACAACAAAGATACGATCCACCACATGCGCGTTCCCATTCACTGTGTTCCACAACAAAAATCAAACAAAACCAAATTGACTCGCGCACTGCCTTCGCAGTTGACATGCAACAAGCGTTTGCCGCCGCCCGCACGCTGCAAATAACAACAAACTCATACACACACACACCTTCGTGGTAAGACACAGATACAAATGCAATCCACAATGTAAGCTGAGCGCTTCGGCAAACAAATTGGGAATGTGAAACACGCCGCCGACTGCAAGTGTGGATTGTATCCGACAGATATGCGCACGAATCCGCTGTTGTGTTGTGTTTCGTTTCAGCTACGAATGCGCGTGTGTGTGTGTTGTTCGGCTGGCTGCTTGATTCGGTGCCTGCGTTGCAGTTTCCGCCACTCGCTCGATTCAGTTGCTAAACGTTTGCCGGCCTTTTTGGATGTCGAAAATCATTGATGTAACGGTAGTGTGCCGTACGGTTGCGCTCGGTCTCAGTTCGTCGTTTACGTGCGGGCGATTTTCTTTCTACCTGCCTTTTGATTGTGTGCAGTAAAGGTCGCGCGCTAAGGAAAAGCGGAAATCATCAAGCCCAGGCTTGAGCTACACTCTGCAACACAGAGTAGGTAGACGCGGGTGTTTTGAAGCGCGCGTTGTGCATTGAAAACAAAAATTCTGAAAAGATTTTCAACATGTATGGGCATTTATTCGATGTGGTAAAAATTTGTAAAATTTGACGCGATAAAAAAATTTTGTAAGTTACTAAATGCTAGTAAATACGTGATTTCATATATTGTATATTAACTGATTGGTGTATTGTGTTTGAAAAATGCTGGAAATTTGAAAACAATTTCACAATTTGAAAGAAACATTTTTTTGAAAAATATTAAAGTGGCTAATTGTTTAATTCACTAAAAAAAATTATAAGATTTTCGAATTATTTGAAATCATATGGACGCTGATGAACCTGAAAATAGTATTTATAATTCAAAAGCCTAGTTAAACTGGTCTTAAACCAAAGTACTAAAACAGCAACGAATTATTTTGGACTTGAAAAATATTTGAAGCATTTTGAAAACTGTTGGACATTTTTTCAGAAATATGAAAAACTAATAAGAATTGGTATAATAAACATATGAAAAGTTTTAATTTAAAAAAATTTAAGTGCCAAAAAACAATAAAAAATGGTTAGTGTTGTGACGCGCTTTAAGTGTTTCCAAGATATTCTAATCCCTTGCCACATGAGTGACAAATGCCATTGAACATTCTTTTAAAATGCTTGAGTAATAAAAAAAATAATGGATATTGGAAAACTATGCCCTTAACGATTTGAAAATTTTAAAAATATGCCTAATTTTGAAATTCATTGTATGAATTTTAGAATCAAAAATATTGCTATAGAAGAAGGCAGATACAATTGAGAAAACATATTGAGATACAGTTTTTGAATCGCATCTTTAGCTTTATGTTATAAAAATGTTCCAGCGAAACATGCAATAAAAACTGAAAATATTTAAAATTAAAAAAAAAAAATAAAAAATTCAAAAGAAAAAAATCTGAAAAAGAACTTTAAAACTTTTATTGTATTTTTTAAAATAATTATTTTTCAGCTTAAATGTTTAATTACAACAAGTTGATATTTTCAGTATGAATCGAAAAATCCCAATTAGTTTTGAACAATATACACTATTTATTTGTGTCTGTCAATAAAAAAAACTATTTCTTTAAAAAACTCAATAAATCAAAACGAACAAAGACTAAAAAAATAAAATTAATGGGAAAAATATATAAAATTACATAAAACAATATCAAACATTGATACTTTTATAGTGTAAAAATATGGATTAGAAAACAGTGAAGAAGTTTAAGCCAAAACAATACATCATCAGATTTTTTCATTAAGAATATTAAAATTTGGGAAATGAAAATTGAAAAACTAAATTTTATTAGTAAAATAAATAAAACAAAAAAAAAAATAAATACAAATATAATAAAAAATATTGTAAGAGAAAATAAAAGTGCTAAAAATTATAATTAAAAAAAATAGATATTAAAAAATAAAACTATTAAATTTTTTTAAATGTATACGGATAAGAAAAAAATTTTTCAGAATGTTATTAATTTTTCGAATTTATTGCAAATAAATAGTAAAAACTAATAACTATTAAAAAATAAAACTATTAATTTTTTTTTTAAATGTATACGATTAAAAAAATAATAAAAAAATGTTTTTAATGTTATTATTTTTTTTCGAATTTATTGCAGATTGGCAGCTATTATTAAACTAAAGTGAAATTGTGCGGTGTTTTAAACTTAAAACACAAAATATTTATACAAAATTATTTAATAAAATAAAGTCTAACTCGACTTTTTGACATTGAAAAGTGAAAAAATAAAACTTTTGCGGCAAAAATATACGAAAAACGGAAAAATAAATCTTACAAATTACAAAAAAAATAATTAAACTTCAACAAAAATTACAACAAACAAATCAAAAATATGTTTTAAACAAAAAAATAAATTAAATACATGTGTCGCTTTGTTGCATAGTGCCACAGCAAAACACACTTGCAACAAATCCAAACACCAGTTAGCTGTAATGCTAAACCGCGTCACTTACATATATGCTGCATTAAAGCTTAAATTACAACAATAAAAAAAATATTGCATTGACAAAGAACAAGTGTTTTATTAGCAGCAGCCAGTGAGCGCCTGCAGCTGGACGCCAGCCAAGTGAAAAGCAAAAAAACCAAACAAAAAGTGTATAGAATTATAAATCAAAATCGCACAAATCAAATATTGAGTGGAAAGGAACAACAACAAGGCAACAAAGGATTTGCAACAACACATTTGCAGTGCATTTTTACAAATTTTGAAATAAAATGCAACCAAGAGCCGCCGGCAATACGCCACATGAGATGGATGGGGAGCGACAGCAGCAGCGGACAACTGTCGCCACAGTGCCAACGACGCTAAAAATACACACAAATGCTGCGTCATCGTTGCTGTTGCGTGGCGCAATGTTGTTGTTGTTGCTGCTAATGGTCGAGAACAGCGGTTTAGCTGGATTGCAGCATGTTGCAGCGCTTAAGGGTAAGTTTTTCACTAACAAAAAAAAAACAAAAAAATAAAATTAGAAAAAATAGGAAAAAAGTAGTAAAACACAAGCGAACGCAGTAAAAATCGTAAGACAGCAAAAACCAAAAATAAATTGGGGCATTAACTTAGCTACTTGCAACATTAGGCAGCGTTGTGGCACGCACTCAACTTGCCACAACGCATTTTCCGGCCAGCTAAAACGACAAATTCTCGCAAAGGAACTGTGTGCGCGCACAGTAGTAAATGTTGTTGTAAAGTAGGCGTGGTTGTTGTCTTTTTTCCTGTCTTTGGATTTAATTTTGTGATTTTTCTACTTCCTAATTTCGTTTCTTCTGTGCGCGCGCTATCAGTTGGCGCACACAGTTCGTTGCACAATCACAACTCGACATACGCACTAAGTTAAATTACAACAAAAAAGGCACGCAAACACACGCTTACCGAGCAAATCGCTGCGTGTCTGTCTGTCTGCATTTTGTCACATATATCTATTTATAAATATCTAGATATCATCAAGCCATGCCACATCTGTAGGCATGTTGGTGCGAGCGCCAGCAAGATTTATTATTATTTATGTGCATGTGTTTGCATTCGCTTCAGTTCAGAATGTCAATGGCTCATCATTTGCCGGCTTAACGGCGACTCCTGTGTACGAGTATCTCGTTGTTGTTGTTGTTGCCGGTTGTCACTAGTAGCACATTGATTAAGGCTGCAGTTGTTTTTGTTATTTTAATTCACATTGTAGACGCACATACTCTATATAATATAAAAATAGATATCGAAAATAATGCTTTATGTTGTTAGTGTTGTTGTTGCCACACAATTAGTGCGGTTGAACTTTTGGTAAAGCTTTCATTAGCTTAGCTTAGATTTATATAACACCAAAATAATTGTTGTAATTTGTTGTTGTTGTTATTTTTTATTGTTGCTTTTATTATTGTTGTTGTTGTTTTTGTTGTGTATGTGGTATTAAATCATCAGCAATATTTAAGAACAGTGTTTATTGAAGATAACAGTTTATATTAATACCATATATTTGTCGTTGTTGTTGTAATGTAACTGAAGCATATATCTCCTACTCACCCTCCCTTAAAATCTCTAGATTTTCCATATTTTCTATAAGTTTGTCAAGTCTTCTACATTATTATTGTTGTCGTTTGAAGTTAGTATTGTTGCTGTTGCCTTTACCCTATTTGAAATTGCCTTTATCATACCGCTGGGAGGTGTTAAGTCAAAATGTTAAGTGCTCTGTGCGGCACCAACTTCGGTTATAGTCTATACATATAGAGTTTAAATTGCTTGCTTATGCAACACAAGTGATGGTATAAAGCGACTAGGTTACAGAAGAATATATAATATAAGAAACTAGCAGCTGAGCGACTTTAAACTGAGATTTCAGGCTTTTAAAGGAGTTTAAAATTGGGTTCTAACTTTATTCTATATTAATTTGATATGTTGTAAGTACATTTAGTTTACATTTTCTGGAATATTAAGCATTTTCTTCACTCATTTCAACTTAAACTGTATCACTTAAAGTATATCAAGCTTTCAAGCTTTCACATCCCCCTTTTCGGACATTTTAAAACCTCCGAAAAATTTGAAATCTCGGCACATGCAATTGTAACCCTTCAAATGTCTCAAAACTGGTCTTAAGTTGGTTCAAAATTACTCATATGTTCATTAACATAAGCTGCCTTTGAATCTCTAAGAATTTTTGAACAAAAAAGTGAATCGAACACACAATTGGTTTAACTCGTATAAACTGGTATAAATCGCATAAACTGGTATAAACAATTTTTCGAGAAAATAACAAGCAGTTTAACACTTTAATGAGGTATTGAAGTGGTTTCGCATATACTCTGCTGTAAATATTTCGATAGAGAGAGAGCAGAGATCAAACTTAGCAAGCAGAGTAGTGGCGAATCGAAGGAAACTGGTGTGATATAGTTGAACTCACTTTAGGTTGCACGGTAGTAATTGATTTTTCGTTCTATTTCTCTTATGATAACTAAAGTATAGAGCTTGAGGTATCTCATCGCAATATTAGAAACAGAATAACCACCAAAAAGATACTCCTTCCCGCTCTCACCTTTTCTAAGTTGATAGATTTTCATTCAGCTACCAAAGATAACCTTCTTTAATATTAGAAAAATATGTTTTCGACGACTTAAATTTCTGGTATAAGTAACTGTCTTCTAGAAAAATATTGTATACCAAAAAAATAGCTGTATTATCTAAGTTACTTTCATAGGCAACAAGAACAACAATGGCGCGCTAGCAAATTAAATTCCATATGCAATCACCTACAAATTAGGCACTTCAATTTGCTCTGCCAGACAACTACAAATAAGTAACTACACTAATTTTACAACCAAATATGCATTCTAAAACAATTTGTTTTGTGAAAATTGCCTGCGCAGATTCGCATAGAAGATTAGTTGTACTTGCAACGCACACAAATACACATACACGTGTCTGGAAACACATATGCGCGAGGCAGGCGAGCAGCGGCAAGAAAATTGCCTACCAAAAATGACCTACTTTCAGACGTAATTTGACGGTTATATGTTGCCATATAATAAAGTATGTATGTAGGAGTGTGTCTGTGTATGAGCGAGTGTAGTTTGAGCTATGAGTACGCGCACAGATGCTGGCAGTAACTAATAAAAAAGTTGGCAATGGAAAAATTGAAAATGAAAAAGCACATTACAACTAGCCAACGAGCTGAAGGATAGTAAAACAAAAAAAAAATATAACAACAAAAACAAAAGCAATAAAAGTATAGAAATTCAAATAAGCGAAAATTTTCGCAGAAGTATATAATAATAAATAGCGCGCGGCAATTTCAGAATAGAAAAGAATAAAAAAAATACATGCTTGCAACATTAAAACAGTACTACCTAGCGGTAGTTGGGTGCCGCGTTGACCTGTGAACAAGAAATGTAGGCATAAGGCTACAAGTTGCACGCGGCCCACACGAGGCGGCAGCCTTGAGCCGTAGTTCGCTAGCTTTTTTCAGCTTTCAGCTGCTGGCTGCTGAAGCAAGGTGGCAATTGCCGCACATTGTTGCTATTTTTGTGTGTAGTTTTTTATAAATGATTCTATGCGCCCCACTTTAGTTGCATGCCGCATGGCCGCTTCCATATAACTCATCAAAACGGTCTCTTGAGGCTCAAGCTTGTTGCTACATACACGTTGCACTATCACTAACTGCCACACATAGGCGCACACTAGCGTAAACTATTTGTTGCATCATGGCTTGTAGCAGTTAGTTGTACAACAAATGGTGGCTATGAATTGCTTTTGCAATTGTTGCAGTTAAAAGTTGCAAGCAACTAAGCTAAGCAAAAAATAAAAAAAATTGTTATGCAACAACAACAAAGCGTGTCAGAAAAACAGCGTGTGGCAAGTAGTGGCGCTGGTAACAGCGACTCTTAGCAGCACGGCAACAAGACAAATGGTCCCACGGGTGACATTACCCTTTTTTGTTACAAGGACACAGGCGTTGCAAGTTAGCTTATGCGTGCAACATTCATATTGTTGTTGCTGTTTGCTGACGCTAGTGGTTGTTTGTTGTTGTAGTTGCTTTGAAATAAGCACGCAGTTTTCCCCCAGCGCGACAAACAAGGATCTGCACCGCTGATAGTGTGGCACTTGCAACATGGCTTTGCTGCGTACTCATGATAGTTAGCGTTCGCGGGGTGACTTGACTGTTGGGCGCGCGTAGTGGCGCATATCAACAGACATGCGTGTCGTTTAGTGCTAGATAATTTTTATTATTGCCCAGCGCGTACAGGGATTTACTCGCTTTCCTCTTTTTTATTTATTTCGTTTTTAATGACAACTTGCACTTGCTGCAGCAGTGACAACTAACGCATGGGTGGCAGTAGGGGTGGTGGTGGTTGTTGATTGCTGCCTAACTGCATACACAACTCACAACTGTTGGGAAATAATATGTATTGGGTGGCGCAAACCCGTTCACATGCAGCCTTTGACCGTTGGTGTTGTGTGGCAACTTCAAGTAACCTGTAGGAAAATGTGTTTTGAAGAAATTTTTGTGAAAGAAATGTTGAAATTCATGTATTTTGAGGTTAACTGAATCGAAATTATATTATATGACAGAGTAGTTACCAACTAGTTCCGAAGTAATCAATTGGGGACCAGTTTATTAAAAACTTCTAAGGCACTCATAATGACTTTTAATAACATATAAAATGGTTAAAATATTGTAAATTCAAATATAAAAGCAAAAAAATTATACAGTTACTTGAAAAATGTATTAAATTCTATGAAAATTAGTTAAACTACTGTTATGGGATTGATGGTCGATAATTTTTTTCTGTGTAATATAAAACATACTACTATAATTAACTTTTTAAAATTTAGATATTGAAATTTCGATTATTTTTGAAAAATTAAAACTAGTTACGAACTAGTTATTTTAGGACTAGTTCGACTAAAGTCGATATAAATACTTGTAAAAGCTGCTGTTATAATATCAGAGTTTGAATTTAGTACAAAATCCAAATCACCAGCATTTGTTGCTAGCAAGTTGAGTTCCAACAGGGTGCTCGCGCCACCGCACAATCACACCAATTCATACCTTAGTACACATGTGCGTGTGAAGGTGTTGCATGGAAAATTATGTGCGATTTATTGGATTGCGTGTCACACTTGGCGCACGTCAACGCCTGTTAAGAATTGAACAACAGCAACAACAACAGCGAGTGCTGGAAGGCGAGCAGCAGTCACAGTCAACCAACACTGAAGGCGGCGATCACGTGCGATAGAGCGTTTGAACAAACAGCGCGACGCCGCGGTAAACAGCGGAAATTGCAAGTATAATAACAACAACAACAACAAACACAACAGTAGCGAGATAAATGACAACACGAAACCATTGGCTATGCTCCACAGCATCCATGCAACGCTTGTGTTGGGACATGTTGCCCTAGCAAATGACAACAATCAGCGGCAACAGCAGCAACAACGTGGCGTGCTGTATCAGGTTCGACTATCTCGTACAGCTGCATACATACTTTGACATTGCGTGCGTGCTGCAGCGGCGTCGATTTGCGCCTCAAAAATAATTTCGTTTTGATTTTTAATTTATTTCTTATTTTTTATTGCTTGAGTATTTTAATCATTCGTGTTGTTGTTGTTGTTAATTTGAACCACAAGCCTGTCTTGTACGCCGATGTCTTATCATATTTTTTTAAGAGGCATTTAATAAGCGTTTAAACGGCGATTACTCTGAAACACGCACTCTCTAAGGGGAATTGAAAACACACTTAGCGCATTATGCTTGAGGTATCATGTGCTCATATGTATGTGTGTATGTTTGTATTTATTGACAACAAGTTTTGTTGCAGTCGCTTACCTGTATACCACTAATTAAATATAATTTTTTTTGTTTATATGAGTTTAATGGTAGTTTTCTTCTTCAGCGTAACTAGTTCCAAACTAGTTTCATTAAAATTTCCAATAATTCTATGTATACATCAAAAATTATTATATTTAAATAAATTTAATTTTAACTTGAACTAGTTATTAACTAGTTACCAAACTACTTCTAAATGGACCAGTCAAGAAATAAGTGCTGAAATGCAAATTAGGTAATTTTTATGTAATTAAAGCATAAATTAAAATTTTTATAACAAAATTCCTAAGCTTTCTCGTACAAGAAGCGTACAATTTGAAAGGAGAAGATGAGATGAAATTTCACACTTTCGAAATACATGCCACATATGCATGTGTGTGTAAATTTAGTATATAGAAACATTAGTTTATTTTAATTAAATCCAAAATTTACCGTAAAGAACGCTCTCTCTCTCTCCCAAAACCCAAACTAGCAATGCTGTTGCACTAACTATGCAAATATGCCGCAGGACTTCCTGTCTGCTACTCAAGCCATAAATAAAAAAGCAAGAAAAATGCAGAAAAAATGCGCTTGAGAACATGAAAATTAATTTTCGAAAGCCTACAGCCATGCTGAGCCTCTACCACTACTACTAGTTCTAAACAACAACAACAAAAGGCACACAGCTGCAAGCGCAGTGAATTGTCTGAGAAAAAGTAGTTGGAAAATCAAGTGGAAGAAACACAGAAAAGCAATAAACATTAAAAAAGGTTAGCCGAAAAGTGCATTGATTTGCTTTGGGATTTGCATGGCAGTAGGGCCAGAGCGTTGCATGGATGTGGCTGCAACACTATGCATATGTATGTATATGTTGACTTGCAGCAACGCATTTGCTTGTGTGCATACTTGGTGGTGTGTAATTAATCTTCCAACGAATTAGCAGCCGCCAGCTATGAAATCAAAAAACAACAACAACAACTACAACAAAAATGAAGACATATGTATGAATGTTGTTGCATGTGGCATACATATTTCAATTACTAGGCGCAACTTTGGACTTGGAAGGCGCTGAGTAGTGACCCAAGCGAACATGTTGCAAGTAGGCAGCGGTTATTTTACATATATATGTCTATATGTATGTATATTTCTGCATGTCAGTTTATTAATTATGCTTGACTGCTCTTAAACGCATTCGATTTGCATTTCAGCGCAAGCAATGAAGAAGTTTAAGCACAGATAATATTAGAGAAAAAATTAAATTAATAATTACAATGAAATAAGCCGCATTAAGACAACAAAAACAACAGCAATAAATGCAAATCGGCGAAAAACTGGCCACAACGCGTGCTTCCTGTTTTTCCACAATTTTTTTCAGCAAAAAATTTAAGTGTGGCAAGCTAATGCTGCAGCAACAGACTTTTTACAACAAAAAAGCAACAACAACAATTGCAAATTTTAATTACTTTCGCGCGACGCGCCGCAAAAGCTGATAGCTAATAAATTTCTATGCGCTTGCCAGTTGCTAATTGTTGTTGTTTTCTTGCTATTATTGTTGTTGTTGTAGCGTTGTCTTTGGCCAACACTGCTGACCGCCAGCAGCTAAGCACAGCATGACACAGCGCATTTAGACGAAATTATTATTGAAGTTTCTATGTAAATAAAATAAAATATTGCCGCAGCGAGTGTGGCAGGTTGCAAGCAACAAAAGAAAGAAAATCTGCAAAAAATATATTTAAAATTTACAGCTATAAAGCTAGGCAGCAGCAGCGTTGTAGCAACACCTATGCATATGCAAATAACAACTTGCCACATGATGTTGCATGGTCAGTTTAAGAGCTTATATGCATATATTTTTACATATATGCATGCAACACAACGCTGACGTTGCGAATAAAGCGCGGCAAATTGTTGTTTAGCAAAGCAATTGCTTGCAACATGTATGTATGTATTATGGAAATGGGAAAATTTTCCGCGCCAACTATTAGTCTGGTCCGCCTAACCTAACCTTGGCTGCCGTTAGTTGGGCGAGGCTGCTGTTTGCAGCCGCTGGCAAACGTCAGTCAGTGGGCATATATGTACGTGCAACATATATACAAACATGCTTTTTTCACTTCTCACCTGCATCAAATTTCAACGCCCACTTTGTTGTGTGTGTGTCTACTTTCGTACTCCTACTTTAGTGCGTAGCTGCCAAAACGTTTCCGCGTTGCATGCCACACACTTTTTGTACACACACAGCGTCAAATGAATTGTTTTACGCGTGGCAAGTGTTGCACATATTTTTGTTGGTATTTTATTCTTATGCTTAATGTGTATAATAAAGCGCGCGCTCATCTTGACCTGTGTAGCCGTCATCAAGCGAAATTTGCATTGCAATGATAAGCATCTAAGTGGCGATGTGGCATGTAATTGTAGTGATGATTCTATGTACAGTTTATGCATGTGTCTGCAACATTTATTTAGCATCTGTGTAGTGTTTGAAGAAGCGCATGAGTCACTGCACAGCCTAATCTGCATATTTGCATTTAACCCTTGAGTGCACTTTGCGGTATTTTGAACACCTTGTGTTTTTGAATATTAGCCTAGGAAGGTTAGAAGTTCATATCTAATGAATAGTCTCGTATTTGAAGGGAATATTAGCGTTACTATAGTTCTTTTACAACAGAGAGTCTCATTTTGTTAAAACATATATTTTTAAACAGTTTACTTTTGCTTGGTGGACTCCCTAAGTGGCATACCTTTTCAGTTATTTTGAAATGTTTAGGTTAAATATTTACTCAATTAGCTGAATTTCAGAGTTGAGTGCATAAAATACATAATTTTTATTTAAAAAAATATGAAACTAGTTGTGAACACTTACAATGTAACTAGTTAAATATATTTTTTTGTGAAAAAAAAAATTAATTTAATAAATTATTATTATTTTTAGACTATTTTGAACATTTTCCAACTAGTTACAAAAATTATTACAATGTAACCAGTTTGGAACTAGTCCATGAAAAATGCTTATCTTTTCAAATAAACTAAAATTTTATATATTTACACTTATAATATTTAAAAAAATGTATAAAATTTTAACTAATTACAAATGGCATTACCATGCAACTAGTTACGAACTGTTTAATAAAAATCTAGTGTTTAGTTCAAATTTCTAAAATGTTCTCTATATTAACATTTCTCACTTATTAGAGAATGCACAAGTATGCAACATAAATTTCATTCAATTATGCGCCGCCTATCTGTTTGTTTGCCTAAGTAAATATTTACGATCGAATTCGCCTATAGCTTAGCAGTCATTTGCAATCTTATCGCATTGGAGATGAAATTTAATATTTGCAAAATTTAAAGAACCTTCAAAACGAAAAAGGAAATGCGCACTCAAATGCACTTCTGGGTAAACAAGCGTTGCAACATAGACACATGCACATACATATATAAATAAATATCACTTTATGAGCAAACACTTAACGTCCTCCAAGCCAGCGCACTTATTCTCATATGAACCCTGCAAAACATACTCTCAAATATATGTGCATGTGCTTCATGTTGCATGCCGCTGCACTTGACTCTCGAATACACTCGCACTAACAAACGAAAAAAGATCAAGTGTTGTTGATTTCCTGTCGCGTTTGCCTTAAGCTTTTTATCAATGCTTGACATCTAATATCGCGCTTTGGAATTAAATTTAATAAAGCAACAACAACAACAAAGATAGCAACAAACGCTGCAACGCAATAATGTGGCAACACGGCAATGCCACACTTGCGGACTTAAGCTGCCGTGCGCAAATATTTGCTGCGTGCAACATTTAGAAGCATATCGGGAAATTTAGTAGCTTCTATTTGCAACAATATGTGGACAATTGTTGCATGCAAGTGTGTGTGTGCTAGCGCGTAATAGTTGCTAACATGCGTCCGACATGCCGCTAACCATGTACTATCGCTAGCCGTGCACGCAGACTATAGCTGTCATGTGGCAAGTGCCACATATGCAACAACAACCCAAACACAATCTGCTGCAGCAATCATTGAACTATGCACGGTCGGTTGAGGTGTTGAATTGCTGGTATGTTAAATTGCTGCCGCTGCTGCTGCCGCTTGGCTAACGTGCAGCATGTCCACTTGCTTGTGCTTGTTGCACGGTTGCTTTATGTGAAATCTACCATAAATCTAAATGAATGTCAACCTACACTGACAGCAATTGCTGCTGCCAGTCCGCGCAACTACTACTACCAGCAGCCGGCTGCAAGTGCGTTGTTGCAACAATATGTTGCCACATTGCGGCTGCGACTCGTTCGTTCGCTGCAGACGCCACTTGTGTGATAAGCCGTTTGGCAGCCGGCTACAGTAGACTAGTATGCAAGTAGGTAGGCTCAACTTGATCTTGCAATATATTTATGTTTGCAATTCTATTTGTCTGTGGCATGCCACACTAACAAACGCGCATACATAGATATTCATATATTAAAACCACTTGAAATTGTATCTGGTTTATCGCTGTTTTAACTAAAAAGCGCTGAAGTGGTCATTTGCCGGTCGTTCGCTCAAGCAGTTTGTTGTTGGTGTTATTGTTGTTGTAGTGAGTGCATCTTCTCAACTAGTTGTGTCTGCGTAACCATAACAATTCGCTGCACTTCTCAGTATTACGCCATACCTAGCGTTGCTAGTCTGCTACACATGTTGTTGTTGTTGTTTCTGCTAACTGCTAGCGCAGCTTAATTTGTTGTTGTTGCTGTGCTAGGTTTTTACCATATCTTAAATCGCTACAGCGCTAAGTGCTCTTCATATTGGTAATGCGACATTTTTCACTTGAAACGATCATTTTTTTCAAAGCTCTTTAGCAGTATGTTGGTTTGTAGCATTGGCGGCTTAAAGAACTGATGCTGGGCTTATCAGAAGTGAGTTTGAATTAATTATGAAAATAGAAGAACTGATTTAGTCGGTAGAGATAGTTGAATATGCAACGAAATATATACATTTCATAGTAAGCAACTGCCTTAAAAAGCTTTTTGAAAGCTTTGGAAAATACTCAAACAGTTTTAGTGCATCGATATAATCTTTAAAAAACAATCGATATCGATATGATCTTAAAGAAACATACAAGTTTACAAAATTAAAAGCTCTTAAAGCTTTTACTTTAAGTACCAAAGCTTTCGAAAGCTTTTCTAAACTGCAGATCATAAGTGGTTTTATGTTTTATATGATAAATGTAGAACTTTTATAGAAACGAAGAATTTTACAATTCAAGCAAGACTTTTAGGAGCTTTCATTGATATGAAAGCTTTAAATTTTAGGAATCAGATTTAGGTATTATAATTTAAAATTAAAAAAAAAATTCTAATCTCTTTCCATGCCCTTTAAATTTCAATAAATTTTTAACTTATCCTTTGATCTTCTGTGATATTTATTTAAAAAAATATGCCCTTAGTGCTTTTTAAGCCGCTTATTGGATTTAAAAAGCTTTTTGTTGGCACTAAAAATAAATATATATTTCTTAAACTGCTGCCTTTGTCATCACAACTCAATTCGCCATAATTCCACAAGCAATTGAGGCATGCAACAGGGAAGTGCAACGCTCACAAACCTTCGTCTTATGAATATTATGTTTTTTTCTGTAATCATACATTACATGCCACTTAGCTCATCCCTTCGAACCGCAGCCGTAGTCACTTGAAAATTGTCGCATAACCAAAATGCATTTAACCAAACTTGGGCACCACGGTCATTTATGTAGAATTTATTAAATTTTTACTAAAACTGTAATATGAGACCACTTGAGGAGGACCATAAAAGTGGACACGCACACATACGCGCATACAAACGAAATACTTTCGCCATACAGAGCCAGCCGACAGACTCGCTTAGAAGGCAACGAGCCAATATGCATGCGGCAGGTAGCCCATCGGCTGCAAGCGCTGCTTTGTGGCATGTGTGCGACATGCCATAAGCTGAGGATTGGAAAATTCCAGCCTGCCACACAGTGCTGCATGCCACAGCTAACGAGGCACATATATGTGCGTATGTGTCTTAAAATAGCAACTGATGCATTTGGCAGCGGCTGAGGGAAAGGACAAGTAGAAGAAGACACTGATTTAACTATAACTAAGAAAAATGCCAATGCGTTGGCAGGTAGCGCAGGATTGGCCGTAGGTTGCTGAAATTGTGCTGCCTTTGATACGGCTGTACTTGTTGCAATAACTGCAATTCATTACAGCGAGTCACTTGGTACAATCTGCTTTCGATATGAGAGTTGCTTGTTTATGAAGGTTATGCAGCAATTCCAATAAACCAAAGTAGAGTTGCAACATATTTGCATATAAACATATATATGTGTTGCATATATGTATGTTGCAAATATATATGTGCGTACCGCTAAAAAATGCTTCACTGATTGATGACTGCATCGCCACAAAGTAATCAAGATTGGATGCACTTCTGGTTGTTGTTGTTGTTGTTTTTGCTTTTCCTTGTTGCACCATTGACATTTTGTTTGTTTTGTGCAGCGCAAATAAACGGAAATTTACTTCAAAAGTCATAACAACAATTAGTTGACTAAATGACTAACTGCCTCAGCGGCTTCCTGGCTCGCTATATAACGGCACATGTGCTTGTGTGTGTGTGTGTGCTTCGGCTGCAGCAATTGGAGCCAACGATACATTACATTTTTATGAGCCAGATTGAATTACGCATGTGGCATGCAACATATATGTACATACATATGTACCAACGACGGCCAACAGCGTGGCTATTCAGTCACTTTGATGAGCAGTCAATTTAAATATTTACATACGAAATGCGTGTAAATAAACAAAATAAAAAGGAGTTTTATAGTAAATGGGGATGTGTGTGTGTATCAGTGTCCGAGTGCGTGTATTTAGTCTACGGCAGGCAAATTGTTTATGTTAAAGAAAATGACATCAATCGCAAACGACACTAGGCGCGTCAGTTAGCATGTTGTTAACAAAAAAAATAACAACAACAACAAAAGTACATTTTTTGTTGTATTTTTTGTGTGTAAATAAATCATGTAGGAGGTCGCTTGTAAGGGGTAAACGCAGTATGTTGCATGAACAAACAATAATTTCCCATTGTTTTGGGTAAAATCAACAAATTGATGATGGAAAATGCAGCTCAAAGAAAATGTAAATAAAAAAATTAAAATATAAAAAAATTTCAAATAAATATAGAAAAATTTAAAAAAAAAAACAAATTATATTAAAATAAATATCAATTTCGAAATCATTTAAATATATCAGAAATTAAACAAATAAAACTGCCAAATCAAATATTGATTTAATATGCACATGCCTATAAAGAAATATGCATATTATTGCACTCCCACACTGCCACTCATTCAACTACAAAAAAAAATGAATCGCAAACAAATAATATTTTACCACACAATTTGCGCCACAATTTCATGGGAAACTTCTATTTTCCAATCATATTTTCACAGTTGAGTAATTTGAGCTGTTGAAAGGTGCGCATGCGCAAGCGCTGCGCTGTCAATGCTTGACTCATGCGCATAGCGTTTGCTGGTTGCCGCCGTTATTAGCGTGTCTAAAGGGTTTTCAATTAGCACAAACTATGTAATAGAATGGTATTTCTCACATGAGACAGGGCAAATAGAATATTTAGAAAAAATCTCAAATATGAAGATTCTTTAAATGAAAGATGTTGCCGCCAGATGAGAGTATCTCTATAATTGAAATTTAAATTTTAAATAATTTCACGCCTAAAGATAATGCTTTCAACGCTTTGCAGATCCAGCACTTGTGCTTTAAGTTTGAACGCAGATTATTTTGGTGTACGATATTTTCAGCTGAGGGTAACTGCTGAGGGTTGCATATAAATAGGAATTAGACACGTGCTTAAGAATCACTTTTAATATATTGCATCAAATACGAATCCATATTTCATGAGCTTTCATTAGAAAGCTTTCACTTAAAAGTTTACTAACAAGCTTTCACTACAAATCTCTTACTTACTTAAAAGGCTTTTACAGAAAAACTTTTACTAAAAACTCTCACTAACAAGCTTTCAACAAGAACTTTCGCTAAGAAGCTTTCACTAAAATCATAAGTAATAACATTCATTAAAAAGCTTTCATTTAAAAGTTTATTAGCAAGCTTACACTACAAATCTCTTACTAAAAAGCTTGTACAGAAAAGCTTTGACTAAAAAGTTTCACTCACAGCCTTCAACGAAAGCTTACGCTAAGAAGCTTTCACTAAAAGTTTAATTAAGCTATAATTGAATAATTATATTTTAATGAAAGCTCTGTTATGACTGATTCACTGAAAAACTGAGCGATTTTAACTCCTTGGATCTCAACTAGCATACATATTGCGAATCAAAACTGAAGTAGTTTCTACTTAAGCCAGTCTAGAATTAGAACATTTCCAAATGGCGATATTGCTGCCATTCCAAAGTGATTTCACTTATTAGATTCGCTACCTTTAAGCTTTGAAAAATATTTTCAACAAACATTTTTTATAAATTTTCCACTAAAAACATATATACCTGAATTGAATAGCCTTAAAAACCAGAGGTAACACATCACGTTTCCATATCTTATTACAATAGTGTTAATTGATTGCCCATTTATTTTGGTGGTAACAACAACAAATTCCATTAAAACGTGAGCGAAGTTGAGCATCCAATCAAACGGTGTTGTTTTTTCAAAAGCTGCCAACAAAATACGACGCATGGCAATGATTTCTTCATTAGTTTTTTGTTTTTGAATTTTTTCTAATAACAATTTTTATAATTATATTACTACAAGCGTGTGTTGATTACATGCGAGGCGTGTAAAATGTATTTCGGTAATTAAAACTTGAATAAAAAAAATACAGAAATTAAATTAAACGAAAAATAAATAAAACTAAATTTTCAATGGTAAGTAAACAACACAACTCAATTAAAATGTTAGCAACGCCTACTGAATGTGTTGTGTTATGTATGCTAGGTGAAGGAGCATTGATGTGGGTACGAAAAATGTTGAAGAACAGAAAAAACAAAAATAATTGACAACAAATTTTATTGTATATATGTATATACATATGTTTATATACATGTTGCAAGCATTTTGGTTGTGTAAAAAAATATTTAAGAACACAAACTACAATTTTTTTTACTTTACATACAATACTACTCAACAAAAATCAACATAATTTTGTCTAAAAAAGGCACAGACACTCAAAAATACTTATACTCATACTCATACATACTCACATATACTATATACACACACTTGAGTAGAACGCTTGAAATGAAATGAATTCTAATTAAGTGATATTACCTTTCGCCTAATAATAATACTTATGCCAAGCATTTTAGACGAAAAAAATGAAACACGTATATATACAGATACATGTATTTGTACAAGCAGATTCAATTGCCGCAAGGCAGGGGTGTGTGAGCGGAAAATGATGTAAAAAAATTAAATAAATTCAAAAACACATTTGCTTTGTATGACGCTTCGTAGTAGCTGAGCTAAGCGTGTTACAGCGTGCACTGAGTGTCTGGTCCTCCTTCACGTCAACTTAATTTATACCAAATCATGCTGAATCAATTAGTAATCAAGTCAACATATAAGAATCAAGAAATATCAACTCATCACTTTTTCACACAGAACAACAACAAGAAGCGGACAACAAAAACACACAAGAGAGCTGCATATGTAGGTTTAAAAGTTGATTTTTGAAAGGAAAAACGCGTTGTGGCACCTACATATAGGCATGTTGCACGAACAATGGAAGGTAGACACACACACACACGCATGGATATTGCTTTAGGCACACATGATGACGCTGTGGGCATGAGAATACATATATAGTTGGCAAACAAAACAAAAAACAACAAAAATAGTGAGCACAACAACAACAACAGCAGGCGACAGCATACAAGCCTAACAATACCATAATGACTTGACGAAAAATTTCAGACATATATGCGGCATGCTATGAGTGTCTTTCCAAGAATTCTTAATTCTTCCGATAGTTGACGGCAAAGATGGAGTTAAAGGTGCGTCCGAAAACAAAAGCAAAAAATGAAGCAGAAGAAATATTGGAAATATGTCTCTAACAAGCGCAACATTTTTCGACTGAAGATGCCTCTGCAATAGAAATATATATAGTCTCTGTGTATATATAGATCGGTTGCATGTTCCTCTCTATACAAATCACTCTTCGCTGTTAGCCCTTTAGCTTGTTGGCTTACTTATTAGACATATTGAATGCTTGTCGTCTGCTGCGACTCAATGGCTTCCTGTTATGCGACAAGCATTACAACAACCGTGTTGCATAGTCACCCACACACATATATACATATGTATATGTGTTGCACGTCAATTTTATTGCAGCAGCAACACAGCAGGCCCAACAATTGCATATTTATTTCATTTTTTATGACACTCGGATGCGTGTGGGGACATTAACTGCCAGCGTTTTGTTGGCATCAAGATGCTTATCACAGCGGTGGCATGACCAGCGCGCCGCTGATAAAGATCAGCTGACTAACTTGACTTGAATTCTGACACATTCACATGGGTGGGTGACACTCAGATATGCATACTTACATATTTTGTGCATTAATAATCATTGAGTCGAAGATTTCTATTGACGTTTACGTATTTCTTTTATTCGTCAATGTTCTTGTAATATTGTGTCAATGAGGAAGCAAATCAATAATAGTTTTGGGATACTCATATCAGCTAATCATAGAATATTAATGGCAAGAAATTGTTTTTGAGAGAGAGATTTTTTATTTAAAAGCTACAAAGGCTACCTATGAAAGCTTTTCGAAATTTTGCTACGAAGTATAAAGCTGTTTTGACCTCTTTTCCTTAAACACAAAACCATGAAAGCTTTTTCCGAATTCTTTTAGAAGCTTTCTGGAATCAATAAAGGAGAATTCGCTCAAAGCTTGTAATGAAAGCTCTACATAAAGCTTGTATAGTTAAAATAATCCTCTTAAAATGATCCGAAGAATCTTACAAAAGCTATCTATGAAAGCTTTTCGAAATTTTGCAGAGAAGTATAAAGCTTTATTGAGCATTCTTCGAGAAACATAAAATCCTAAATGTTTTTTCCGAACTCGTTTTAGAAGCTTGTCGAAGTAATAAAGGAAAATTCGTTCTAAGATTTTAATGAAAGCTCCATATAAAGCTTTTATAGTTCAAATTATTCCGTTAAAATGATTCGAAGTCCAAATTTCCTCAAACTAAAAGCTAAGAAAAAAATTAGTAACTGTTATTTTATAAAGGCAGTATAAGAAACATTTTTAAAATATATCAAATCGAATCGTATATACAAAAATGTAATAGTCATCTCTCCGCCTACAAGCGACTGAGTAAAAATCATAAAAAGGGACGAAAGTGCATTGAACAAAATTAAGGCGGCATTGCTGGCTGCACAATTCCCTAATGAATCAATCAATAAAATCATGCACTTAAGTCATTAAGAACTATATATATTGTATATAATATGTGTGTGTACAAGCTTCGAGCGCTTGGCGCTGCTAGAAATAGCAACGGCTGACAGCCAATTCAACTAACTAAACCAAATGTGACTTGCTTTTACGCAAAGAATACGCCTTTGAAGTATAGATATCGATATAGATGAAGTAAAAATATATTTAGTACGCATATAATACGCTTAGTCAAAGGGAGAATTAATAAAACGAACTACCCTCGGCCTGTGAGAGTGCGCTTTTGCTTTCCTTGAACTTGCTATGAACGTCATAGCAAGCGTCATAGCGTCAAGCGTCAAGCGTCATATAGCGTCATAGCGCCGGCTGGCCAAGCGCAAGCAGCTGCAACCATAGCGCTGCCTCGACGCGGAATGCTTCCTTGCGTTGTGGGACGGCGCGCATGGAATGCAATGCCCGGCGGTGCAGGAAAGCTGCAATAAAGCATTCGAGGCAGCGACTTAAAAATAAATTGAATGGAGGCGTGAGACGTGAGAGCGGTGAAGTGTCCGCTCCGTAATGGAGCTATGCCGGCAGAAAGGAATGATGAGCGCAGCGAAATAGCAAAATGCGCCAACGACACGCATGCGCAACGGCATATTTGCATATTTAAAATATGCATTACAAAGTGCGCACTTGAGTGACTAAAAGCCAAAAACAACAACAAGAGCGAATAAAAACAAAGCAACAAACCATCACAGCAAAGTCAACACACTGAGTGCTTGGCATAAATGGAGTAAAAGTGAAGTGTGTGTATAGACAACCGACCGACCGACCGGTCTCCGGCCATCAACGTGAGCCGTCCATCAACGCGCATCGATATTCAACAGCTGAAAGATGAGATGGCAGGCGAGGCGGACGCTCGACGAATGGACGGACGGACATCACAGTGATCAAATGCGCGCGCTCGGTTCTCATGCCTGAGTCTCGGATGATTGATACATTTGCGTCTCATGTGTTGCTCACATGCGGCGCGGCAGACAGCCGGACAGCGCGCTAACGCTAGTGAAGTGGTTGGAACAAAAAACAAGCAACGTGATGTGCCACCAACAACTGTGAACTAGAAAAAAGGTGCACTGAAAGCAGCAAATTGAAATTCAAGTGCCCCAACTAGTGGCGACGGCGACGGAGCGCGCTGACGCAGGACGCAAGTTGCTCGCGGCGGCGGTCAGCGAGACGAAAAACCAGAGCGTGATCATCAATAAACCGCTGTGAGCTGTCAATAAAAATCAGTAAGACAGGCAAAGTAAAAACAAAAAAATTCACAACAACAACTGCAAAACAACAAAGCCAAAGTTTCGAGCAACATTTTTAGAACTCAAAAAGCTGTAGCGCCTCGACATGATACACGAAGTTATTCAAATAATTGAAGTCAAGCTTGAGCATGTGCAACGCTGACTTACAACAACAACAATAATATTTAAAAAAAATTATAGCGTTTAAAAAATATTAATTTCACTTGCACTTGTGTGATACAGGAAATTTTCTCGCTTGCAAGCTCCTCTTATGCATCCACTCACTTTTTTTATTAAGTGATTTCGCTGTGACTGTTTTTTCTACAACAACAACACGCAAAGTGTTGGCTTTCTTATTTATCTGCACGCATTTCGAAAGCTCTCTGCCTCATGTGTCACGACCCCCAGTGGCGTTGTTAATTTGTTGCGAACAACAAGTGCAACGAGTGCTGCCGGCAATCACTGCAGCTGCTGCAACAACAAGTCGTTGCTGATGTTTTGGCAACCTGTTGCTGCTGCGTACCATTTGAGATTTATGGCATATTGAGTGTTTATTAATGTGAACGGAAAATATTTACTTATTATTGATTGGCCTAAACTCTACATAGAAGTATCCGTATATATAGATTCACATGTTTATTAGTCCTTTTCTTCATTCCTGATCATCTAACTAATTTATTTCCTATTTCTTTCTATTTTCAGGTAAGCATCATTTGAAAAATTCTTCATACGTTTTTATATATCGAAAAGACCGTCCAGGTATGTCTTCCCTAAGCTCAAAAAGCTCCTAAAAAAGCTTTTTAAATATTTACTTGAAGAAAAATATTGAAATTTAACCAACGCCAATACTATTAAGACGATTTAAAATTAAAATGACATATGCCCATTATATAAATACAAAAAGAGTGCTTTAAGGCTTTTTTATTCAAATAAATCTATAAAGAAATGCAATATAGCTTAGCATTTATGCTATTTTCCTTCCATAAAAAAATACAGAGGAGATATAATTTCTTCAACACTTTTCCAAACAATTACAGTTGCAAGCTTTTTAAGCTTTCATAAATAAAAGCTCTTGCACAATTATATAATTTATATAAATTTGTTTGTTACTAGCTACATGTTTGTTCTGTAAGTAATTTTGTTTAATTTAATTAAAAAGCTTTTACAAAAGCTTTCAAAAATGTTATACTTTTTAAAGCTTTTTGTAATTTTTACTGAAAGCTCTTTCGATATGATAATTTATTGCCATTTCATGTTTACTTAGCTCATAGTTTGACGTTTTTCGAGTTATAGTGCTAGAGCTTTTCATTAAAAAGTTTTATTCAATTTTATTACTTAGGCCTTTTTAATTTAAAGCTCACCTATTTAAATATAAATATTTGCATTTATTTTAAATTAGACGTAAATAAAACGGGTTTTAAGTTAAAACTTTCAAGTAAAAAAGCTCTACTAGTGCTTTGCAGTATTGCAATCGCAACTGCTTTAACAAATTTAAAATTTCTTTCTAAATTTCTACCAATTTTTCGCAGTTTTTCATAGTACTTTGAACAAAAATATATAAAAAAAAAATATTTACTGTTATGTTAAATACAAGCACAAGCCGTTTTGAGCACATTGCAACATGCAACACATCAATCTGCTTAATGTCGTATGACAAAGTGAATATTGCATATTAAAATACGGCAAAAGAAAACAAATTTTTGTGACAACAACAACAGAAAGGGTGGTAAAGCTCATTGTTTCAGTGTAAAATAAAAAAATATTCACCGGAGGGCTTGAAAGGTCTATATAGTTAGGTATGGGTGTGCACCATTTTCGCGTCAAGCCATAGCAGTTAACTAGATTGAGCATTGCCGTCTGTTTTGCCGTAAAATAAATGTGGCTATTACCAATTTAGCCGGAATACATGCTTGCGAGCGCTGCGGTGATTGCTTTGCAGCCCTATCAAGGCAAGCGGCACGCAGACTATGCTTGCCACAGTCACTTTTGGTGTTCTCTTTTTTCATAGCAATACCTTCGCTGTCTGCTACCTTTTCAACCGTCTATTCAGTCATAGTCAGTCAGTCAAACGTTCGTTTGTCTGCCCGTCCGTCCGTCCGTTTGTCATCATGTGTCATCATTATGTTGCGCATGTAGCTGCTGCCGCTTGCGTGTGCAACATTGTGTTATTGTTATGATTATTTTTTCATGTTGTTGCCAATAAGCGTGCAACAACAACGACAACAATGCCGCCAACAACTACCGTTTAAGCCCAAATAAGTTGGTTGGCAAACAATGCGGTTGCTCGCAATATAGATGGCGGCCGCGGCTGCGGCTGTTGCAAATAAGGCCAAGCCTGTTGGCTGTGGCAAGGCGGCGGCGTGTACTCGCATTCGTTAAAAGGGTTTTTATTCGCGCAAAAATAAAAACAAAAAACAGTTTCAATAATATATTTTCACTTTTTGCGCTGCTCGCTTCCATTTTTATTTATTGAATTGTTTATGTAAACGCATTGCAACATCACCGCCGCCGCTGCCGTGTTGCACTCGTTTTTTGTTTTTGCTTTTGTCCTTTTCGCCTGTCGTGCACACTTTTGATTGAGTTTTGTCTACATTATGTTGTCCGTTTTGTCAGCAGCCGTCGGTGTTTTTTTGCTGCTTCGCTTTCAGTTTAGTTTGACATTTATGCTCGCGCACTTGCCGCCCGCCATTGTGGCAAGGATATGATTTCATGTGAGAAACCCTATTCATTTATGCAGCAGCTAGTGACTTTTTGTTGCCTGGTTTATTGTCAACATTGCGCGGAATTGACTTGCTGGCTTTGTTGATGACAAAAATAATAAAAATATGAAATAAAAACAAAAACAACAACCATTTTGCTGCCATTTCCGCTCCCTTTCGCTCTTGCCACATTTTCTCAAGGTTAAGCCGCCGCGCCTCACAAACTCTCAAATATTCACACACAAGCAACAAAAACTGAAATATATTTTTCATTTCGTGTGTTGTTGTTGCTTTTGTTGTCGACTTAATGTTCGACACTTTTGTCATAAATTTCGATTTTGTCTGGTTATTAAATTTAATTGGTTTCCATTTTTTTATCATCGCATTCTGTAAATTGTTGTAGCGCTCTTTTTGTTGCCCTTTGCTTTGCTTGTGTTCTTCCACTTCTTTATTTGGTATAACTATTATACTCTTGTTGTTGCTGTTGTTGTTGTTGCTGCTGTTGGACATGGGTCATCATTAGTCGAGTTGAGGGTGCATCATGTCGATTAACGCATTGCCGGCATTTATGCTCTAAATTTGTATGCATTTATTCTTCGCCACTTTGTGTGTGAGTATGTGTCTTATATGGTTCTAGAGTGTTGGTTTCATTTTGTTTGGTAAGAGGGTCGTCTTTAGATTGTACGTTAAAGATGAGCGTGTTGTTATATTTATTTATTAGATTAGTGGATAAAAAATGATCGGCTTTTAAGGGGAAATTAATGTATAAAAACATAAAAAAAATAAAAAGTATGTGATCTCATATGTCTATACGATCTCAATGATAAAACACTCTTTTACTATGCTCTGCTTCTTCCTTTTTATAAAATAAGAAATCTTGTGATGAATGTATGTATCTAGTTACATTTTTGGAACAAATTATCTGTTGAAAATTTCAAATTTCTATCTATTATACTATACGTACAATGTATAAACGTCAATTAGGGTGTTCAAAAATTTCTCAAATAGTTGTTCTTGAAATTTATTACTAATTTGGTATAAAAAGCATTAGGGATATATTCAGAAATGTATATTGAAGCGCTTTTAGTAGAAGTTTCTTACTAAAACATCTTTAATTCTCATATATCCTAAACCTAGAGTATTTTCTTGGCGCCAAAATGTAGGCAACACATGCTGAACTAATTACTGGTTAAGAAAATCATTAAATTATGTATGTTATACTCAATTGAAACTTATAAAATAATGGTTTTGACACGTCTAAAAATGTGTTTGGTCTACATTTTTATTCCACACGAACATAGAACCACCCTAATACTGCATCATTATATCATCTAAACTGTTATAAGAAATAAAAACGAGTTCAAAATTGAATTAAAAATAACGAGAAAATAGTCGACCAAACTTATAGTCTTCTAAATTTAATAAACAAACCTTTATAGCTTTAAAAAAAGAGGTCAACAAGGTCAGAAACCGAAAAACTGTGAAGAACGACATTTTCAAGTTACTCTCTTTCGATCTGTTGCGTAAAACTTTAGTATACTAAATAGCTTTCATTCGTTATATACTTTTAAAAGCTTTCCATTAAGCTTTTTGCAGAGCTTTTATCCAAATTATGAAAGCTGCGAGTAGCTGAAGACCTGTGCGTTATATTTGTGGATATTCTTAACTTTCTTAAAGGAGTCAAAATCAAAATGGATTTAAAAGAAGCTTCAAGAGTGGCATTATCAATTTTTTTTTAAATGTTGCGTGAAACAGTAGTATACTAAATAGCTTTCATTCGTTATATACTTTTAAAAGCTTTCTATTAAGCTTTTTGGAAGCTTTCATCGTAGTTATGAAAGTGCAAATAGCTGAAGACCTGTAAGTTATATCTGTGGATATTTTCAACTTTTTTAAAATCCTTAAAATAAAAGTAACTGTGTTGTTTACAGCTTTTACACCAAATTTAAAAGAAGCTTTAAGCTACATGCGAGTTATATACCCATATTGTTACATTTAAGCTACCTTAAAGGCGCTTGCAACACTTTATAAGCTACGAATAAAGGTATGTGTAATCATTCCCGGTTGCGTTTAATTTTTAATGACCACATATATAAAAATACAACCATATAAATATAAAAATAAGTAAGAGATACTTAAAAAATGCGCCTCTACTCGTATAGCGGTATGTGTGCGCAAATACACTTTCGGTTGTAATTAAACCACCGTTACTATTTATCCTTAAGCCGTGTACATGAAAATTACTTATTTATAAACTAAATAATTGAGCGCTGAAAAACCTGAAGCGAGGAATGCAGCGCTCCACAGCAATATACACACACATACACATATAAATACATATAGGAGTGCTTACTGGCGATTCACTTTCCATTTTCAACAGCATTTTCATACGCATTTTCTCATTTTCAAATTTAAATAATTAAGTGCGCGAGTGGAAAGGTGTAGCACATACACCTATGTATGAGTGTGTCTGTGTGTGTGTGAATGAATTTTTGATGCGGGGCAACACTCATTATCAACTGGGCAAAAATAAAACAGCTGAGAGCAGTTAAAAGTTGCTCGCTGGCAATCAGGAGACCGTTAAATAGCAGTACAAGAGCAACTACAAACACATGTGCGTTCGTGCCACAGCCGTTGAGTAGCAATTGCGTGGCAGCCAAAGTGTCATCACTGTCATCATTATCGTCATCATCATTGTCAGCAGCGTGCATTTATCTGCACTTATCCATGCATATGTGTCTGTATGTGTGCTTACTACTTTTATGTCTGTCATTATGCTGTGCCTCTTGCTCCAAGCGCCCGCTGTTGTTGCAACGTAAATTTCATTTTAATTAAGTGCGCGCGGATTTTTCTCATTTTTCTTGCAATTTTTTCTGCCACATTTTTGCTGTTGTTGTTGTTTTTTATATTATTTCACTCAGCCACCTCAGCTCACCACTCAAACCTATGTCATGCGACGTAACTTTTTGTGTCATACTCTTTGGCTTGCTTGCCACAATCAGACACACAGCTGCCGAGCAACAACAACAGCAACAACGTTGAGAATTAAATATCACCTACATATAGTTATCAACAGCGCTGCCCAAATGCTTGTCGTCGAGCTATCATAAACGCCATCATCAACCATTGACATTACCATTGCCGCTGCTGCCGCGTCATATTGTCATTAGTTGACTGCGACGCCGACAGCGACCAGTCATTTCAAGCGCTTGGCTAACGCTGTTGTTGCTGTTGCTTTTGCTTCTGCATTCATTGCTGTCATCATTAAGCGCTGTTGTCATCACAGCCAGCAGCTATGTGGCACACAGCATACAACACATAACGTGCAACATACAATAACAACAACTCGCTGAGGCCAAAAAGCGCCATTATTGCGCAGCTCAGTCGCCCGGTCGGTTGATGATGGGCCGCCGCTTCATGCTGACATGGCAACATTGGTGGCGAAAACGGCAGCAAAAAGTGGTAACATGACATTGGCAACAGTGGCTGGCTGACGTCGGTGCAACATGTGAATAAGCGCGCGGTGCGGGGCAGGGAATGAGCTGGTGGCGCGCTGGTCAACTATTTGGCTTGAATGCGGCGTGAATCACACGCCATTCGGCCTCAGGGGATTTGTTGTTGTGTGGTTGTGCGGCAAGGTGGCAAAGCTTGGGCGCAGTGAGATGTAGATATGTATGTAAGTGAGTATGAAGTGGCATTATTTCATTATGACTTTTGTTATTATTATTTTTATCAACATTTGTGTGCATTTTTGTTGTTATTGCTGTCGGTAGGTGTGCTTGAAAATGGGCGTCATAAGCATATTTTAATTACTCAATGTTGTTGCTGTTGTTTACAGCTTTAATGGTGGGAATTTGCTGTGGCTTAAGCGTTATTGAAGCTTTATAGAATGCCTGTGTATATATTTATTAATAATTTGCAGTCATTTAACACTGTAAAACTATATAATTTGCAGCGCGACATAATTAGTGGCTTTGGCGAATCTAAGTACTTTTAACTTCATGGTTTTGCTAGGGATTATGCGGGATATGTGAAAGTGAAAATAAAATGTATTATACTAATATTAATTATAATAAAGTCACTTTGAATTTTGACATGAAAATATGCAACCCATTCAAGTTTTTCGGCTTCTGATGCTAAAAAGCTTTAATGAGCTTTCTAAAGCTTTCATGGTTTTTGTTAAGATTTCATTTTAATACTGAAATAAATGCTGTTTTTGAAGTGTAGTATGCAATATGTGAAAGTTTCAGTCGAAAGCTCCAATGAAAGCTCGAAAGCTCCAGTGAAAGCTCATAAGCTTTTAACTAAAAAAGCTCGGAATGTTGAAAATATCACATACTATTGAAAATAAACAGATTTTGAACATAATTCCGATTTTTTATATTACACCTACACAAATCACAGTCTCAAGAGCTTTCGCTTTTTTCCATAAAAATCATAAAATTTCAACCAACATTGTAGTACAAAACTACAAATCAAATACTACCGCTTTCGCGCCACATGAATCACGCTTGAAACGACTGCTCAACATCAAGAAACCCAATAGTGACAAGACACCAAGGACTAACAACACAAAACAAGAAAATATTAACAGGAAACACTGAATGGCGACACGCTTATTATTTATTACACTGTGATAGTTTTTTTCAAAAAAAAAAAGACAAGACCAAATACGACGATTTCTCCCTATTTCGGGTCCTACGAATCGAACTGCATCATTACTTTTTTGAGTTGCAATCATGGTTTCATACAAAAATTTTTGTTGAAGTTTTTCATCAATGTGGCCCATTGTAAGAGAAAGGCACATTTTTCTTCGGTCTCTAACTTTTTTAATGTTGACTTTTTTGGTAAACTTTCTTTGGAAAAGCTTCTCAGAATAAGTCCGTCTTTAAGTTCTTAGATGACTGTAAACCCCAAAATCAATGTTTTTTGTGTCCTTATAGCCAATATGTTGAAAATGAAATTTAATCCATTTTTTTAATGTTTTTTTCCCTCTATCTCTATTCTCTGTGATCTATGCTTAAATTTTGACTCTTAGGCAAGCATTTAACGTTTCTTCGCATTCGCACACGCTATTAAAGTGAGTATTTGTTGTTTTTGTTGTATATATATGTATGTGCTAAAATGGGTATCGCCTCGCATATCCTGTTGTGTACAGCTATTTTGTCTCTATGGACTTTTGTACGAAGAATTTGACGTTTATTCGCAAGAACTAAGAAGAATTCTGACAGGCGCTGGAATTATTTATGGGTATATACACCTATACAATACAAAAATGTGTGTGTTAGTGTGTCACACAGTACTTGGTATTTAGGTGCTTTAGAATTTAGGTGCCCCATGGGGTGTCACTAATATTGTTTTACTTGCATTCTGCTCGCTTGCTGTGTCTGTGTCAATTACACTCGACCGCGCACAATAGGATTTTTACAAGCGTTAAGGATATGAAGAGACGAGCTCTTATACACACATACATACATATATTTATATATATATATATATATATGTGTGTGTGTGGCATATATATGGGAGAGTGTGTGGCCTTTACAAAAAGAAAAATTGGTTTAAAGCAGATTTTAAAGATATTTTCGCACAATAAAACGCTGTAGTTTGGCTTAGAAAATGAAAAATGACGGCAATGAGAAAGAGAGAGAAAGAGAAATGCAAGAAAACGAAAGAAAAGTGAAAGAAAAATGTGCTAAGGCCTGTCATACCTGGCTTTTCACCTCTGCTGCGGCTGCTACATGTCTATAGAAGAAATTTTTCTTTTTGAAATCCATTTGTGTTCACCGAGTGGCCACTTTCACGCTTACCTGCGCACGCACATACACACGCATATTAAGGTGCCTTATCCAGTACATGGTATATGTATGTAGGTGCCTACTATCAGGCGTAGAAGCGTAAAATGAAAAGTAAGCAGATAGCTGATAGGAGTACTATAAAAGCCGGCTCAACAAAGCGAACTAACGAGAAATGCTCGCCGCAACAACAACATTTCTCTTGAAAACCGTCGGCAGAAAACTGAAATTATTGGTAACATTTGTTGAGCGTGGATAATCCGCTGTACTTTGTTGTTGTTGTGCACTCATATTCTCTTACAGCGTCTTCTCTTTGTTTGTACTTATTTGCTGCTTGTGAGTGATCAGCTGTCACATGCGGGGGTACAGGTACACCCGATACGCTTCCTAATAAGTATACTGTTATGTATATATACAGATCCAGCATTGTGAGTTGTATTTGTAGTGGTTTTCATGTTTATTTTGGATTTTTACGCTAGGCTATGCCTTCCAGGAAGCAACAGCAGCGGTGTTGCCACGCACCTACGATGTCCTGCAACAGAAGCACACCTACACTCACACTTGCCACACGATTTATGTCCATCAACTTTTATTTCGACACTGTCCATGCAGCATTCAGAGCTCACAGTTTTGCGTTTCGGCCAAATTTCGAATTTCGCCTGTGTGTTTTGCCAACACGACGGTTTGCCGGCCCAAACGCCAGCTGTTTTGCACGGCCCACACTAACTGCTGCGGCACTTTGTTTTTATTGCCAATGTTTTTTTTGGAATTCTTGTTTTTGTTTCTCACTCTTAGTAGGCTCTATTTTGCTTTCTTTCAGCTATTTTTCAACTTTTTTTTTGCACGGCGTTTCACTTGCGAAATATCGGCAGTTTTTCCGACATCCTTCGCCGCATCCTTCTTCGGCGCTTTCACGCTTGACTGCTGTCGGATTCGCTTTCTTATTTTATTCGTTTTTGTTTCTTTCGTTTTGCGAGTAGCAGAAAATTAAATTTTTCTATTGTGAAAAGTTTGCAAATGAAATGTAAGAAAAACAGTGGCCGTAAAAATAAGGATATTTAAAACAAAAACATTGCCGAAGTATTTCTGAAGTTTGTTCGCCTAAATGCTGTTTGGTCTAATACAGTTTGGGTAAAAAGAAAATAGCTAACACGTTTTGTGAAGTTTTTGTTGGAGCACATATGGGAAAAGACCCATGTATTGTTTGTATAGAAAAAATTTACGAAAAAATAGAATTGTAGCGTTCTCTTTACTGAGTTCTGAAATAACTTTCTTCTTCATCTTGTCTGAGTCACACTACGAGAAACGTATATAGACCTTCATTTCAATACGCTCCCTTCGAAACTTTTTACTCTCAAGTTGTGAAAACTTAACTTAGAAATATATTATAGAGAATTTATAGTCATCTTTGATCGTTTCAAAATGCCCATATGTGATATTCTTACTGAGAAGTGATCGAGAAATGGAAGTTGTTCGATAACACCATCAACAAACAATCGCTATAACTTTAGAACGATCTCTCCAATATGAATTGTAATGTAAGTGTTGTCAGCCCATAGGTATAGCGAATGATCACAAAAGGAAGAATAATTACTATAAGATCAAAATCAGTTCAAAAATTTAAACGTACTAAGGTGGTTGGGTGGGATTAAAAAATGTTTTCTCTCGAAATCGTTAACAGTTCTTTCACAGTCGATTGATTGCCACTTCCTTAGCTATTTGGAAATGTCTAAACACCAAATCTTTATAACTCTTGTTAAAATTTGAAGATGTGCAGTAGAATCTTTGGTCTAAGAGGCTCTTTAGAAGGCTGGAATAGACTATAGATGAGAAAGAGACTGTTATAACTTGCCCCTTGGTCATCTTTTGGTTTTGAAGAACCTTTGTTTCAAATATACGAGTGTGTTCTCAAGCTAGATTATGAAACATAGTTGGTATATCAACATAACCTATAAAAAAATTCCTAATTTTTGAGGTTAAATTTTCATAAATGCACAAAATCTGTCGTTTACAATTTATAAGTGTGTAGAAAAAATAAATAAATCTCTTTTCTCTCTCAGTTGTAGTCTAATCAATTTACTCGCTCCCTTTAAACAACATATTTTTCTTTCTTTTACATTTTTTTAACCTTTTTATTTGCTAATTTCACTGCTTAAGCTATTCTTAAGCCGTCTTTCCTTTATTAATTTCACAGCTTTGTATTTTCCTTTTTTCCTTCATTGTAAGCCACATACAAATATAATCCATGCTTTGCCTTGTTTATTGTTATCCTCTGCAATTTTTAATCTAAAATCTGCCTCCTTCGACTGCTACAGGCGCTTAAGCATTGTTGCCACCGCCACTGCGTCGGCTGCTATTGCACTCGGCGTCACACAGCCGGACCACCCAAACTGCTGGCTGCTTATACTTTTCTAAATTCTTGCGTTTTTTTCCTCCTTTAAACTGCATTTTCCTTACGAAAATCATGTTATATGCTTTAAGTTCTAACTACTCGAGTGTTAAAATAAATTTTTATTACAAACACATAATTTTCATGTTGCATTTTCGTGTTTTGTTGTAAATTTTTATTAGCTCCTTTTACGGCAAACAATGATCGCATACAAACATACAGACCGACATGTATTCTACTATATTTCTATATAAAATTTCATAAGATCTTGTTAATGAAATGGTTTGCTTTGGAATTGCCGCCTCAATTCCTTGCTTACATGGGCACACACACACACATATATGTATGCAGGCAAATATATTTTTATAGGTTATTCTTCCCTTTCTTATACCGCTTTCGCTTCATTTGGCGCTTTATTAGCCGCTGTAGATGTCTAAGCAGCCTGCAAATAATCATAACAATAGCAATAACCGACTTTTTCACACACACACACATATATGCTTCTCACTTTGTGTATATGTGTGTGTTTGTGTTGTCTGCTAAGTACAATAACCATTTAGAACAGTTGCTTGCTTGCTTCGCTGCATCCATCTAGACAAGGTCAATGTGAGTGCCACAATCAGCAACATATTGTTCTATTAGACATGTTGCGTAGCTAATGTAACTGCTTACAACAACAATAAGAAGAACAACATCAAGCATGTAGTGTGGCATATGCATTTGGTAAGTAGAGTAATAGCAAATAGTTGTTTAGAAATATAACAAGACATTCATAAATGGAAAACTAAACAATAAAGTGTAATGAAAGCGTTGAAGAAATCGACAGAGTACAGAAACAATAAAACTTAGATGATATATATATATATACATATTATACACACACATATACTCGACTAGAGTTTAGTATATGAAATACATTTGCCTCCGACAGCATTGCATTTGCCACCACACCAACTGATGTTTTTTGCCACACAGATAAGTGAAATATTTGGTGCACTCAAAAGGAAAGCAACAACAACAACAACAAAAGCAAGTGCTAATGATATTGGTGTGGCTATAAATTTTATGGGTTGTCCCTTAAACGGAGCACAACTACACACACTCGGCACTCGCTTGCCTTTTTGAGGCATTCGTTCCTTTCTTTCTCTGACTTCTTCCTGCTTATTTCCCTTTTTAGTGGCAACAACTACAACAACAATTGTTAAAAATATGCGTTTTTTATCGACAAATGCATGAACTATCTATTTGGTTGCCACACATACACACACATAAAATATTCCTCACTCATATAGACACTCACTTATATGTATATGCATCTCTCTTTCTTCTAGTTCATGCAACAAACTTTTAATTTACGACCAAGCGATGTTAAAGGATGCATAGAAAACATTAAAGTTTTTCGAAATTTTCACATCAATTTTGTTAGCAATTGGTTTTCAGTATTTTTATATGCACTTTTTCCTTTTCCAACTTATTTAAACACATTTATACATATTCAACTGCTTGCTCCATATACGCGTTTGTGGCACACATTTGGCTGTGGCACTGTGTGAATTGATTGTTCCTGCAGCTGTGGGAATTTACTAATTTACTGCCAGACTTCTAATGTGCGTTGCAAATAAATAAATCTTCTATCTTTTGAGGCGCACGCAAGCATTTTTTTGTTTTATTAATTAGCAACCTTTCACCTTGAAGCTTAAATCACTTAAATAGTGAAAGTGGCGTTGCTATTTAAGAACAAATTTAGCTATAAATTTAATTAAGGAAGCTAAATATAGTTGAAGTTAGTATTTTATGGCTATTTTTCGATTAATTATGCTGCTATAGTTATGCTCTCCCTGGATAAAATATTAGTATCCACTATATAAACTATAAATTTATGATTTTTTTGATTCTAAAGTCTAAGTGATTTATTAAGGATCGCTTTTATTGCACAATATTTATATTTTTGATGCAGAAAATCTAGGTCAAATAGTATTTAATATCTCTATTGTGTTTTATATGGCTTCTTAATATAACTTTGCCACAAAGTTTACTCCTAGAGGATATATTTGATTTATTAAGTGCTCATTTACAACATTTTTTTCTAAATAAATTGATGAGATAAATACATTTTTGGGTACTTATGACCACCATTGAGCCAATAATGAAACTAAAATAGAGGAAAAATAAACAAAATATTATTTAAAAGTTGAAATAGCCTAAGTCGACTTATGCTAATGAGTGAGAATTGCATTTTTCTTGTTAATTGATTCGAGACTCGAAATATTTTTCTCCAAAAAATACTGAAAATCGAAAATTTTCAATTGAAATATGCTTAAGAAATAATCTAATTAGTGAGAATAGCATTTTTCTTGTTAATTGATTCGAGACTCGAAATTTTTTTCTAGAAAAATGCGAGAAAATCGAAAGATTTCAATTGAAATAAACTTAAGACAAAATATATGCTCAGATTTTTACTAAAAATGCACTAAGTAACTCATAAAGCTTAACTCGACATATGCTGTTTTAACGAAAAAACTTAATATCAACTATATAACGTAATAAAATTCTTAAATAAAGCTCAAATTCCTCAAAATTATGCAGAAATGTATAATCAGCAAAATTATTGTCTTCAAAAAAATCCAAAAAATGCACTATTCTCTCTTTCTCGCTCTCTCCCTCAAACCAAGCACACCACGCGAGCCACAACAAGTGCCGGCCGCGTACGATTTCATTTAATTTATTCATTCACAATTACTTTTTAATCTGCTGATTCGACTGCTGATGAAAACGGTGCTGCTTAATATCCTCGCCGCCACCGCTACTGCCACAATCGGTGGCAGCACTCTTTAAGCTAACGCTGCAAGCGCTGAGCACGACGATTGGGCAGCGCTTTTAATTGCAGACGTTATACATATATTTGCTTTTGATTTTGTTTTTGTTAATGAAAGCATTGCCGAGCCATAATAAAATCGCATAAATTTTTTTCAACAAACAAAGAGAAGACAACAACAACAATCACTGCACGGTGGTTGCCTGCACAAGGCGCTGCGGAGTGGCGAAATTTTTTTAAACGAAATAATTAAATGAACATAATTCACAGCGTTCACCGCCTCAAGCGCTGACGGTGGCGCTGGCAGTGGCAGTGGTGGCATGGCTGACGACAGCATACAATCTGCACTGGCGGCAATGCTTACTGCACTTCCGTTGCAAGCGAGTTTGGCTCTGTGTGTGCGCTGAAGTGGCAAGTATATACATATATCTATATATGCAACTGTGTTTTGGCCGCCGCTGCTGCCTGCAGAATGACAGCAGATTTTTCGTTTACTTCACAAACATCTTGCAACATGCCTGCTGGAGGCACATTCAGCATACATACAAATGTAGCTTCTTCAGTTGCGGCATACACTTCTATACACACACATGCCACCTCATCACCGCATGCCTCATATCTGCAGTAATTAATATTTTTGTTGCCATAATTTATCTGCAATAATTTGTTGCCGATTGCGTACCGCCTCACTACTGCTGCCACAAGGCGCGCACAAATGCATACATATGTATATATTTGTAAAAAATTATGCAACTATGTTTGTTGCATGTTATCATTTTTTTCAGCGAGAATTCCACTTTTTGTGCATCTTTCTTCAGCAGCTTCTTGCTGTGCTGCCGCGCTTTAGTTCTACTTACATATGGAAATATGTATACATTCTTGGTTTTTGTTGCACGGTTGACTGCCACTGCAACAAATTGTTCAAATGGAAATGTTGGATTCTCATGTTTGCGCAAAAAATTGCATTTATTCATACATATTAATGTTCAACTGCTGGCAATCGTACATACTCTCATATATAGTATGAGTAAGCTTATGAGGCGTGCCTCATGGCTACAAATGAATACATGAGCACACAAATCGATTAAGCTGTTTCCAACGTGTGGTCAGTGCTGGAGGAGGGTTATGAGATACAACAAAAAAAGAATTAACGAAAAAGATGCGCCGAGTCTTGTAAAAAATTTAGTAGTTTGAGTAGATGCCCTGTAGGAAATATTTAGCATTATTTCGGGTTTAATAAGAATTCATGAATTTTTTATAAAATAAATTCAGAAGTTCAGAAGTTTTAAAACTTATTTCCCAATAGAAGTAACATATAAGTTTCTGCGCATGCGCCAAAAGCTCTAAAAGCTTTCTACTGGAAACTAACAATATTGGAATAATATTATTATATGTTTTGAGTCTTAAAAATAAAAGAATCGTGTTTTCTTTGTTATATAAAAAAGTGTAAAAAAAGCTCCCGTAAGAAAAGCTTTTGACAATCTTAATAATGCGTTGTTTTGAAGATTTTTAGGAAATTTAAACAAATTATTAATTTTTGTTGTTGTTAATTCTAATATATCTGTTTATGTCCAAAAATATTTGAAAGCTTTCATGAAAACTTAAAAAAGCTTTCGAGCTTTCGGATATAATTTCGAGCTTTCGAAAACAAAATTTAAACAAATTATTAGTTTTTGTTGTTGTTAATTCTAAAATAACAGTTTACGTCCAAAAAGTTTTTATGAAAGCTTGAAAAACCTTCCGAGCTTTCGAAAATAATTTCGAGCTTTCGCGTTTGTATATGTTTAAAAACATTTTTTGAGTAAAAATTCTCTACTGACCCTACACACTTCCTGTTCCTTAATCACATTGCAGCGCACCACTTTTTTCTCCAAGTTTCTGTAGATTTATTAAGAAAATATGAAGCGGGCGGACATCTTCGCACAGGACGCAAGTAAGCGCCTTTACATTTCATATTTGTTTTATAACCACTCAACGGTTATTGCAACAACTACAAAGTCGAACGTACAAATTTACAAATTTACGAATTTACGCTGTGCGGTCGGTCGGTCGCTGCCACACAGCAGAGGCGCAACATTCTGTGGTCTGTGGCATTAAGGATGCGTAGCAAAAATTCAATTTAATATATTACCGCTGTACGCGTTGCTTTTTGTTTTTTCCGGTTTTTTTTTGTGTGTTTTTTCGCAAATAAATTGCATACTTTTTATTTTATTGCTAATTTAGCTTGCCACATGTGCCGCGCCGCCTATAGATGAAAGCGTTTCTACACGGGCGAGCTGCGTACATTACTTGGGAGGCAGGTTGTTTGTTGCTTATTGCTATTGTTGTTGTTGTTGCTGTTGTTGTAGCCTCATCATCAACATGACCATCCAGCGTTTATGAGTTGTGGACATTTGTACTTATGGTTGTTGTACTTGTATTTATATTTGTGTGTACTTGCAGGTGCTTTTGCTTGTGTTTTTGTGTTTGGTTGCTGCTTTTTGCTGCTAAATGCCGACATTATGTTGGCAATGAGTTATAACTTTATTTCTAGTGGGCGCCAATGCGTATATTGACCGGTGCTTTAGCAACGATATATGTATGTATGTTTGTTTGTATGTATGTAGCCGCAGCAGTTGCATGCGGTCATTTAAGTGAAAAATGTTTGGGATGCTGCAAATTTAGACTCTGTGCCGACTTGTTTTGTGGGAATGTGAAAATTAAGTTGCAAAAGACAATTAATAATTTTTTGCAAAGGTTTGTTGTTGTTGTCGGTGGGTACAAAACCAACACACATACAATTATACATGCAATTATGGCTATTGTATAAGCAATTTTTGGCCTGTAAAACTCTATTCATACATTTTTTTTAGGAATTTTATTCGAAAATACATATTTTTCAATATCAGAAAGATGTAATATATAATCTTTCGTTCATAGTTTGGATCTAATAATTCTAATTATTAATTAAAATAGATAATTTTGAGAAATTTACCAAATTTTTTTCATGGGAAATGAGAATTTTGCTACTACATATAAACGTTGTTCTTAATCACCGTCTTCCTCTTATTTTTAACTCTTCCTCATGCAAATATTTGCCTTTTCTTAGCACCAAACACTCACACGCCTCTTCCAAGACTTGTATGCGTCTGCGCATGCGCACATTTTGCGCATATTATTCTCACGTAATCGCGCTACTTTGCATTTACTGTCAAATTAATCCAATTTAACGTTAAAGTCCCCAGCGTACAACGTATGTAATCACCGTTGAAAATTACGCGCAATGGATACGCATGCGCGACGGACAATGCTTAATGGGCGATACACTGGAAAAAATTTAAATGAAATAAAAATATAATACAAAATATTTAAATCCCATTTATAATTTCAAATATGTTTATGAATTATTTTAAATAATTTTTACAAAAAATATTAAAATTTTTTTATGACTGAAAATACAAAAAAAACTTTTATTGATTTTTGATAGAAAAAAATTATATTGTATATTTTTATATATTTTAAACAAAAATAATTATAAAATATAATAATAAAAATGTATTAAAAATAAAATACTATTTTTTTTATGATGGAAAAAAATATTTATTTATAAAATATAAAATTTTTATAACAATATATTTTTTTTTTAATTTTGTAGTAAAAAAAATTATAAAATATAATAAATTAAAAAAAACACATACATAATAAAAAAAAATTTTAAATAAAAATAATTTTTAAAATAAAAATTTATTTTCTTTATTATATAAAAATAGTAATTTCTATAAAAATAAAAAAAAATATTTTTTAGTAAATTTTCTACTGAAAAAGAAATTCATAGAATATTAATTATTTTATATTTTATATTCATTATTATTATTTTTTTTTTATAATTAACTAACATTTCTTCTCATTTTTCTTTTCAGGTAAGTTTCATAAATTGATGCATATAAATATTATCAGACACATAACGGTAAATATTTAGATTTAAGTTTTTTCTGCGTTAAAATATTTCAAAATGATTAAAAACCAAAATTTTCAACAAAAAAATGCTCAGTGTAAGCATTTCTGCTTCACTATACGCACTAAAGAAGAATCACACAAACAACAACAACAGAACAAATATTGCCATAATGACAACAATGACAATGCAAAGAATAGCAGCACAGCAGCCAACGACTCTCAGCAGCAGAATAGCAGCAACACAGACAACGCTGTATGCTGTACGCTGATTTAGGAGGCCATTGCGCAAAATGTTACCTTAATTGCCTACAATGTCCAGCCGAGTCGAACTTTAAATGGTGACCAGTCAGCCAAGCAAGCAACCGCGCCGAATCCAATGAGCAACAGCGCGCAGCGTATGGCGAATCAGCCTTTAACAGCCAGTTAGGCACAACAAAAGATCTTTGGCTAAGAGCTTTGCATCCGTCGCATTGTGGCCATTCGGACGATCGGTTCGTTATCTCGGCGCAATGTTGCAACGAATTTGCAATATGGGAACGAATCGCGGCAACTGATCAGCAGCAGCATAAAATAATGAAGCAACGACGAAGAGACATAAACGCAAGCAAAAAGCAAAAAATAATAAATGAAATGCAAACAAAAATTGCAAATTGCATAAAAAATTCAATACAAGCGTTGCGCGCTTATGTTGCGGCTACATGTTGCGGCGCGCTCGATAATGTTGCTGTCGTTGTGGCCGGCCAAGCGAACGATGAACGCGCGATCGCATTCCGCGGTGCGGCTAATTCGTCGATTTTTTCAGAAGCTAACCAAAATGTATTTGCGCGTACGTAAAAATGCCAATAATGGTTGTGGCCACTGCTGGCTGCTGTTGTCACACACACAGTGTCATGTTGCCGCGCTACGCACATTATGCGACTATGTTGCAGCGCGCAGCGGATACGCTTGCCATCACAGCCGCGGCGGTTCACCAAATCAGATACACATTTAGATTTTTCTGTTCTGCATAATGTCGATTGTTTACCATACATAAAATGCAAGCAATGAACATCATCTGACCGGGCCAAGAAGGGGTCATTGTTATGTGTGCGCGCGATTGTGCCTTTGTCGCGCCGTCTGCCTGACACCGTCCACTCAGCGGCGCGCTCAGATACGCATGAGCGATTTTTTGCGCTGTTATTCCGCCTCACTTCGTCACTATCATGCCTAGCTTTGGTTTCTACTCAAGCTTAGCGCGACGACAAAGGCATCCAATCGCTGTTCGCCTTCAACATTTGCATGTGTTTGCATTTTAAGCGTGTTTGTTGCATTTTTTTTCGATTCTCAAAGTGGCAAACAACAATTGAAATTGCAAAAAGATTACATAATGCGCAGAGAAAAAAAGAAAAATGCCGAAATCCAAAAAAGTTTAGCTACAAGTATTTATGTTAAATTCCCAGTGTTGAAAAATTCGCGTAAAATCCATGCACCGTGTCGAATATTTAAGTAATGTGTGAACGAATTCTGTTTGCTTTTCGGTATTTGTAACAGACACGAAAAGTCGCTTTTTATGCATTGTGGCAAATTCAGTTGCTCACTTGTCTCAAGTTACGCACTAAAGAAGAATCACACAAACAACAACAAAACAAATATTGCCATAATGACAACAATGACAATGCAAAGAATAGCAGCACAGCAGCCAACGACTCTCAGCAGCAGAATAGCAGCAACACAGACAACACTGTATGCTGTACGCTGATTTAGGAGGCCATTGCGCAAAATGTTACCTTAATTGCCTAAAATGTCCAGCCGAGCCGAACTTTAAATGGTGACCAGTCAGCCAAGCAACCGCGCCGAATCCAATGAGCAACAGCGCGCAGCGTATGGCGAATCAGCCTTTAACAGCCAGTTAGGCACAACAAAAGATCTTTTGGCTAAGAGCTTTGCATCCGTCGCATTGTGGCCATTCGGACGGTCGGTTCGTTATCTCGGCGCAATGTTGCAACGAATTTGCAATATGGGAACGAATCGCGGCAACTGATCAGCAGCAGCATAAAATAATGAAGCAACGACGAAGAGACATAAACGCAAGCAAAAAGCAAAAAATAATAAATGAAATGCAAACAAAAATTGCAAATTGCATAAAAAATTCAATACAAGCGTTGCGCGCTTATGTTGCGGCTACATGTTGCGGCGCGCTCGATAATGTTGCTGTCGTTGTGGCCGGCCAAGCGAACGATGAACGCGCGATCGCATTCCGCGGTGCGGCTAATTCGTCGATTTTTTCAGAAGCTAACCAAAATGTATTTGCGCGTACGTAAAAATGCCTATAATGGTTGTGACCACTGCTGGCTGCTGTTGCCGCACACACATGTGTCTTGTTGCCGCGCTACGCACATTATGCGATTATGTTGCAGCGCACAGCGGATACGCTTGCCATCGCGGCCGCGGCGGTTCACCAAATCAGATACACATTTAGATTTTTCTGTTCTGCATAATGTCGATTGTTTACCATACATAAAATGCAAGCAATGAACATCATCTGACCGGGCCAAGAAGGGGTCATTGTTATGTGTGCGCGCGATTGCGCGCCTTTGTCGCGCCGTCTGCCTGACATCGTCCGCTCAGCGGCGCGCTCAGATACGCATGAGCGATTTTTTGCGCTGTTATTCCGCCGCCTTCGCGTGCCTCACTTCGTCACTATCATGCCTAGCTTTGGTTTCTACTCAAGCTTAGCGCGACGACAAAGGCATCCAACCGCTGTTCGCCTTCAACATTTGCATGTGTTTGCATTTTAAGCGTGTTTGTTGCATTTTTTCTGTATTCAAAGTGGCAAACAACCACTGAAATTGCAAAAAGATTACATAATGCGCTGAGAAAAAAAAAAAGAAAAATGCCGAGAATCAAAAAAGTTTAGCTACAAGTATTTATGTTAAATTCCCAGTGTTGAAAAATTCGCGTAAAATCCATGCACCGTGTCGAATATTTAAGTAATGTGTGAACGAATTCTGTTTGCTTTTCGGTATTTGTAACAGACACGAAAAGACGCTTTTTATGCATTGTGGCAAATTCAGTTGCTCACTTGTCTCAAGTTAGGCAGATTGAGCCTCAATGAGCCTTTTGCATATTTAATGTGATTTTTGAATGTTAATGAGTCAAGCAACTCGAAAGCAAAAGGTTGAGTGGTAAACTTTCATGTGAAAGCTCCTAATTAGAGCTTTTCAGCTCAACATTTCATTTTAAAAATATTAATTAAAGCTCCATATTAGTATGAACATTTTAGTTAGCAGTTTTTTGTGAGCTTTTATTGCACTTGGAGCTTTTCAATTAAATAAAGCTTTTTCTTCATCTGTAAACTGCAATAATATATTTTAAATTGTAAATGCTTATGGTATTTTTCTGCTTAAAAAGCGCTTAAGTGTTTTGTTAGAATACTCCAGTTTTTTTTTAATTTGAGTTTTTATAACATCTATACTTTGAAATTATGTTTCTCAGGGTCATTTGTTATTACATTTAAAGCATGCTGTTTAGATAAAGATTCTTATAGAAGGGTAATGAATTTAATTACAGCATAACTACGTTGAGAGCTTAGTTAAGCGAGATTTTAAATATAATATATCCAATTAGATTGTTAAAAAACCGAAGCTTTGACGTGCTTTCTTTTGAAAATTGAAAAAATGTAAAGTTTAGGTTTGTAACTTTTTTTTGCTTCCAGCGCTTTTAAGAGCTTTTGCGGAGCCATATAGTAGTTTTATGTTCATGATTTTATGTGGAAAAATATACAATGAGCTTTTGAAGAGCTTTTTGTAAGCTTTTACAATAGTTATAAAGCTTAGTCATTGATCTAAAAATGCATTAGTGACTAAAGCATATATTCGTAAATGTGTTTTCATGAGCTTTTTGCATAAAAGCTTAAAAATAAAGCTTTTCTTTATTAAAGCCTTATGGGAATTAATGTAAAAATTCTTCGCATTGTTTTCAAAACGCATGTAACAGAATATTCAATGAATATTCAGAAGCTGCAACAACAGCAGTAAGTCAACAACAAATATTTCCAGAAAACATATTGCAAGCAATTAATTTGAAATTTCACAGCAACAAAAATATACATTTATTTCCATATTTTTGCAGTTTTTAACTTGCTTTAAAAGCAAAATTCTATTGAAAACATAAATATTGCAACTTTGCATGCAATATTCATTACTTTCTTGGTGACTTGCAACAAAACAGAGACACGACTACAAAACTTTGATAGGTGAGCTTTCGTTTAATTTGCAGAAAACTGAATTTATAGGCGAGCAGAAAATATTTGAATAGTAAGCAGAAGCATAGTCTCTTTGCTAGAATGACATAGAGTGAGTACAACCTTAGCATTGCAAGGCAGCAGGTGAAAGCGGCAACTAATAAAATGAAAGCAAAACATGTCAGAACTTGAAGACAAAACAAATATTTGCGAAACTAAAATGATGAAATTGGAAAAAAAGAAAAGAAAATAAAGTAAAGGCGAACACTTGCTGGAACAGCAAGCAGCAACATGTTGCAGCAAATAATAGATAGCAATAAGCTGCAGCAGCAGCAGGAGCAGAACATAGAAATTGAAGAAAAACAAGGCAATCAAAAGCACTCGCACACCGAGCACAAGGGCAGTTGAGGTCTAATAGCAGTCCAAGCGCATATGTACGCCTGTATGTGGCATGCAACAACGCTGTGTATGGCCTGCAGCCGAAAAGTACTACATGTGTGCGCACAAATCAATGCACAATTTCTATTAGTGAGCAAGACTGATGACCAAAAATGTGCGCCATGTTAAGGCTGGGGTAGCAGAAATGGCAATAGCAACAACAAAACCAACAATATGGACGCTGGTAGTGACTATGAAAAGTGCACTCAAATGCTAGAAAAACAATGCACTGTATCGAGAGGCATATGTATACACGTCGCATAACATTCAACGCTGAGGAATGCACGCATGCGCAAACATTGGACTTTTTGGTTCACACACGCGCCACACACACATATACTCAGTTGGCTGTAAGCACTTCGAATTCAAAAGCAAAGGCAACGACAGACTATTGGATTTTGCTTTTTGCGCTGACCAACTAATAGCTCTGCAGCCAAGTTTTCCATTGCGACTGCCTTTTACCCGCTGGCGGCTGGCTGACCGTTGACTGTGGCCTGCTGCCGCCTCTTTGCTCAACTCGTTGGCTTGCTTGCTTGCTGCTCGCCAGCTTTTAATGGGCATGTTGCACTTGTAAGCAAAAGCTACGCTCGCATAAGAAGTGAACACATACATATATTTATGTGCATGTGCTCGTGTGGCATGCCCCAAAGCCATGACAGCCGCATCAGCTGCTGCAAATGCATACAACAAAACAGTGGTGCTACAGTTCATTGCAATATCAATTGCTGCCGCTGCTGTGACTGACTATTATTGCTGCTGCTTTTATGTATTATTGTTGTTGTTGCGCTGTGTTGTAGTTTATTTATTTGTTTTTTGTTGTTGCTGTTGTAATGCTTACTTGCACATTACCAGCGTTGAGTTGAAATTATGAGACCACCTTTGAGCATATTTGCTTGTGTCTTGTGTGTATTATTGTTGTTGTATTATTGCTGCTGCTGCTGGTGCTGCTGCTGCCACGGTTGCCGTTGTACGCTGTTCATTACATGCCCTCAACTTGTTGCTCAGTCTCGCAATGTCTTTGTTTTTGTTATTCTACATGTTCGCTGGCCCCCCATACATCAATCGTTTGTTCGCTCGTTCGTTCGTGCCTTCCTTCGTTCGTTGGGCTATTGTGCAAACAATTGTTGTTGTTGTTTATTTGGTTGGTGTACAAAAAGCAAAAAAAAAACACAGAATATTGTATGTAAAATGATTTTTGTCTTCGTTTTCGGTTTATTACTTTTGAAATGACGCCGCTTGGCACTTTGCTTTTGTCATAAAGGCTTTGAGGTGCCATAGGTCCATTTATAGATAGATGGATGTATATATTTGTCCGTTTCTAATTTGTAAAGTAAAGTTTGCTTAAAGAATTCACTTGCTTTATTTGTTAATATTTTGTTTCGGTACTGACATGTATTTTGGGTTCAATAGCAAAAGAGCTTTTGTGTATTTGACAAGCTGGCGGCGTGGCACACCAACAGCGAATAGAATTTTTCACTGATATAAATATATTTAAAATTTTGTCTTTATGACATCATTTCAAGCACGATTTTGTTACCTAACTTGGAGCTTCAAAGCTTCAAAATCGAAAGCTTCATTGAATATAGAAAAAATTTGTACAGAAAATAGTTCGTTTTCAACTTTTAACAATAATTTTGAAAAGCTGTCGAAGAAATCTTGAGAGCTTTCGTGTTAAACTTAAGCATATTTGCACTCAGTGTTGAATTTGATAATGATATTTGTTCAAAAACAGCTTACTTGCTATATCTAACGAAAAATCTGTAGAGCTTTCGAGCAATTTCATGAAGCTTTCACCAAACTTTCATACAAAAGCTGCAAGTAAATTTTACGAAAGCATTTCAGTAAGCTTGGATCAACTGAGACTTAGCTTTCAGTGAGCTTTCACATGTTATTCGACTTATTTTCATGCTTTTCATTATCATATCACTCAACTTGCATTCACTATACTGCAGTTCCTAGTCCCTCCTATTCTCTATGTCGCATTACGAACCCTGCAACACTCCCCAAAACTCTTCACGTTCACTTTGTCATGTACACATTTTTATCTTTAAATAATTTTCTACATCTCTCCACTTTCTTTGCTGCCAGCGTTGTGTCTTAGCTTTTGTGTTACGCCCTCGACCTGCGCTATTGTATACTTCATACCTACAGCTGTCATAAGACAAATATACTTTTTACGAGATTTTGTTTTTTGTGTCTGCAAGGAGTTGACTGTGAAAAGCTACAACTACCTTTTTTTGGGTAAACAACGTTTTAGTTTAAATATTTGCTTTATTCGGATTCTTAGCTGGAAGCTAAATTGATTTATTCATAAACAATGGCTGCTCATTTTTACAATTCTTCATATACTTTGTTGAATAAGCGCTTCTTATTTCGTATTCCCGTTGCTTTCATATTCAATCATCTTTTACTGTTATGTTAATTAAAGTAGTATTTATATACAATATTTGACTTTTGAGTCACTCTGTTGTAGAGAAGCTTTACGCATGCGCTTCACTCGGTGCTACCATATGAAATGTACTCTACAAATATGTCGATCTTGTCACTTATACATATTTTTACTTAAAATATTTGAAGTCTTTCTCAATCAGTTGTTTCTTGTCGGCATATTGCTTTGAGTATCGGATTTCCCGCTTCATATTTGCATATTGTATGTGGCTTCAAACATTTTTCTAAGCTTTCGTTAAAGCTTGATAAATGTTTTCATACAATTGTTTGAATATTGATAAATTGCTTAGTGGAAGAAACATAAAAATAAAAACATTTGTACATTTCAACATACTTTTCGGTTAATAGATTAAATATACACAAATTTATGCAACTTTTTTGAGTAGCTTAGTGACATTAAGTCGTTCATTTATATGTTAATAATATGTAAAAGGATTACCAAACTATTTTCGTAAACAAAAAAATAAAATATTACTTGAAATTTATCATGTCGCTTCGCTTTGAAGAAGATTGTAAAACTTAAAAAAGCTTTTTGGCATTGTTGAGTAGAAAAATAATTGCTATATGTTATGAATAATATTGGTTTTTCTAACATTTATGTGAATGAAAGAGATATATGAAGATTGAGGATTAACTAAACCTGCTTGAGCATCAAACAAATTTTTTTTGCAGGTGAAAGCGTCTGCGTTAATAGAACACAAGTCAAATTCTATTATGCATTAGAATTGAAATTTTGTATTTTCTGCTGGAAAGTATAAAAGCTCTGAGAATATGTGAAAGCTTAAAGCTTTTTAAGAAAAAATAAGTGAAATCTTCTTAAGCTCCCACGCCGTTAAGTTGTTAATAATTATTTAATTTAGAAAGTTTTCAACTTAGCAGCTCTCAAAAAACACCACAACTTTATTAATTGTATAAATTCATCCACCATAAAAGCTTTCGCAAAAGTTTGAAAATATTAGACTAAATTATTAGAAAAAATAGCTTAAAGTTAATTATTAAGCTTTGAAACAAATGCAAATTAAATTTTTAAAGCTTTCGTGTAAGCTTTAACAGTATTAACAAGCTTAACTATTAGTGTGAAAGCTCAATTTAAAAAATTAAAAGCTTTAAAGTTTAAAGAAGTGTTTCTAAATCCAAGCATCATAAGCTCTCAATATACAAAAATAGCCTGACTCAATACTCACTACATTTCTGCGTTTATTAACGTCAAACCAAACGCATGTAGTCACTTAATTTACTAGCTTACAGCAATTTACCCAGTTTTTTTTGCTATTTTCAAGAATTCTCACTGCTGTGTGTGCTCCCTTTACGGCGCAAATCAATGTCGGCGCAATTTCACTCTAAGTAATCCCCGCGGTAGGCAACAATAATGAATATATCTGTCTTTTTTAGAATTCAATGCGATTCAATTATTTCACAAGCGCTGCGGGCAAACGCAAAAAATATTGCGTACACAAAGACAGATAGGCACAAAAAAAGAAAAACGAGAAAAAAGCATAATCGAAAATCAATATGAATAAATCGGAGCAATGCGCAATGATTTCATATCTCGGCGCGCTTGATATACAGAGTATAAGAACGCCAGCGCTTTGTAGGTGCAAAGCCTGCCGCTGCGCATGCGCTAACGCAACATATGCATGTGTGTTGTTTTTTTTTTCTTCTTTTTATTTGCCATCAACTATTTATGCGCGCTTTTGAATGCATTTTTGCCCTTTTTATGCGATAACATTGTCGCTTTGCGTTCAAGCCGCTCTGCTGTTGCGCCTGCGCATTGTGCCTGCAAGGCATGCCATATAAAAAGAAGGGCTTGTTCGCGCCCGCCGCCACAACGTCCTTTTGTTTTTGATGCTCAGTCGCGGCCATTAGGCTGCATTGTTTTTCGCCTTTCACCTCCTGCTCCTCCTCCGCTGTTTCTTCTTCACCTCAACACAATGTTGCAGCTGCTGCCCGTGCCACCGTTGTGCGCCGCCAATGTTATCTGTTATGTTGTTGCATTTGTTATTGTGCATTGTTGTTGCAGTTAGTTGCTTCCTTAGTTTGTTTATTGCTTTCAGTTTTTTTGGCTTGACTTGGCTGCTCCTGTTATTGTTAAGTTGATAACCATGTTCAAATAAATCACCTTTCGCTACTTTTTTCTTGCTCGCCACTGTCGCTACCTACCAACAACATGCAGTCATAGTAGCTGCAGCGGCAACATGTCCTTTCCTACTTGCTGTGGCGTAGAAGAAGAAAAAAATGCCGCATGTTGCATGTTGCTCCTATTTATTTTTCCGCCATTGTTACTGTGCGGGCATTGTTTTCATATTTATTTGTTGTTGTTGTTGCTTGTAGCTTTCCGCGTTATCTTGACTTGATGCCATATTTAAATGCATACATGAGATATGCTTTTATTTATTTATATATGCATTATTTTAACAATTTTTGTGCTCAAAGGCAAAGCTTTTTCAACCTCCTCATACTCTGCTGCTGCTTCTTTTTCTTTTTTCTTGCGCTGCTTGGTGGTACCTTAGCGAGACCCTAAGCATGCAGCAGCACATACGTCGTAAATATTTTATCTTCCTAGCACAATGCCTTACACTATCCACATATGTGTGTGTGTGTCTTCCGACATTTCTTACTATTTATGCATTGTTTAGTTATTATAATAACCATCTTTTGCTGCCGCTGTAGCGCAGCAGCACTTACATTGTTCAAATTTTTACTTGGCGCATCCTTTTTAGTTAGCTGCGAGCATGCTAACTCTGAAAAATGTTGCGCTTAATTTCACATAAACATAAGTTTAGTTATGCAAGCCCAACCTACCGACTACAATTGTATACTACACTGCTCCAAAGCATACTTTCAGAAAAAAATATATAAAATTGCAGCTCAATTGGTTGCAGAGTCTTCAAATGTTACGCCAACTTCCTCGCAAGCACTACTCCACCATATGTTGCAACACTTCCTTGTCTATTCAGCCAAATCTAACTCCTGTCCATCTATCATAACCATCTTCCACATATGCTTGTGTAGCCTTGCTCTCTCTCTTTACAACTGCTTTTACTCTTATTTTTTCGTTAAGCTTCATTGCAACTGCTAAATCGTCTGTCCGCCCCTACAATATCCGCCTTTACTGTCCATTTGTTAGTAACTTAAGTTGTACCTTTAGTATAATATTAAGCTTATGTTAACGTATTCGCATTCTGGGAAATCACAAACCTTCAGCCAGATAGTGGAAATGCAAATTGACATGTACGCTTTATCATAATCACATTACTTAAGTATTTGCTAGAATAAAAGCTTGCTTTCAGCATGTGATTTCAAGCATTTTAAATGTTAAAAATGCAGAATGCTCAACAAAGAGCTTTTAAAATGAAAATAAATAATCTTAAAAATAAAAATCGATTTTATGTGAAAGCTCAGCAGAGTCGCAAAAAGCTCACTGCACGCCGGTGAAAGCTCAAGTTTCATTCAAGTTTATGAATTGTAAAAGCTAGAATATTTACATATGTATATCGTAAGAAACGCTAAAAGCCAATAAGAAAGCTTTTGAAATTAAAAACTTTCACAGTTTTTCAGTTAAACCAGACAACTATATAAAATAAGCATTAAAATGTCAATGGTGTTTTACCATTGACATAATCAATCATAACCATAAATCACGTATTAAATTTTATATTAAAGAACGCGTTAAAAGCTTTCACTAAAGTATATTTTATGTAAAGAATACCTTAATAATAGTGGGGAATAGTATTTAATCATCATTTTCTACCTCAAAATTATTTCTAAAGTTTTGAAAACATAGATTAATTAATTATAGATTTCATAAAGCTTTCGAAAGCTTATAAAGCACACCTCTACTAGTATAAATAATGGAAAATATAATAAATGAAAAACTTAACTCTACTTGCTATTCGAAGCTTTAAAAAAGCTTAGACAGTTAAAAAAATGTGAAAGCTTTGTATTCAACTATAATCCTAGATTCTACTAAAGCTTTTTTCGATGTTATGATATAGATGTTCTCTACATTGTTTGACTATTTGTGCCCGTGAGTAAAATTCTGTTGTAGAACATATTAATTAAGAGCTTCAACTTCTCCACAGTCCCCTCAACATCTAAAGCTCTTCAGTTTGTGACGACTAAACTTCTTGAGCTGTTGTTATTTGCTGTTATATTACTCATTGTTTACTTTACTCAAGCTACGCGCCTATTCAATTAACGTCATTTGCCGGGGCGACCACGCGCATATCTCAGCGCCAGCTTGAAAGCATAGTATGCATTTAATGCTAGACTGTTGCATATTATAAGCAAATTCAAAAACCGCTGGAAATATGCAGCTCACGCCTCTTGCCAACAGTGGTGCCACCTACAGCCGTCAGCTGCGTGCCGATTACTGCATTTACAGCGCATTTGGCAGCGAGTTGATTGCAGCAACTGAAAGACTGAAAGGTAGTGATTTCTGTCGGCCAGAGCGCTCTTTTAAAAGTTGCTCTACATATGCGCGCTTAATGAAGTATGCACGACATACCTACACATGTGTGTTTTGGTATTTGTTTGATGCAATAATTTCTGGATTTTAATCAAAATCTAGCTTTATTGTTTGAATGCAGATTTTTCGAAAAAAAAGAAAGAAAACAAAAACGAGAAAACGTGAGCGCTTTGCAATCATTAAAAACCCACGCGGCTGCGCTGTTGAGTCAGTTGTTGAAAACAAAAATGTTGAATAAATATATTCAATACACAGAGATAAATGAGCTTGTCTGTATATTCAAAGCATTCCCGCTTCTTTTTTTTATTAATTTCTCTATTCCTCCTCCCCGGTTTGATGAATCACTTTGACGATTAGCATATCGAATTAATTAATAACTAACATTTTTATGCATATGAGCGCAGACAATTGACGCTATGAGCTTATGAGCTTGGAGTTAATGAAATTTTAAACGGGCAAATTTATCAAAAATTAGCATAAATTAGAGGTTCAAGCGCAATTAATTACATGCTGTATAGACGGACTTGCTTAATCGCAACTCTCTAACGGCAAAGTTTATTTTTCGCCAAGAAATCTCTAAAAAAATTGAAAAAGAAATAAAGCTCAAAAGCTTATAAACATTTTCAGATTTATATTCGTTATAATTATAGTTTCTGGTTGCCGTGAAAGCTTCATTCATAAGAGCTTTCACAATAGCTATGCATTTTCGAAGCTTCCAAAATTTGTAAAAGCTCTAAATATAGTTCATTAATATACAAGTCAATGCCTTTCAACTTTGGAGAGCTTTAGCAAAAGCTTCAACGAATTTGAAAGCTGTTGAAAGCTTAATATATGCAAAAATAGTTGCAAAGCTTTTGTATAAGCTTGGGGAAAAATCAAAAACTCAGCTGTTCCTTAAACTACTTCAATAAAAGAAAATATTACGCGGTGCGGATTCAAAAGCTTAAATAAGCTTTGAGGAGGATATATTCTACTGAAATTTTATTTAATATTCTAAAAAAATAACATGCCAAAGCTCCTGCGGCGCGCTCAAAAGCTTTAAAAACTGCATAAAAGCTTCAACGCTTCATTATTTCATCTAAAATTCATTAAAAAGAGACACGCTTAAATTTTCATTATTCAAATTTTACAAAGCAAAGTTAATTTTTCAACAGTGCTGTACTTCTATTTTCAAAATACCACTCAGTACTCAAAACATGTCGCCAGAAATAGGCGCAACAAATAGTGGTAATTTTTCATAAATACACGCTATTGTGGAAAAGTCTTAATGCGCATAAGATTGATGACTGTTTAAACAAAACAAACAATAAAAAGTAGAAAACGTAAAAATACAAAAAATTAAAAATGAAAAAAAAAAACACCAAACAGTTTAAAAAGCGCGAGCAAAATCGGTCGCGGCATGCCACTAAACACACAAAAATTCATATGCGCATGTATGTTTATGCAAATATATTTGTATTTACATATAATATGTATAGAAATATCAAAAAAAGTCCGAAAATATATGCTGTCACACAAATTTCGAAGGCGTGATTTCGCTACACTCAAAGCATGTAAGCTTTTTGCTGTTTTTCTGTGGTTATGTTAATACATTTTTTTTGGTTTGTTCAACGTAAGCCGCCGTCTGTTTACAGCATAGAAATTTATCAAATTTGATTAAGTGTGTCGAATTTGCTTTTAAGTAGTTTTGGCGCTAACAACAACAACAAGAAAGGCAACACTTAAAAAAATATTAAAAAAAAAATAAAGTGTCAGGCAAGCATTTAGCGGCACAAAATTTCGAATAGAAAAAAACAGCAACAAATACAAAGTTTATTTTGTTTTTGTATAGAGCGCACGGCTGCCATCAATTATCACCGGTTGCGCCTCTGTGTCTAGGCCGCGTTTTTGTTGCAGCGGCGCATATGCAGCGTCGATTTTCTTTTTATAAATTTTCTATGCTCAATTTTTTGACAGTGTCAGACTATTTGACATGATTGACATGTGGACATGTTAATGCGCGCTTATGCAAGTAAAAATATGTAGACGTGATCATGTGAAGGTTTTTTAGACGCCTTCAGTGGTGTTTTACTTTAAAAATAAATTTTTTATTATTGTAAATGAGAATAGTAATTGACTTAATTAAGATAACTGGACATTTTTTGTTGAAAATAAACAATAGAATTTTTCTATTTTTTTAAATATTGTAGAACTATGTCCTGGCATGACGAGTAAAATTTTCTGATTCCAAATAAATAATTACTTTAATTAATTAATTAATTTAGAGGTGAAAAATATTTAATTTTTAATAAAGAATTAAAAAAAAAACTAATTGTCTAAATAAATTCTGTAAACTATTATTTATTTATTTTTGTTTTTTTAATACCTTTTTCTATCCATAAATTATGATTATTGGCTCATTTTAAAAATATATTTTTTTATAATTTTTAATAATCTTATATCAAATTTTTTTTCGAATGAATTTGAGGCCAAAAATAATATTTTGTTCTAATTTTTTATAAATAACATTGGTACTTTTTTCCCAAAAAATATTTTCTTTTATAAAGAACTACCATCAATCTCAATCTTCACACATTAAAATCAATATTTCCGCATATAACCATTCAAAAACATCAAACACGCAATTTTTCAACAACTCAACGCAGTCGCTGGCAACTTCAGTCTTGCCTAAAATGCATGCCTTTTGCCCGCCGCTGTCAAAAATATTTATTTATTTATTACTCATGCCATAGGTAATTACAAGCAAAGTAAACAGCATATATATTTTTATTTTTCCACATTCACACATAATTCATTAATTTTCCATGTGCCACAACGAACTACTAACATTTGAGCTAAAGACACGAAAAAAATACAACAACAAACAAACAAGCAGACCATTTCTCAACACTAATGAGTTCACGTGCACTTGCCACACTTAGTCTAATGCCTGAAATGTCTATATATGCCCACCGCTCCCTCTCTGCGCCTGTAAGTATGCCTCCATCAACACTCGCACTAGTTTCGAACAGCACTGACATCTCTCGCTGTGCTTGTTGTTCTAATGTTATGACAGCTCATCATCAACTGTCTGCCCGAATTGGCTGATTGTCTGCGCTAAATGCCCTCGCACTCTTCACCTCCTACCATCAGTCTGCAAATTCATTCATCTTTCAACGTTTGTCGGCGACACGCACACACACAGACATCTATACATATATTTGCACTTGCATCATCACTTAGTTACTTAGCCCACTCCACAACAAAAGCACTAAATATTTAGTTAACTCTGCTTCCTGCCTCAACTCTCTCACCACAGCCACACTCGTGTCTCGCCTGTCCATCATCATACTCTCCGTCTCAGTCTGCCTGTTCTGTCAGCAATTTTTCGCCGTTTCATCTGCTCGCATAGTTTTGGATTTTGCCATATGTCCAGCTCTGCAACGGTACATCCTATTGACATTTTACTTTTAGTTAACGCGCTTTCGCAAATATGATGCACTCATAAATTAGTTTTGTTGTTGCGTCGCTCTACTTCTATGCTTATGTGTGCTTTTTTTTGTTGTCTATTTGGTCTATTCAACTGTCTGTGTGCTCTGAGTGTTCGCTGTTCTTTGAAAAACTACTCAGCTGCCACTTGTTTAACGCAACAATATCTTCCTGGTAATTAGGCTTAATGATCCATAATATGCCACTTGAAGCATTGGCGGAAACTACACAACACGCATGAAGTGGAAGTGGTGAAAAAATGAGGAAAAATTAGTGAAATTGATGAAATAGATGAAATAGTTGCTACTAAAGCTGCTGATTCACTTAATTTGATATTTTTCTAGAATTACTTTAGTCACTCATCGAAATTGAGAATATGAAGCATCATATTCTTGAGCTAAAACTAGTATTAATTTATAAGCATATTTTTTCTTTGCACAAGAAAGTAAAATAGAGCTTTTATGCTGACAATGTCTCTCTGAAACTTTATACGTCCCTCCTTTCCCCTCACTGTTTCATTAATCATATTTAATATCAGCCCAAATATAGGCAATGTATAATTAGTGGCATGTTAATCGATTTTCTATTTTATAAAAAAATATTGCATACCTTTAGGCTATTGCAACAAATGTTTAGCGAAGTCTTGCACCCAACGAGTAATTTAATAATTTAATTAATGGCGGAGTACCTTGAAATTTTCGTATAATACTATTACACTGCTGTTTGTTGTATTTCTCCGACTTTCAACGAGTTGAAATTCACTCTTCTAATATATATTTTGGCTTGAAAAATCACCATGACGTTTTAGTTTGTGCTTTTGAGCTAAACTTGACCTTTTATTGGCTTCATTAATGTAACAACTAACCTTCAACTTGAAAAAGGATTATGTACACAGCATCTTAAATATATATATTAACACACATGACGCTCCAAGTATATATATTTATTAATATTTATAAAAGGTAATCAAAATTAATTAAGCCACAACAACAAATAATCTCAATTACATGACCAAAAGGGAGCCGAGACACTTGCCAATTAAGGGTCTATTGAACTTTGCCGCTGTGCAAAGCCCTAAATATACTATATATGAAATGGATACTGAGACAAACAAACAACAACATGTTGTCTATACATATATATATGAGATTGAGCGTAAAGACCCAGCCACTTCTCGTTCGCAACATTCAAGAATATTATGTCACACCAATAAGTCGACATAAAATCATAATAGTAATCATGATATGACATTAAAGAGAGCGCAACGAAAAAGGCAACAGCAACAACAACAATAATAGCTACAACAATAAGTGGGCATTAGACAGCAAGCGGACCACCAGCGCCAATTGTCGTCTTCACCGATGACTTGTCCGAAAAAAATTAAATGATAGTTTGTTGTTGCGTTACTTTTTCGGTGTTTTTGTTGTATTGTTGCTGAAACAAAATCTGCTGCTTAAATGCTTACAAGCAACTTATACACAAATTTATTTGAATGAATTGTTATTATAATGCTCGCTTTTATTGGATTTGTCGGTGCGGCAATCAACAGAAAAATTCACACGAAAAATGTGTAGAGCAAAAACAACAACAACAAATAATGATAATAATAACAAAATTCCCAAAAAAAAAAGACAATAATAGCAATAATGTAGAGAGAAAGCAAAGAGAGAGAGGAGAAAGACAATATCAAGTGTTATTAAATGCTTCGACGTAGTGGCGACGAAGACGAGGGGAAGGAAGTAGGGTATATTGAAATGTTCGTATAGATCTACATATATAAATATGGTTATTGGGATGTAACTAAAAATTAAGACTATTAGCGCCAGCGAAATTCCAGCAAATCTCATATTGAGACAAACAGAGAAGAGTGGACAGACAAATATTGTGGCACAATTGAAAAAGGAAGCCGCAAACAATCAAGCGAAAAATTTGGAAGCTGCCACAAAGTCACTCATGCTCACATTGTGTTGTTGTGGTCGCACTGTGTGCCGACTATCCACCAATTTAATCAACGTTTATTGGTTGAAGAGCCGCAGACAAACACACCGCCATCCATACGGTATCAGCGGGCGTGAGAGTCTCACATAAATGCCACATTGTTGTTGCTGCTTGAAAGAGGGAGCGACAAATTGGCAACAATTGTAATGAGTTTAGATTTTTATGATGGCATTATTATGGTTTTTCGCATTTCATTGGAGTATTTCATACGATTTTGAAGCATTTTTTTGGCAATCAAAGCGAGCGAGCTACCATTACAAACAACCGCAGAGACTCAAATGCTAAGACTCTCCCCTCTCCTTGCAACAAATGTAAATATTGCCAGTAATTCTATAAGCGCCAAAGCGATTTGATTATTGCCAATATCAGCGCTCCCACATTGTTATTGTTATTGCGTTATTTTCATATTGGCCCTAAGCGCCTAAGTGGCTAAGTGGTGGCCAAGTGAGTCTTTCTGAGTGCAGCTTGTGTATACTTTTTGCTATCTTCTCTGCTAATTTGTTGCAGTGGCCAGACATTTTGGCCGAAAAGCTGATATTTTTGGCTCACAAGCAGTTCAAGCACCCCAAAATATAAGCCGATTTACGAGCAAGTGCTGGCGCTTCAGCTGGCGGCGAAAGCAATGAAATAAACTTTTTTTGTTGTTGTTTTTTAGCCTTTAATTGTGTTATTAATTATTTATTTGTTTTAGGTGCCTACGCGCTCTCAGTTGTGGACAGTTTTATTTCCATAGACGGGTTTTCTTTGAAGCTTTTGAGTTACTGGTGGGCGTTTGGGGTAATTTAATGTATACGGAATCATATTTTTATAATTTTTAATTGAGAAAAAATTAATAAAAGTGGTTTGGTGTATTATAATTAAATAATTTAAAAAAAATATTGTATTATTAAGCAATAATAATAAAATCACTAAATTTGAATTTTAAAAATTTATTGAACGAGTTTTATCGATTATTTCATAATCAGTAATTTCTTATATAGGTTTTAGATGTTATTTTGACAGAATATATATAGCTTTTTTTCGTACTCTTTCACACCAAAATTTTGCTCTGAGTTCAGATGTTTACACACCCATTAATTGGTCCCACCTTCGATTGAATAAAACCCATAATATTGCTATTTGTCTACGTTAGTTATTTATAAAGGTTCAATAAAATTGAAGAGGATTATTTCTATCGGAGATCAAAGCAAACTTCTTCTATGGGTTTTTTGAGAACATTTTGATATCAAATTCGTAGTCTACATTTAGGCTGTTTAAGTATTTTTATAGTGAAGTCATGAACCTTTAAGAAAATAGTAGATATCTGCCTTGAAATGTCTTTCAAACAAATTTTATTAAGTAAGGCGACAATCTATTGCCATTAAAATCAGTTAGGTTATGTGGAGACTGAGCAATAATGAACCATTGCATATTTCGAAACAGGTCTTTAAATTAATTAGCTGTATGAATAAGATAGGGAAAGAGTTACTGCTTTCAGTCCAAATATATCTTCTTAATGCGTATGTTTAGAACACTCGTTCTATGCTCTCTTTTTAGTAAGATTGTAAAATAATATTTTTTTGATACATCTGGTAACTCTCTCGACACAATTTTCATCAGAGTATTGTAAATGAAAATATATAAAGTAAAACACATAAGTATACTCATATCAAAGTCCATACATCTATCAAGATAGTGTCATAATTCCATCTATGTTTATGCAACTCTAAATGCTCCCGGGTGTATAAACCAAAAATGACAGTTAAAAATATTACAACAACAAAAAAACGCAGTAAACAAGCTTATGGGCAAATCTAAAATTCCAAATCTACAAATCTACCCTCAACGCAAATCTAACTACCAAATTTTCTATACAAAAAGAACCATACATAATCCAGAAATCCAATCTAACTTGCAATGCGAATAAAAAGAGCGCATGTATGTCTGTATGTCTGACTAATAAGTATGACTGGCATTCATCTTTGCCATTTAGTATATTAAATGCAACCCTGCCTGTTGTTGTTGACTGTGTTTTTGTGATTGAAATCACTTTGGCATGAAATCAATCATCTGATGTTGGACAGATATCAAAGCGCACACAAACATATACATATGAATGCATATATATATAATAGTAACTGCAGTGTGTGTAAATATGTATGGATGTAAGTCACACTGCAGTGTTGCAACAAATGCCGCACAGCACTGTTATCTGCTTTTAAGATCAGTTTTTCCCCATTTTTGGTTATGAGCACAGACCTTGCTTGCATTCAAGTCTGTTTTTGTTGCTTTTGTTCTTTTGATTTTTTTGGGTTTTCGTTTGTCGGCCAGCAGCGAGGGGTTCTCTTCGCTTTTATACTATGTAATATGTGTATGCCTGTGTGTGTGGGTTGCTTGATATACAATAATCATAAATAACTGACTTGCATTGCTTAGCTGCTGCTGCAGTGCTGCTTGCTGTTATTATTATTGTTGTTTTGTTGTTGTTGTTTGCTGCATATAAATATTTTTATTGTATTTTTATTCGATTGCAACTCATATGTGCGTCCACACATGTGGACTTTAGGGTAAGACAGCAGGCCTTTAGGGCGTTATTTGGACTGGAAGAGCAAGCGGGTGTACTGGGTATGGTTGTATGTGTGTATATATACAAATTATTTATGTTTATATATGCATACTACCCATCTTGCTGCATTGCAGTCTTTGAGCATTAAATGAATTAATATCGTTCATACAAAATCTTTATCTAAATAAATATGTATGAATTTATGTATTCTTATGTATATATGTATGCCTGTATGTAAATTTGACATTGAAAGTAAACAAATGTGCTTCATAAAAACGTGCAGTAATAATTTAGAAAATATTTGCTTTCAACTTTTTTATGCAGTACGCGGTGACGGTGGTCAGCGGTTGCTTGCCAGCTCTTTGGTCACATACCTACATACATATGTACATATGTACACATGTGCTATTGAAAAGTTCACCTCAAAGCGCGTATATGTATTTATTTATTCAGATTTCAAATTCATTTTCCATAATTGTGCCGCATTTTCCAACAAAAGCAACAAGAAAAGATGAACGCGCGCTGCCGCTTGCCGCAGAACGGTAAACAAAATGAAGCAATAAACTGGCTTGTACATATGCATATATGTTCTTTAATATGTATGTGTGTTGAACATATGCCTTTGTACGTGTTCGAAAAGGTCAAAAAGTGGCAGCATTCGCCCAATATTTATGCCATTGAATTAAAAGTATTGAGCTGACTGATACGCCAACGCAAATGCAAATACATATACATATATACATATTTATATATTATTTATAATTTTTTAACAAATATATATTTACATACAAACATATACGTGCTTCTAAATTTGTATATTTTTCCCTTAATTTCAAAAAAAAAATCCCTCAAACATTATTTTGTCTGCTATTTTTATATGCTTGACTGCCCTTTGACCCTGTGAGTACGCCACTTTTGTTGTTTTCCATTTTTGCTTTGCATCTCGTTTGCTCATCGATACCATCAATTCAACAACATCTGTTCGCTTTTCGGCGCACTGAAGTGCCTCGCTGCAATTGACTGCCTTTGTTCAGCTGCTGCTTTGCTAAAATTTTGACAGCTTGAAGGTTTCCATGCTTTGAAAATTTTCCAAAAAGATTTTAATGTTGGAAAGGATTTGGCGAAGCTATACAACAGCTTTAAGGCAATTTGTGTGTGGCGGTCATATTGAAGATAGAAAATATAAATAAATTTAAAAATATAAATACATTTTCAGTTTACTTTTTACTTATCTTTCTTTACGTTGCACATATTTAGAGCAATACTGTTATAAAATATCACATAAATGTTTATTTGTAATTTTTCTAACAATTTTTTCCTCTCTCTTTACAGGTAAGCATCTCCAAAAGATTAAAAATAATTTTCCGAGTTCATATAGGCTGGTTGGTAAGCAATTATTTAAGTAATAACTGAAGAGAGATGTCAAAATGGAAGTTTGTGTTGAGAATTATCAGTTTAATATTTATAATAATATTTAGGTCTCTATCTCAATACGGAAAAGCTTAAAGTTGGTCGAGAACAACTAATTAAATCGGCTTTCTATTTAGTTAAATGCCTCAAATATATTAAGAAAAATCAAATAAATTAAATAAATGAGCAACCGCGCCAAAATGTAGGCAACAACCACGGTTATAGCAAGACTCCTGTAGTAAAACGCATTGAAGTGTTGCCTATCTTAAGGCGCAAATGAAAATAATGAAACTGAAATACTTATATGACATTTCTGAAGAAAAACAAAGCGTATTAGGAAGCTACACAAATTCTTTTTCTATAAGATGGAGCTCCCCAACAAGAAGTCTGACTTTAGGGCCACCATAATGTCGCTAAAAACTGGTATTTTTGTAGAATAATTTGTTGATTATTTTCAAAGTCGCCCAATTTTTATTCTTCCGCTATTTACTAATAGTCGGTTTAGTGAGCTATCAAAGCGAACGCCGTAAAATCTCCACTGAACTGTAACATAAAAAGATTTCGGTGCCATTGAAAACTAAATTTTATAGAACCATATATGAATTTCGAACAACTCGACAAACAAATAAAAACTAAATTTGTTAACAAGTAGCATTCAAACTGTTGTAATATGCTTTAACAACCTTATTTTTCTACAAAAAAAAATAAAAATAAAGAAACAGCGAAGACATAACCACAAATGGCACTCAAATCTTTTATAGCTGCATACCAATGAGTATGTGAAAATTTCGCTACTGTCTGCAAGTGCTAAACTTTTTTGACTTTGTTACGACTATTTTACTATTTTCTTTGCTGCTGCTGAGATATCATTTATGCGCGCTGTAATTTGATAAGCGTTTGTCTGCTTACAACAACAATAACATACACAATCCAAATGGCATTCCTATGCTTCGCCAGCGCTCGAGTTCACTTGATTATCGCCGCATATCAATTTGTGCAAATCGAAACACTAAAAGCATCCTAAATGTATGCTACAATTCTTTAACGCGCTGCAACACTGAGTTGTTATTGTTGCTGTTATTACTTGGCTGGCTGCCTGCCACTCCCACATGATTTTCGCCGCCGGCATGGCGCGCCATTTGGCTATGAAATATTCGTATTTGACTTTGACTTAATTAGTGAAGCAATCAGCTGTTCGGTGTGGGAGGAGGCAGCGGACAGCAGACATTGCTTGAAGTATGACTGAGTGGCTGCGCGGCTGAGTTGAACAGCTGGCATTGGACGCAGAGCAATCAAATGCGCTATGATAGTGCTGAATAGTTGGCATTGCATACATGCAGGAGCGCAGGCATTTCTGTGTGTGAGATGAAGTGAGCGAGATTGCATAGCATACATTCAGGCGCGAAAACTCTCATAAAGTGATAGAGAGAGAGATGGGAGGGAGAAGGAAGTGCTGGATATCATATGTCAACATTTCAATTACCGTTTTTCTTAGAAAAAAGCCTTGCTATTTTTTTCTTCAAGTCTATATTTATATTTTTTGCCGCCTGACTGACTGACTCTAATTTAACACCTTCAGGCGGTTTGCCTCATTAGCCAGTTGGCAACAAATTCTGACTTGCAATTCCTAAGAGTGGCTGCTGAGACGTAAAAAGCGTGTTGAAGAACGCTAAGGACCTGCGTGCAAGGCGACTGCAAGGCGAAGATGAATACAACTGTTAGGAGGAGCGGGAGAAAGCGAAGGCTTCTAAGGTTGTTGAACGTGCCAAAGCATAAATACGCCAGCGGCACGACATTGACAATGTGTTTCTCTTGAGTGCAGACAATATGCCAAGACAATCAAATGAAGGAGCCAACACATACACTCATAGGACACAAGTCCTTGCAGTTAAATAATAAATGTAAGCAAAGTGAAATTGTAGAAAAACGCGCACAAACAAAAGTTGAAATAAAGCAAGGCATACAAAAACAAAAAAAAAAAGAATACGGCGCTCTACAAAAACAATAAAAATGCATAGAGCATAGGGTGCGCAACCGGCCCGCAGGCGATGTGTCCTTTCTTATGGCTGCTGCTGCTGCTTGCTTGTCACAGCTGCTTTGTGCGGTGCTAACGAGCAATATGCTTCTAGGAGTTTCTGCCACAGACAATTGTGGCAAGATGCCATGGTATACGACTATATATATGCTATATTCTTCAACTGATATTCGCTTCCTTATCCAATATCCTTTCGATTCCGCTGTCGCCGCATAAGGATTACCAATTTGTGGTTTAAGCACAAATTCCTTCCTCACGCTATCCGCCTAATCCTCACTCAATACTCTCTTCTCTGCACTCCTGCTTGCTCTCACTTTGGCTACATAATTGCTGGCATTTCATTGCCGCAAACGTTTTTGTGTGGCCCCTTTTGTGGACATTTGCATAATTTATTTGATTTTTTGATTTCGTTAATATTATTTGTTTGCATGCGTTTTCGCCCCTCATTCGCTGTGTTCGCTGTGTAATAAAACAATAAAATTACCACAAAACACACGCTCCCCAGCGGCGATTTCCAGGGCGAGCGAGCGAGCGAGCTCTTCCTTCACTTCCCTTTAGGGATTGTCAGTTAGTGGCGCAGGGATGTGCGTGCATGTGTCCTTTATGCTTGTGTGCTTCTATGTACTTCATATATATGTGTATATGTGTGTGTGTTTGGTGGTTATTATGATTTTTGTTATGTGCCATAAATTCATAATCCTTTTGTTTATTAAGCGATTTCTGTTTTATTTGCTTTCGGTAGTTTTGGGAAAATTTATTTGAATAACATGTGTTCGTAAGTGGCGCTTGGCTGTGTTTGTTGGATTGTGTGTATTCAAAGTGTGTTCGCTTGAGGGGTAAATAGTTTTGGAATAGTTTTTCAAGTAGCTTTTAAATGTCGCTGAAGTTGATTTAAATATTTTGAGACGCTGATAAGTGAGTTTGGGTTGATAATTTCTAATTATTACAACAAAAAAATTTAAAAAATTAAAAAAAAAAATTAAAATAAAAATATTTTGACTATAATATTTTCTATTAAAAATTATTCATTAAAACCAATAATCACCACAAAAGTGATGAAAGAGAATTTAAAAAAATATTTCTACTCGACTAAATTAAATAAATTTTTTAAATATTTTTTACAATACACACCAAATTTGTAAAAAAAAGATTGTCATATTGTCTGTACTCAAAGAAAAGGCTAGAAGAAAAATTTCATTTAAAAGAATCGCGGATCGGCAATAAATATTAAACTTTAGGGTGTATTTCAGCCATGAAAGAGTCTCTCGACAAATCTACCAGCCTTTATGAGGCATCATGAAAGGTCTTTAATCTTCACGTTAATAGAAATCGCTTCAATATCTTTAAGATATTCTGAGTATCCATTGTAAAAATGATTTGTCTTCGAACTAGTACTTAGAAAGTCATTTTTGAGACCAAATCAAAGAATTACATTTTTATTACAATTTATATATATTTAGTACCATAATTCACTCATATTGATTATAACTACAACAACATTGGGATTTGAAATTTGAAAAAAAATAACATTAAAATTTTAAATCTCTAAAATCAAAGCTAAGCTTCAGTAAAATCAATGCTTAAAACCAATATTGGAAACACCAAATTTTATCACTATTTTTTTATTACTTTCTTGAGCTTAATTGACCGCTCTTATTTAATTGCTGCTCGATTATCAACTTTTGACAGCTGATAATCATGTATGTAAGTATGTAAGCTTTCCCGTTCCATCAAATTAAAATGCAGATCAACACATCACACTTGCAATGAATCAACTTCCCTGCAACGTTTTCAAAATTTCTAATTTCCAACAACAACACAGAAGATGAAGAAGAATGAGTTATGAAGTCACACAAAATTGATATTATGCTGCAGAGTCAAAGAGGCTATCAGTCTAAGTAAAAGTAGAGGTCAATGCGGTATTAAATTAAGCTCACCCATGAAGAAAGCTCGACTTTTTACAGACATTGTGGCACACAAAATTTTTTAATAAAAAATATAAAAAATAAGAATTCCAAAAAATTGTAATAAAACTGCAGTACCGCAGATAAGCAGACCTACTTATGCTTTATAGCCGCTCGCGCGCCTATAATAAATTACACAAACACTTGTCAGTCTTGTCGGGCGCGTAAAATATGGCGCTTATGCATTTATGGTTGCGCCAAGCAATTTAATGCTTTAATTTAGCGGAAGCAATTCTAATGATTTGGTTATTGTGAGGTAAGCAATGTTGTAGCAAGTCATTAATATTTTCTTAAAGAAAAATAAACAAGCGGTTATTAAGAGATTTATTTTATAAACAAAAAGTGAAGAAAATTCATTTAGTTTCTAGTCGGTTTTTGGTTTTATATTGTATGAAAAAAATTTTATTTTTATGCAATTACATACTTGATAAAATATTAATTGCTTGTAACAGATTTTTACCATGTAAATTTTTTATTTGAACGTTTTATCTTGCTAATTCTAAGTGCTGACATATTTCATATAAAATATTCGATAATACCTTTTGACACAAATAACAGATTTCAACCTTCAATTTCCACTGGTTTAAGCCTCCATCTCGTTAACTCTACATAATAATTTTATGGCAGGGAAGTAAAAATACGTTTAAACGACTACAGCATCAGTTGTTTCTATAAAAAATCGAATTTTTCCGTCACTTAATCACTTTTCATACTATTTTTTGTTATTTAACTGGTGCGCGACTTCGCTAGCAACTCATATATTTTGTACTACGCACCTAAATGTAGGCAACGCTTTATTTTAAATTTTAGTTTTAGACGTTATTTAACTTAAAATATCTAAATTAGATTTAAATTCTATATTTTCCAAATGTTTAGAGACAACAACAACCTAAAACTTAAAAAATAACTTGAATTTTTTTAAATTAAATATTTTATGGGATTAAGTCTCTTTATATAACTTCATTTGAAATGAGTAATCTTATCAAAAATCTTAGATATATCCATTCTTTTGTTGAATTCGTGCCCATTTACAATTTTTTTTTAATAATATTTGAATTATATGTCGAAATTAGTTGCAGACAAATATTATGTTTACCATTATCTAACAAAGCCGCCCTTTCATATTATTGACGTACGTGCTTTTGGCAGCAATCTAACAACAATTGCAATCTACTTGATAGCATCTAAGTACATACGTATGTGTATACATACATTTATTCACACCTCCATGCAATGTTAAAATAATTGTGTTAATAAAAAATCACAAAAAAGAAATATTAAGAAAGCACGGCCAAACACACCACACCCTTTCAGTTGAGCGCAGAAAACCTCAAGTGCGTAGGAATTGCTTGGCAGCTGCGTTGATTTTTCCAACAAACAACAATTTCAACATTTCACATATACTTCCTGTTCGACTGCTGCACGGCTGGCAGCGCTTTTGTTTGTGCCACATTGCATCCTCACTTGTGGAATTATCATCAAAAGCAATTGCATTACAAGCGCAAGTACATGGAAAGTGTAAATATACAGACATAATTGTTGAGTTTATTTTGCCACAAACAAATAGACAAATGAGACGCGCGAAGCTAGGCTAGCGAACAAACGCCAAAGATAAAAGCGTCAAAAGGGCCGCAAGCGTGTAAACACCGGTAGCGGCTGCGTTGATTTATTGTTTATTTACCTGTGCGCAAGAATGGCACATCAAACAATGTATATACATATGTGCTTATATAGCTTTAAATAAATATATATGTACATACATACATACATACACACATACATGCATACATATATACATATATGAGAATATTGGCTTGCATGCAGTCTGGTCTGTTGACTTAGACATGCTATTTACACGCGTTTGCCCAACAATTGTTTGTTGTTGTTGGTAACAATAAAATGCAAGGTGCGTATGCTGCTGTTGTTGTTGTTGCCATATGCTTGAATTGTATTTGTTGTATGCTCGCTAGACATTTATTTGTCATCTTCATTATTTTATTTGCTTTGCCTTGTCTTGGTGTGGGCGTTGCAAGTGGCTTTCTGCTGCTGCCTCTGCTGCTTCTTCTTCTCATTATTTTTTTCTTACCCTGCAGTGGCATAGTGGACGCAGGTGCGAAAACTGTCAGCACTTTTGGTGTCAACTGCAACGCCTACCCGCCACAGCTAACTAACTGAGCACCCCCTCTACTTCACACCTCTCATCTTCAACTTAAGCTTAGCTGTGGCACATAACGCAGCTACTTATTACGCATATCGCATGCAACCGTGAGTTGTTGCAACCGTGTTGTCTAGCCGTTCGTCTGCCTTGCTGTCTGCCTGTCAGCATTGACTCTGGAGCTGTTTGTTGTTGTCGCTGTATTGTCTGCTTTTAGCATAATTTCCTGTCCAACTTAATCTTTAAGTGTTTGTATACATATGTATAACTGTAGATGTGTAGATATGTCTACTCACATTTGGGCACATCAAAAGCTCTTTACTCACATTTCTTTCGTATTCTTCGCGCTTTACACTTGCGCTGGAAGTGCGCTTTTGTTTTACAATTTTTTATGTCTTTATGATGGCCAAGTAAGGTATGGTATATGCAAATGGAAAATTTCTGCGCTTTGTTTGTTGTTATATGTGTGTATATTTGTATAACATACATTAATATACATACATATACAGACAAACTGATGCATCTTGCTTATGCGCTTAGACTAAGCAAGCGATTTTACTGCATTTTAGTACGTAGCTAAATATATATGTATATGTATGTATGTATGTACGTTTGTTTGTGCGTTTATACCGCTTTCGTGTGGGCGTGTAGAAATTAGGTGAAGCATTGTGCAAACAGGATGTTGAATTAGTTGAATAATTACGCTAATGTGCGAAGAACAACAGCAGCAGCAAAGTCATAAGCCTAAGTGGGATTTAGCGAGTTTGTTGTGGCTCTGCGTACTAAAAAGTGTTAGTGTGCAAATGCGCTTACTCACTCCGAAGTCGTTAGGAAATTAATTTACTCTCGAGCTCATGTTGTTTTTGTTGTAGTTTTAATGATAATTTTCCAATTTGCTTGGTTATAATATTTATATAGCGTAAAGTTTTGCTAATTTAATAGCAGTAAAGGTACTCAGAACTTTATTGTAATTAATTCATAACAATGTGGCAACTTCTTTCGATAAAATATGCAATTACCACTTTTTAACAATTAATTTAGAAATCACTAATTATAAAATATAAATTATTTGTTTCTATACAAACTCAAAATTTTAATTAAATAAAAAAAAACCGATATGGCAACCCTTTCTCAGTAGAAAATTAAAAATTGCAGTAACTTTCAGATAAAACATACAATTTTGATAATTTTTTAAGTGACTGTATACAATTTTAAATACAAATTTTCAATAAAAAAGTTTTAATTATTGGCAACCCTATTCATAAAAGTTAGAATTGCATATTAAATCTTTTATAAATATATTTTTAAAATATAGTGGCAGTTTTGTTTACACTTTTCTAAAATAGTATAATTTCCCTAAAAATTATAATTTCGAAATTAGGTGGCAACCACGAAATATTTAAAACTATTTTGCTATGAAAAAATTTAGCCTTTACTTGCCTTATTAACTCATTATAGTAAGATTTCTGCAAAATTACAATTTTTTTATGACTATTTTGCTTGAAAATGTGGCAACTCCAAATATTGTATTAAATTTTAATATGCATTAGCTGAGCGAAAATTCAAAAATGTTTGTTTTTCAAATGAAATCTAATAATTTGCAACAATTTACAACACAGAATCTCGAATATAAAGCTCTGACCTGAAAGAAGAAGCTAAACCCTAAAATCGTCTAAGGACAGTCAAGTCACCAACTAAAGCCAACGGAAAGCAGACAATGCAAGTAACACTCTCACACCTGAAGTTGCACAAATCAGCGGACATAAATCTAGTTAGAAAAACCTACATTCAAACAAACATAAGCAGTGAGTGAAATCAGCCAACGCCGGCGAAGAAAGTCGGAGGTTGCAGCTGCAACACACTCCAGCTTAGTGTCGCTCAATTGAACGTTATGTGAATATGTGAGTGTGTGTTGCAATCTGTGCGGAAATCGTAGTAGGTGTGGCATGCAACTTTTGCTGCCACACAATGCGGCAAGTGCAGCTGCAAACGCTTAGGTAGCTAAGGTGGCCAGCTTGAAACGAAACAGTAGCAGAAATGGTAACAACATTCAAATTGCAATGCAAACAACAATAAAAGCGCTGACTTGCAGCAAGCTTACTGTCACAGTAGTTGCCACTTTTCAGTCGGTTTCTTTTTCTGGCAATTATTTGTATGTGGGCGTTTGAGACCTGCCTTCGCTGTATTGCCATTGTTTGGCACGTGTTGGAGTTGGATTTGATATTGTATGCGAATTTGAGTGGTCATATAGGTACTGAATCTATTTTTAATGCAATCCAAATTTGACCAATTTTCATATTTTGCAGTGTTGCTATTTAAAGCGAACATTTCGGGATTTTTACTTACTATCCTTTAAATGGGAATTTTTGGTATATAAATCATGGAAATTAAAAGATTTCGTACTGAAAAAGAGTAATTACCACTAAATTTTATATTTTTTTAATTTTCTATAGAATCCCGAAATTTCGGGATTGAGAAAAATTTTTCGGTATTACTTTGTAACTCGCAAATAATGTTTAATCGTGTATCCCCTACTGAGAAATATACAAAATTTCTACTAATTTCGATCACTATCCACCAAAAATGGCCTTTCGAACACCTTAAATACACATTCCCTACTACTGACTGCAACGAAGGGTTAACACATACATATCTATAAAGTCGTCATCATAGGTGGTCTGCATCCAACTTTATATATCACCATATGCATATGAGTTACTGTGCTCCTATTGTGTTTTTATTTCCCCCCTATTTCTAACTGTTGTCATTAGAGTTGTAAGATTTCCGCATTATTGTTGTTTTTGTATTTGCATACCACCAAAGTCTGCATACCGGCTTTATACAGCTTGCTGTCACCAGGTTTTTCCATTTTTGTGCTACTGTTTATTATTGTTGCGCCCCTTTGCATGCGTAATTATTGTTTTGGTTTGTGTTATTGCCCCAATAGCTTGATTAGATGCCCAGCATGCGACAAGGAAATGCTGGTAGCACCAACACAGGCGGGCCCTCAAGGCAAGCAAAGTCTACTTGTCATATGTGCCTCATATGTGCTCTCTAGACTGTCTATTGAAGCAGCTCACATTTTACATATTTTTCTTTTTCTTATTCCGCCTTCTCCACAAAAGCTTTGGCATTGATTTGAGTGTGGGGACGTGCAGCTGCATTTGTAGACTGGAATTTTTGCATGCAACCAAGTGTTGTTGTTGTTGTTGCACACATGTCTTTGCATACATTTAGGCACATGCCTTTGCATTCATTAAATCGAACGCTTTGGGCTCACATCGCCTCGAGCACAAAGCTTTCACTGCAAGTCAGGCGGTTCGGCCGCCACTGCGTATACGCAATTAAACGCTTTGAAGTGTGCATATGTGTGTGTGTGTGTGTTGGCTGTTGCTGACAACTTAATCATCACTCTGGCAATGACAATTTTCTTTCTGCTCTTGCATACAAATCATTGCAGGCTGCAACTTTTATGCGCAGTTATTTCACAATCTATGCTCAATATGCATATGAGTGTATGTGTGTGTTGGTGTTTTGTATGTCTTTGTTATGCTTGTATGCAAATATTTAAGTGTATACCGTTATCTGTGTAATCGTTGGCAAAAGTTTCCAAAGTGTCTACTATTGCAGCTGCACAGCTGCCGCTGGCTGTTTCTGCTGTTACTTTCACAGTTATTGTTACCGTTTCCGTTTGCTACACCGCTCTACACCTCACAGTCTCTCACCCCCCACACACAACTAAGCAAAGGCACATTTCAACTCAGGTGTTTGCTTCACTTTTGCTTTCTCTCTTTTGTTGAATGTGACATTTTGCGCATGGAATTTTTGAAATTTAAAGAAAAGCAAGCAAATTTCATTGTGTCTGGGCGTTTGTGGTTGACTGCAATTGGCAGCCAGTTGGCTGTGATGCTGTGTGTTTATATTGTAGTTTGCTTGTTATTTATTTTTATTTGAATATATTATACACAGGTGATTAGAGAAGTTTACTATCTAGAGGGTGTTATTTAAAGTTTTTTCAAAATATTATAACAAATGAAAGAATCTATACATAAAATTTGCCAAAATCTTTAAACTCTCTCGAAAAGGTGTTCATAAAGCCTCTTTTGGGTCAACTTAAAGACAATACCATGAAAAAGGACAACCAACCAGCAGCTTAGCAGCTAGTGATACCCAATAACAACCGAAACCTTCCACTAATACGTTATTTACTCTTTCAAATACATTAAATCCATTTAAAGATGAAAAGGAAGATGAGAGTAGCCAGGCTCAAAGAGTTATTTAAATCTGATTCGCACCTTTTTTTCACGATTTGAGCACATTTAAGGCATTTATTTGCTATTGTAAAATATAGCGCTTTTATACTATTTTTTTATCAACTAGACCCAAACTAGTTACATATGGTACAGTTGAGAAATTTCGTTTTTAAATGAAAAATTACTTATATTTAATTTTAAAAACATAAAATCAAATTTTTGTTAGTTGTTAATGAACCAACTAGTTACTTTTGGAGTAGTTCAGAAATTACGTTTTTAAACAAAAAAAAAATTGCTATAATTTTCTCTAGAACATATTTTTATCAAAACGAAGTAGTTAATTTTAAGTTTGGTCTCTAGATGAGGCTAGATTATTTACTTCATAATTTGCTAACATCTACTTGAAGAAAAAAATAAATTCAGTTCAGATGTGTGTCACAATGCGACCGACAAATGAAGAAAAATTGCAGCTCAGCTGCAAAAAAATCTCATAACAAGCTGATTAAATATTTAAAACTTTAAGAAAAATGGCATTGAGGGCGAAAAAAATATAACAAATTGACAGCAAAGAAGCAAACGCATGCTGAAATGCGTATATAGCTTTGCATAATATGTACTAAATGTATATATATATTTATATGTATAAACAAATAAAGCGCAGTCTTGAGATGCTTATATATGTAAATAGCAGATTAGGTAACAAAAGGGCAACTGTGGCATTAGTAGCGGTAAATAGCAATGCTGTTTTTTCTTACGAATGTAGAGGTGTGTATCTGCTAAGGAGCACATAAATGGGATAAGCAGCTTAAAGTACGTGCAAAGCGCATATTTACACATTGTCGAAGAAAAGTCGATTTGAAGTCATACTCTCCTATATATAAATGAAGGTGTATGTAACAACGGAAGTGTAAACATAAAAATATATGCGTATTTTCTGTTGAGTGGTAACTGTGTATGTGTAACAAACCATGTAATGAAGGGTGATTTTCCTCGCCAACAGTAGAGTCACAGTACAGTAGAGTCACAGCTGTGCATTGTTTACGACCATGTCAACTTACAGCATCTAAGCAGCAATAATTGGCTTTGAGAACATGCTTGTTTTAGGTTTATGTATGAGATATGATAATGATTTATATTGGCTTATATAATATTATAATATTATTTATTTGTGGACTTATAGATATTTGTTGATAAAGCTCTTTTAAAATTTAAAATATTCATACAAATATGTGGTCTATATTTGAATTTGAGACTTTTCTCACATAAAATAATTCTTCAAAATATTAAATAAGAATATTTTCAAGTACATTTGACTTCCACAAAAGCTATATGCTATATCAGCTCCACTTGTTCTCAAAAAAATTATTGTTCTACACTCTTGAAAGAATTCAAACTCAATTAATTGAATTTAAATTTTATTTTCCATTATTTATTAACAAATAATAATAATTTATCATTTAAAAAATCGCTGCAAAACACCTTTTCTTCCTCTACAAACACAATACAAAATCCTCTCACAAATTTAGTTACTCATCCGCCCTGTCCGACAACCAATTCAAATCAACGTCACAGCGCCATTAGCGTTCAGCTAAGAAATTACGCAAATTTGTTGTTGAAATTTTACAAATTTATTTGTGCACACCCTTTCGCCGCTTGCCAACGCACCCCTCACATTTCTTGTTCATATTTTTAACCTCTTGAACGCTACGGCACTCATTAACGCCAAGAACTCGGTAGCCTTTTAATGTCACTCAGCATTTGCTGCCTTTCAACTAATACTAAATTCCATATTGTTGTTGTAGTTGTTGCTATTGCTGCCACTGAAGCTACGCAAAACTGAAAAGTGTTGACACTGAAAGCAAAAAGCGGTGAGCGGCCGACGGTAAGCCGTGGGCGGCAAGTGGCATGCGACGCGCTGTCCATTAATGCTACTTGACCAGCAGCTGGTACAATAACAAGAACAAGTATTTCGCTCACTCCTTCGGCGTTACTTCGCTATTAATTATTAAAAATGCGCTAAACAGCTTCTCAGCGTTTTTTCCAACGCGCTGCTATATTTAAACTTTCGTCTTGCGGAAAAAATATTTCTTCTGGTTATAACTCATTTTCGTGTGCCCTTTCTAATACACCGCTGTGTTTTTTTTGTTGTTGCGCATACTTGCTGTCCTGTCATTTTGCGCTGTCCATTACATTGCTGGGCGACGCTGACTTGAGCGCTGGCGACCAAGCCTTTGTCGCGCTAATTTTTTGTCATAATTTTTAATTGACATTAAGTACTTGAATGCGCTTTTATGTGCTTTGACGACAGGCAGCTCGCTGAAAAGCTCTAAGCGGCAAATTGACAGTGAGAGAGAGAGAGAGTGATAAAGAAAAACTGAAGATGATGCCGGATTATGGCGTTTGTACTGGCTTAGCGAAAAGCCGTAAAACAAAAGAAATACGAAAACAAAAAAAAAATAATAACAACAACAATAACGATAAATTATGCTCACAAGTAAATAAAGTATTTTATTTTTTTATTTGTCTGAATTCACTTGCCGTTCATTGCCCATCTTTAAGACGCTGCACTCTCTCGTCCTTTTGAGGCACTGTGCGGATTAGCAGCTGTCCGGCAGTTAAGCGTCACGACAGTAGTAAACAAGACACAACAAAGCAATTAGTAGTTAAGTATGCTTTTTTTGTTGTTGCGCTTTTATTTTTATATTTATTACTGTCTTTTTTATATTTACTTGTTTGTAGTCCTTTGGCAAGGCATGCCGCAGTAAAGGTCTCACTTAAATCCTCAAGCATATTTCCTGATTTGCCAGCTGGTTGTTGAAAATATTTGTCTGTGTTAGTAAAATACCCTCCCCACCACTAAATGAACTTTATTTTAATTACAAGACATTTACGAAATTAGTGAAGAGAGGTCATCTCAGAAATATGAGCGCTCGCAAAGCGGCTGGCAATTTAAGTCTAAAATGTTGGCAAATAAAAATGAAAATAATAATAAAGAAAAAGGTGAAAATGGTCCCTTGTGTGGCTTAGCAAAGTTAAAAAAAATATTTCTGTAGTCAATACCGTTATGTTCAGACTGTGTTAATTGTAGTGAGTGTTAATTGCACAAACGTACTGCTCGAGTTCAAGTTGAAGGATAAGCGAGTGCTTGTCAAAAGTGGACTCGTTTTTATTTTTGTGAGTGATTGAGAGAAAAGGGAAATGATTGTAAAAGTTTAGGAAATTAAGTTTAAGTTGAAATGAAAAGCCGTTTATATGGTAATTTTCACTAATTTGAAGGTATGAAGTGAGAAGTGTAAAGTACTTCTGTACTTAGAAAAGTTGATTTTCTTTCATTCCAGGTTTAGTAGTAATAAAAAGGATTACAGAAAAGTACTAAATGTTTTGAGTTGCTAAGGATATATGGTATATTTAAGCAGAAATATCGTATATTGACAGCAGCGCCATCTATCTATTATTCGATATTTTTGATCAATTCTCAAAAACATTACCCAAGCTGGCAATTCCATTTTATACAAGCAACTAAACTCTTTTTCAAATTAAAATCAAGTCCAGTTTTTCTCTTTACTCGTCTTTTGTTTCTTTTTCAATAACTACAATCCGTACTATTTCACAAACTCTTCATTTACTTTACTCTACGCTTGCTTGCATTCAATTTCTGCACAACACTGTACACTATAACTACCTGTAGTGTTGTTGTGAGCGTCTTCAACGTTATCCGCTTTCAATAAATCTACAGAATTTAATTTCCGGCTAAAATGTTGTTAACCACTAGGCATCTATCTTCAGCTAGTTGTTGCCAAAAGGTCATAGAAACAATGGAGAAACAATGACAATAATAAGAGCAACAGCAATACAACAACTTAAGCACTGTATTAGCACCGTAATCCTTCTACTTTCAAATTGCATGGCAAAAAAGTGAGCAGTCGTAAGCACCTTAGACTCACTCAGCATTGCCATTTACACTGTTGTTTCTTAAACTTTGGTATGTTTACTTCCTTAACTCGTTTTGGTTTTCCACTCTCTTTGCTTCCGCTCTTATTGCTTTTGGTACTCCATTATTGTTGCCTTGTTTTTTGCTAAGTATTTTTAACTTTTCGAATTCCTGCTAGTCTTTGTGTAATTACTTTGCATTCCAATTTCATACTGAGAGCTATGTATATAAATGCAGGGTGGTTCAAATTTCAGATTAAAAAATATTCAAAAAATCATTAAGATTCTCCAGAGTCAGCAAAAAGTCGCTTACGAAGAATCTCCGTCATTTACCTTTATCATAAATGTCACTTTCAACACAATTTTCAGAACAAAATTAAGCAATGTTGCCACATTTCAAAACTGCCATTCTCAAACGATACATGTCAAATCTTCTCTATAAATTTTTTGTAATAAAGAAGAAAATCTTCCAATAAAATATCAAAATATTTATGAACCACCTTATACCCAACCGAAATCACCTTCGTCAAACACCAAACTTTGGTCCAGCGGCTTACCAGTGTCCTCACTATGCATTCTACTTGATTTCTCTGTATTTATGTCTTTCGAACCGTAGTCCTCTGCGCCGTGTCGATTTATATCTGTTTGTTTCTCATTAAAATTTATGCATTGTGTAATAATTTTTGTGGCATTCTCGCCGCTCCACTGCCTTCATACTCCAAGCAGTATCCATCCTGTCGTCCGTTTATTGCGTCACATTTGCTCACATTTGATGTTAATTCAATTGTTTGCTAAGTGAATTATGTCCTCTAACATCCTGTCCTCGCTGGCAGCGCTTTATTTATGAGCATCTCCTTGCACTTCCTAGCAGCTTAAGCGTTGTTTGTGGCCGTTGTCCTGCGTTCGCACGCTTGCCCCCGCTGGCAGCTTTCGATAATTGAGTCCTTATTTATGTTTATGCTTGCTTATTCTACATTCATTCTTTACTTTGCTTTTGTTTTTGTGTTTTGTGTTGTTAAACATTTAAGGATTATCGTCCCACTAAAGTGTCCTAAGTGTCCTAAGCGCAGCGCTCACCTACATTTGCCATCTACATATTGTCGTTAATTACTAAGAATTGTGGTCATGCTGTGTCTTTGGCCGCGTAAACGCGTAATAAATGTTAATGTGCATTGAAATTTAAATTACCCATCGTTTGCAATTAGTTATTGTGTGTACGCTAATTGGGATTTGGATTATTGGTTTGTGCAAAATTTATCGTCGCTGCTGTTGTGTGACTGTGTGTTAGAATTATTTGCGCGTAAAGTGGAATTGTAGTCAGTTCGTAAAAGCTTTATTTAGTATAAGTGTGAAATTAATTTGCGTGAATCGTTAAAGCGTCTGTGATGAAGCAATTAGTTGGTGGAAGTAATAACTGTATATTGAAATGGCTTAAGGTTCACATGTTTTATGCGTGATCTTCATTTTACTCTATTTTGTTTTTACTGAGAATAATCTCCTTAGGAGCCTTCATATATCATCGCTGTGTTTCGTTTTTTTTTTTTTTCCAAAACAACCTGAACAAAGTTGTAAGGGAACAAACTAAGACTTAATCTACGAGTTAGTCGAAAATACTTCCCCCACGTTCTCAGGACCTCAGTTAGATAAGAAAGAAACAGAAATATTTGTTAAACTCATTAAAGTTACGGGAAGAATATTCAATGGCCCCTCTAATAAGTTTTAAAGTTGTCTGATATAGCCTGTACTAAGACCACTATTTAAGGTTGAAACAGCTGCAAATATACTGAAATTTACTTCAAAAAATGCGTGAGTTGTTGGATTAACTCGGAGTTTACTACTAAATACTATTCATAAACTCCGAGTTTATCATACAAGCGTTAAATTTCCTCAAAGTTTCTCTTCAAATACTATAGTTGATTGATTGATTTAGTGTTTAACACCAAACACCACCCATAAACTCCGAGTTTATCATATAAATTCTAAATTTTCTTCGTAATTAACGCCTTAGCATACATTTTGCTCGAATAGCATACAATATTCATATAAAAGTAAAGCAAATATTCTTTCTTTGAAGATGAGTTTACAACTTCCAAACATCCCTATTAATTTCAGTGTTTATACCTCAATAAATTATCTTACGATTTATGTGCACACAAATCAATTAATTCGCTTTGAAAATCAACCCTGACTGGTAACACACGCGTAATTTATGGCATACAATGAAGAAAAGTATACTTGAAAGGACATTGTAAATTTAAATGCAAATATTAAAAGAAAACTGCAGAACCCCTCTTAACACGAAATGTTGACGCATTCTTATTTACAATATTTACAATGTCATTAAAGTCGTTTGACAGCGAGCCGATGACTGCGGAATGCAATTTATACGCGAGTAGCTGGCCTTGCCTCGCGGGCAAAATGTAGTCGGCGCACGAAGAGGGATGTTTAGCAAGATTGATAAATCGCCTGCCTCTTATGTGAAGCTAGAAAGTCGATAGTTGAATCTAAAAATTTCTCTTGCTTGAAATTTAATTATGCGCTGGGATATTTTGGGCACATTTACATTTTTCTTAGGCAGATTTATGCGAAAACACAAGCGGCTCAAGTAATAATGTAAATATATTTGTAGATGAGTAGGGTCAAGCAGCTACAACATAATAATTTACGATAATATTTGACATTTTTAAGATTTTTATTTGTTTTTGTCTTCCATAAACATAGGCAAAATAAGTGCTTAAGGCTTGAAGGCAATTAAAATTGTATTGATATATCAAGACTGTGGAAATTCTTATTATTTTTTATATTTAAATATTTTTAATGCAAAAATTATATCACTAACTCTCTCTTTCTCTCTCCAATTTTCTTTACAGGCGATAATCCTCGCATTATCGAACACCCTATGGATATGACAGTGCCAAAAAATGATCCCTTCACATTTAATTGCAAAGCCGAAGGTGATCCAACACCATCGATACAATGGTTTAAAGATGGGCATGAATTGAAAACGGATACGGGTTCACATCGGCTTATGTTGCCAGCTGGCGGTTTGTTCTTTTTGAAGGTAAGTGAGGTTAAACATTTCAAAGGATACCGGAATATAAATATACACTTTTAAAGAAGATACACACATTAAAATGATACATGTCCCCTTCATTTCTTGGAAGTAATATTGTATATTGAAGGCAGCGAGTATTATTTTTTGCCACAAGACAAGGCTGCTCATTTGTTTATCTATTTATTAGCATATATGCATATTTAATTAGCTAATGTCACATTGTCAAACAGTATTTTGTTTAAGCATAAATGTCAGGCATAAATATGCTAAACAGCTGATCAATTCATATTTAGACTACAGCCCTTCTTACCTTTCTCACAATATAGAATATGCTTGCTTTGATATTAGAAATTATTTATTCAATATTTGTGTTCGAGCATAAATATGTTCAAAGATATTTGTGAATAAAATGTAAATTAATTTCGTTTGATTTAAGAAGGTTTTACGCACGACTGAGTGTTTGGGAAGTTTGACATAAGGTAGAATTTTTGAAAGGTATACGAATTATTTATTTAAAGAAATATGCGAAAATTTAATAAAATTTGTGTAATGTCTTTAAATTTTACGAAAATGTTGCATTAAAGCTTAGAGCTAATGTTTAAAATAAATTTCAGAATCTATAAAAATTTTATTTATGTGAAGTTAAAATAAATGAAAGCTCTAAATAATATAAATTAAAGCTCTTTTCTAAATTTACTTTTTAAAAACAATTTAAAAATAAAAATATGAAAGAATAACTCTTAGAAATAATATAAATTATGGCACTAATTACTATAAATGAAAGCTCTTTTCGAAATTTTATTTTTAAGAGTAAATTGAAAATGAAAAACAAAGAAAAAACTGAAAGAGAAAGCTCTTAGGCATTTGAGCTCATACAGCACTACGTTCTGAAGTCATGCAAGTCTCATAATTTTGTTGCTAAGCTAAAAATTAAATCTTTTTATGAAAGCTCAGTCGAAAGCTTACTTCAATATACAATAAAAGCTTAGTGTAATAATGAAAGCTTTACTCAATGGCTAAATGCATGAATATGAGACTATTTTTCAAAGAAATCAAATATAAATTGCTTAAAATTTCTTTTAGTAATAATAAAGCATTCTCAATAGGAATGAAATAAAATTTAAACGGTTTTTAAATATACTAGTAATAAAAGTTCGTACTACAAAATGTAATTTAAATTTTTTTGAAGTCATCTTCTCACACCTATAATTCAATGAAATTTTTATTAATAATTCATAAGATATTTTCCATACGACTGAACGATTTCTACTCATTTGAAACAATTATTGCAAAAATATAAATATATGCAGTTGAGAGTAAAAAAAATACCATAAAAGCCGCCCACAAAGGCGCATCCTGCAGCATTTAACAAATGGCAGACCTCTTTAGTACACTTCAGTTAAACTGGAAAAAAAATTAATAAAATAAAAGTTAATCGCTCTTCGTATGCATCTAAAAGGCTACGAGGGGCTTCAATCAGTGCGCTCAATAGCGTTTCAGGAGATACACACACAGCCAGGCATATAAGTACACTTGTCGTTCGACCAAATAAATGAGGGGTACGAGTTGACACCCATTAACCCTCTAGTGCATATGCCTGCCTACAGACGGGGTGTTTTCAAAATCAGATATAAAATATTTCTTTTAATATTAAAATTCGGATTTTTTTTCAAAAGAACGCTTAAAGTTCAACTTACGTAATGGTTTTTTCAGATTGGCAATACTACTTCTAGTTTTGACGTACTGTCAATTTGAAGTGACAGATTAGCACTTTCCCGCCAATTTAATTATTTTTGCAATCAACACAATTTTCTGAACAACAAGAAATATAAATTCTTGTGTCGTTTCAAGTTGAAAAAAATACTTACGGGTGTGGAATTTTGTGCTCTTTATGATAGTGTTCGATTTATAATAAAAAAACTAATAGCAGGTGAGTAAATTCGAAAATATTGAACTCCGCCTTGAGGCGGACTCATGCATTGCGCTGCCTACCTTTTTCAAGTAAAATGAAATATTTGTGATACAATTGAAAATTTTTCTTATTTTATTATTGAATAATAATCAGATATGTCGCGTTATTCTAAGACCCATATGACGGATGAAGAAATTCGACAATATTTCGAAGAGTCGCAATTGGTAACTGATACTTCCGACAATGAATGCGATTTTGATAGTGACGATTCTGATATGGATCCAACCTACTCACTACCGGAAAATGATACGATCATTGATGCAATGCTAAACTCCTCAGAAATGATGCGAAACGCAATCGAATGCAGTTTGAATGTGACAGACTTTGAAGAAAATGCTGAAATAATTGAGCTGCCACCGATTCCTCCATTGCCTGTTTGTGACGTTACTTCTAGTGTATTCTTACCGTCGACAGTGACACGTTCTGTGCACAAAGCATTAGAATCGCAAGAAAAATCGGAGTCCTACCAGCTGCAAGTGATTTGAGAAACGATATGAGTGCGATAAGATCGATTCTTTGGAAGAAGAAAAAACTTCAGCTGAGTGTTGCAGATTTGGCTTTTCAAGGCCAGGACATGCCGGATTTTTTAAAATGTTTAAAAACACCTTACGACTGCTTTGCATATTTTGTGACCGAAGACTTTCTGAAGGTAATTTCTAATATATAACAGTTTATTAAATTTTTAATAAAAAATTTTGCAGGCAATAGCCTTACAGATGAACTTGTATGCCAAGCAAAAGATATATCTTCAAAGTTTTGTATCGATCACCAAGAGCTGCGTAAGTTTTTGGGAATATTGTTGTTTACGTCTGTTTATCGCTTTCCTAACAGTCGCTCATATTGGGGACAATACGGATTAGATCCGATACGTTTATCCATGACATGCAATCGATTTGAAGAAATTAGAAACCACTTGCATTTCAATAATGATGCGTCTCGTATAGAGAAAGGTCAACCTGGTTATGACCTCTTGTATAAAATAAGGCCGCTAGTAAAACATTTCAACCAACGTTTTTCTTCAGTTCCATTGCAGCAGAGACTTTTGCGTTGATGAGCAAATGTGTGCCACGAAAATGAGTGGAAACCCAGTGAGGCAATATATGCCAGCAAAACCTCACAAATGGGGAGCGAAACTATTCGTGATTTGCGATTCCTTTGGATATTCGTATTCCTTTGAAGTTTATTGTGGCGCCGGCGATAACAAAATTTTGCCAAATTGTCCAGATCTTGGTGCTGCATCCAATGTTGTAGTTAGGTTGTCACAAGTCATACCAAACAATGCCAATCATATTATTTACTTTGACAACTTTTATACCTCATTGGGATTGCTATTATATATGAGAAGTCGCGGAATTCACAGTTTAGGTACAGTGCGAGGAAATCGAGTACCAAATATAAAACTTTCCACAGACGCAGAGCTGCAATCAAAAAAAGTAGCACGTGGGTATAATGAAGAATACGTGGGAAGTGTTTTTGGAGTAGACATAAGCGGCGTTTTGTGGTACGACACAAGAGCAGTTCGTCTGTTATCCACCTACGTAGGAACAGATGCAATTGTACATAATGAAAGTTCATATTCCTTAAAGGCAAATCGTTGGGATCGAAAATTGAAACAAAATGTTGAGGTGGATTGTCCAGCTATTGTGAAAGAATACAACCAGCATATGGGTGGTGTGGATTTGGTTGACGGATTGATTGGTCGATACCACATAAAAATGAAAACCAGAAAATGGACAAATAAATTATTTTACCACATGCTGGACGTGAGTATGGTGAATGCATATTGTCTTTATAACCGACTAAATAAGGACGTCCTAAAGTGTAAACTTCCTGACTTCAGATCAGAAGTGGCAGAAACACTTTGTTTGATTGGTTCGACAAAACCTGTAAAACGTGGTCGTCCATCGTCTTTAACACCTCCACCAAAAGCTAAAAAGACGTATCACCTATCAGAAAATATAAGATACGATCAAATAGGACACTGGTGTAAGTTTTTGGACCGCTCAGGCAAAAAAATGTGCAAATTTCGTGGATGCAAATCAGAAACTCAGGCATTTTGCATTAAATGTAAAATTAATTTATGCAATTCAACGGCAAAAGATTGTTTTTTCAAATATCACAATAAAGAAGAAATGAAAACATAAATTTATATGAACAATAAGGGTTAATGCATAGGTCCGCCTTGAGGCGGATTACCTTATTTTACCTGTAAAAGGTACACAAATTGACAAATCGAAAAACTAACATCAGATTCGTCTTCACAGACCTGAATATAGTCTAATATAAAAATCACAGTCGAAACAAAAATTCATGCATTAGAGGGTTAACTGACGCAACAAATTTTCAGGGACTTCTAACATTTTGTTACAAATTGTAGTGTGTTGCAAGTGGATTCACATACAGATATACTATATATATACGATTTACGCGGCGCGTCGCACACATTAAAACTCATTCAACTTGCAAAATGTTGACTTTGTAACTTTTACATTTGTGTATTTACAAGCTTGTTCATACTTTGTTGCCGCGCCGCTACAAACACATACATTTCTAATGTGTGTGAGCCCAAGAGGGGGTGCGAGAAGGACAACGTTGTCAATTAACTCGAGTGTAGAATGAATTTTTGTTGGCTTTCTTTTGCCTTTATGACAGCACAAAAGTATCTCTTTCTTCTTCACTTTGAAGCCCGTGGTTGTAACCCCTCAAAACGCTACAAAAACAACACAAAATGTGAGTGAGTAAAAGTAGAAGGAATGAAAGCAGGCATCTAACAGTGGAGATGCTCGAGATAACGCACTTGCGTAACATTTTTAATTAAATTAAATGAAGTCGGACAATGTGTCCTTCGGTGTGAGTATGTGTGTTGGCGCTCACGCTATTTGCCACTTTGTTGCCAGTCGGTTGACCAGCCGAGGGTTGTTGCTGCTGCTGCTAAATAACCAGCAACTCTGTAGCTTATGTATTGCTGTTTGAACCCATTGTCCTCGCAGCGACTGTTGAGATTTTGGGCGGCAGACAGAGATTTTGCAATATTTGAAATTTTCACTTTGATGTTTTCAAAGTTGTTGCAACATTTTTGACGCGCACGTGCTGCCTTCAATTTTGACGCATACAACAAAGTGTGGAATGCAAAATGTAATAGCTTAGAGAGTGTGGACAAAAGTTTGTTGTGTTTGTTGGTGAAAAGAGATCTTAATCTGAGTTTAAAATTTCGATAGGAATTTCGTGTGAATATTTAGTAGTTTTTTGAAGTAATTTCTAAATGAAATTAAACACTTGAGCTAATTAGTTTCTGATAGGCTTTGAAAGTATTTGCAATGAAAGCTCTGATGGATGAAGCTTTGATTGATAATAAGCTTCGAATTATTTTTCTTATGAGCTGTCACAAAAGTCATGAATACTCAAATGAAAGCTTAATGTGTGTTAAATTAAAAGATTGTGGAGCTTTCACTTGAACTTTTTTTATGCAAATTATTTTTTTTTTACAATTTTCATCAGAAATTTCTTACGTAATCACTTAATTAAATTAATTGCTAACCATTTTCATTCTTTTTGCTAAAATAATTATCATATTGTGAAAGCTCATGACTTTAAAGCTTTCACCCAATAAATTTTTGATGTGATTTCAAAATGTTCAATGATCCACTATATATAAAAATAAATGTTCAGGTATGCAAGCGCTCTGTGAAAGCTTTTGCTATTGAGCTTTCACCTAAACTTCTCAAAAATCTCGAAAAATGTTTTTATCTTCCATGTTATTAAGTTTGTTTAAAATTAAAGCAAATAATAGTCCCATTTATAATTATAACTACAACTTCTTCAATCTTCTTACGATTTAATCGAATAGCGAAATAAAGCTTTCAATTACAGTTATTAAACTATCAATATTTTATGCGATATCTGTCTAAATTTTCTATTTTTCTACTTACAGGTGATACATTCACGTCGTGAAAGTGACGCGGGCACGTACTGGTGTGTGGCAAAAAATGAATTCGGTGTGGCACGTTCGCGCAATGCCACGCTACAAGTTGCATGTAAGTGAAATTAATATTATTAAAAGAATGAGGACTAAAAAAAAGGAGGAAAGATGTAGTTCACTGTTGAGAAGAATGATGAACGTATAATTATAGTTTTATGGGATATATCTACTGGTGGTGGTTTATTAGCATAAGAGCACATTGACAAGCATCAGATAACGATAAAAAGCGTTGATTGATTGTGGTTTATAATTTTACATAAATAGCTACTAGCTAATCAGTTATATTAGGTGTTTGAAGTAGTTAAGAACACTCAGTCATAATTTAAGACTTGTTTTAGTAAAAGAGAGTGTCCTTGTTGAGCTTTTAAGCTCTTGCATTAAATCATTATAATACATATATAAAAACTACACTTCTCCACCACTCACTTTACCCACCAACTTCCATCTTGTGCTGCCAAGTAACTGCATTTGCAATTCAATATCCTTTCTAGTCGCTTCATAGAAATATAAATTGATTGATATTTTCAATATTTGCAATATCCTTTCTCTCGTTATACATCTTCCGACTATCTTTGCCAGTGATTGCCAACTAATAATAATGAGTTCCATTCAATGGATAGTTTTACTTGGCAATGCAAATGTTGAAATGGCAAATAACGACAATAAAGCTTGCGTTCGCAAAGGAGATTCGCATTAATGCTCTTGTTGTTTTTGCGCTTCTAAATAAATAAATAAATCACAGGTAGACTAGCAGAAATGTCTGTGAAAGGTTTATGGCTGTACAAAGCTTTGTAAAGCTAAGCATATTATTTGCATTGGCGTGCCTCATTAGAAAGCATAATAAAGGAGTAAAGGATTGAGTTGCAGGATGCTTAAAGAATAGTAAGGTTGGAGAGTGGTATATTTGTATATTTGAACGGTATTGTAATTGTAATGAAAGGTGATATTGGTGGATAGTAATTTGGTTCAGTTAGTTGGGTTGGAATTAAGTAATTAGAAAAAAAAAGATAGACAGGAAAAATAAATAAATATAAATAAATATTCCGAAATTTAAATTTTAATTTCTACTATTTGTAAGACATTTTCAGATTTTATTATCTACAAATTTCATAATATTTAATTTCAACTCTCTTTTCTCTCCAGTTCTACGCGACGAATTTCGCCTCGAACCGCAAAATACACGCGTCGCACAAGGCGAAGTAGCGTTGATGGAGTGCGGTGCGCCGCGTGGCTCACCAGAACCGCAAATTTCATGGCGTAAGAATGGACAAACAATGAATTTGAGCAACAACAAACGCATACGCATTGTCGACGGTGGCAATCTAGCCATACAGGATTCGCGACAATCGGACGATGGGCGTTATCAGTGTGTGGTAAAGAATGTGGTGGGGACACGTGAATCGGCGACGGCTTTTCTAAAAGTACACGGTAAGTCAAACTGGTTTCAAATGCATAATTGCAAAAAAGAAACAAAAAAATAAAAAAAATTAGATGGCAACCCTTTGCACGCATTTTATCATTTAACGACTCTTTCCTTCTCATTTTACTTGCAGTACGTCCATTCCTCATACGCGGACCGCAAAATCAGACCGCCGTTGTTGGCAGTTCGGTTATCTTTCAGTGTCGCATTGGTGGTGATCCATTACCGGATGTCCTGTGGCGACGCACCGCTTCGGGCGGAAATATGCCATTACGTAAGTGCTTATCTGCATGCAGCTTTGTCTTTGTAGTGTAGTTATATACAAATGTACATATATATATTACTTTACACCTTATTTAAATACGCTTTGACACGTGCCTACATATTCAGCTGTAGCTTGCCACACTTTGGTTTTCTAGCTTTGGCAGTGGCTGACCACTGCATTGCTACTGATTTAATACGCGAACTGGCCACTGTCGCGGTAGTTTAAAGGGGGAATATTAAATTTAATTGTTGTTGTAGTCCTGCTGGTGTTGCAGAGTCGTATTTTGGATTGATTACAGATTTAAATTTAGTTTGATACAGTTTAGAACTGACTTTTTTAAATAAAACTAGCAGAATGAATAGATCAGATAACTGGTATAAATTTAACACATTGGCTGAATCGTCTTAAAATAGTTAGCAATCGATTATACCAGTTTATTGACGTGAATTAAGCAGAAAACTAGTCTAAATTACTAGGACTGGTATAATAAATTAGAGATTTTACCATAAGAGATTATACCAGTTTAAAAAGGTGAATCGAACAGACAACTGGTATAATTAAAAGAGACTGGCAATACCATTTTATATTAGACCGAAAGCGTTTATACTAGTTTAATGATGTGAATTGTATAGACAACTCAAATGGGTACATTTTTCTGTAGTACATTTTTAAAGGACCGAGTAACACGCACAAATTTCAAACCGAAGACGGTTTAAATATCCGTATTTTCAATATTGTGCTAAAGTAGTGCCACCTAACGACAAAGTTCATATTTTTAGTGCGTTGAAAGCTTCTGCCAATATTAATACATATTTTTGGGCATAGAGAAATATTTTAACAAGAAAAGGTGTCTGCTACAGGCTAAAATTATTTTGAATACCATATTCCATTATCACTGAAAGCTACTTTAGGTTTGCAAGCAATAAGTGAAAGCTCACGGAGAAAGCTTTCGATCTTTCGAGACAGTCATCCACACGGTTGAAACGATAAGAGTACAGAAGTGAACCCCAATATAATTTCTTTACAGACGAATGTTATCAATTACCTGAAATAATTAGTAATTCGCTGTTAAATTCAACCTTCGAAGCTTTGAGCTTTCGAGCTTCCAAGAGCTTGGCTCATCCCACTAAATAAAATTAGCCTTTTGTTCGAAATTACTTTGAGCAAACTCACTAAGTAGCCAATAGACTGCTTCTGAACCAAAAAATTAACAAACACACTAAATATATAATACTGATACATATATACCAGTAAATATATACTTTATACTAGCTGACCCGGCGAACTTTGTACCGCCTAACAGTCAATGAATGTGGTGTTACAGATAAGCAGAACTTTATGATTTTTTGAAAGCAATACAATGAATACATATAATATTTATAGCGGCCCGGTACGTGCTTCGCTACGTATAAAGTGAAATATAAAATATAACTAATTTATAAAAAAAATATATTTAATTATTTGCTAGCTATCCAAAACATTTGGATAAACAATATTTTTGGTTTTTCCATTTTGATCATGAATAAATAAACGGCTGGGGGTACCGACTCTGGAACAGGCAACAGAAAGTTGTCCATGTGAAAAACATGATTCCTCCAAATTCACACCACAAACGTTAAGTGTTTGCCCTTGAGCTTTGTTGATAGACATCGCAAATGATAAACGCACAGAATATTGTAATCGTTTGAATTCAAATGGCATATCAGTTGCAATCATAGGGATACGCGGTATTAAACAAACTTCTCCTTTTGATTTACCAGTTAAGATCGTAGCTCCAATCAAATTTGGCAATATATTTTTCACTGCCAATCTGGTGCCATTACACAGTTTTGGTGGATTAATAATTCGCAATAATTCCACTTTCAGATTCAAGCAATGCGGTGGCATACCAGCCGGTTCTAATGAATTTAAAAATTCAGTTGGATAATTCATTGCCTCATTGCCATGTTTTGGCCTAGTTGGAAATTCGCTTTGCGCTATATTTATTTTTTTCACAAATTCACACAAACTTCAATAATTATTAAAAAAAAAAATATATAATAACTAATAATTTTTCACAGCGGTAATTTCGGACACTACTGAACGTATGGGGCCAAAGAAAACGCTCCGGCGATGTTTACACTCCAATGTCATATATTCTCCTAATTTGAATTTTCTTAATGCTAAGAGTCAAAGTTCTATATACCTACAAAAAACAAAATATTCATGTATTTCTCTCTGCAAAATAAATGCACTGTAATATAGTTCGATGTCTTTTCAAAGCCTACTTTGTTTGTCGATCTGCCTGCTACATACATACCTACATGTTGATATAAATATAATGCAGTAAGTTTGTAGGTGGGAATAATAAGTATGGTAGTTAAGACGAAAGTTCATAAATTTTGAGAGCGAAAGAGCGTAGCTAAGTAGGTAACAAATCGTTTAGTAAATTATTAAACTATTATTGATGTATGTATGCTAATATGAGCGCTTTTCAGCTTTCCAAGTAGGTACGAGTTAAATAAACAAAAATGTAACATATGTGGTGAATTTTTTGAAACATTTTGGCCGATATCTCGAGACCCTAGTCACGGAGCAGCATCAAAAATACTTTATACTATAGAAATCATCAACAGCTTCCATTTGCTACCCATATTGTACAAACACATCCTAAGGTTACCCGGGTCCACGTTTTGGCCTATTTCTCGAGACCCTGGTATCCGATTGATTGCCTGCTACATACGTACCTACATGTGTGGTGAAATTTTTGAAACATTTTGGCCGATATCTCGAGACCCTAGTCACGGAGCGGCATCAAAAATACTCTATACTATAGAAATCATCAGCAGCTTCCATTTGCTACCCATATTGTACAAACACATCCTAGGGTTACCCGGGTCCAAGTTTTGGCCTATTTCTCGAGACCCTGGTATCCGATTGATTGCCTGCTACATACGTACCTACATGTGTGGTGAAATTTTTGAAACATTTTGGCCGATATCTCGAGACCCTAGTCACGGAGCGGCATCAAAAATACTCTACACTATAGAAATCATCAACAGCTTCCATTTGCTACCCATATTGTACAAACACATCCTAGGGTTACCCGGGTCCACGTTTTCGCCTATTTCTCGAGACCCTGGTATCCGATTGATTGCCGATTGATTTCCTGGTATCCGATTGATTGCCTGCTACATACGTACCTACATGTGTGGTGAAATTTTTGAAACATTTTGGCCGATATCTCGAGACCCTAGTCACGGAGCGGCATCAAAAATACTCTACACTATAGAAATCATCAACAGCTTCCATTTGCTACCCATATTGTACAAACACATCCTAGGGTTACCCTGGTCCACGTTTTGGCCTATTTCTCGAGACCCTGGTATCCGATTGATTGCTTGCTACATACGTACCTACATGTGTGGTGAAATTTTTGAAACATTTTGGCCGATATCTCGAGACCCTAGTCACGGAGCGTCATCAAAAATACTCTATCCTATAGATATCATCAACAGCTTCCATTTGCTACCCATATTGTACAAACACATCCTAGGGTTACCCGGGTCCACGTTTTGGCCTATTTCTCTAGACCCTGGTATCCGATTCTTAAAATTTCAAAACACAAACCATCTACTGAATAGTCCAAACAAAGCCTAAAAATTTGGTTTGGATAGGTGGGCCCGTTCTTGAGTTATAAGATTACCAAGGAAATGTAACTTCTTTTTATATATATAGATGTACATATGTATATGTATGTATATGACCCTCTAATTATATGTACATGCGTGTTTGACTTCTTGAGTGCCATCTTAGAGCAGCAGACAGTTGCTGCAAAGGTAAACTCGACACAAGAGCACCACTTGGTCAACGTCTTCTTGAGTGTGTGTGTGTGTGTATATGTTCGCAGGTGTGGTGGTGTAGACAACTGATGAGCCAAGTGCTGATGAAAAAGTACAACATTTATTTGCGTTGGCAAAAGCAAAGTTATTTTGTTGTACGCTGTTTTGTTGTGTCTGCTGTTGTCCGAACCAAAGAAGTAAAGCCGTGTTGTTGTTGTTATTGTTGTTGTTGTATTGGTCGCTACTACACGTACCACAAAACAAACTGCAACTTTTAATTCCGTTAATTGCCAATCTCTGTTGCCAGCAATCAACATTTGTGCTGTTCGTTGGTTTGCTTGCACAACACTTGAATGGTGGAAAATCAGCACGAACGCACACACACCAACACACCCACAAATGCATATGTGAAAGGTGCTTTGGTGGCAGAGAGGCTCAGGTGAGGTTTTAGTTGTGTTAGCGGTGAGTTGAGGTTCAAATCGAAAAAGGGTGCTGCGGTGGCGCGCCAAAGGATGCGCGCAAACAGCACTTTGTTGTACAATAACAACTGCGCACATGTACACACTTAGCCACTAACCTATGCAAACAAATAAGAAAGCGACGGCTGAGTGCCTTTTACAAATGCATATATGTATGTGTGTGGGTATTTGTGCCACAAAACGCTAACGAGCAAAGGCGCTGACTGCTAAGCGTGGGAGACTGTGTAGTTTACGAGCGCAAATACCTGTCGCTGTTTGTCGGTTTGTGTTGTGGCAAGAAAAAGTTTTACCAACCGGACGCGACACTGTGGTTGTTTGTGTTGGTGTTGGTTGCTGGCGTTGCAGCGGCGCGGAAGCAGCAGCAGCAGCAAATGTAAACGCCAAAGCTTCCGTAAACTTTTGTTAAGCAAACAATTGCCATAGACAACAAAAACATTGGAAATCCTGGCAGTAAACACACTGCTGCTAGCTGGAAGACAATGCAACTTACATACATATACTTCTTCATACATATACATATGTATACAACCCTACCTGCTTAATATTAACCGGCTCCTACATCAGCGTTGCACCTTCAGCATCGTTGCATGCTGTCAACCGCAAAGTGTATGCACCCTCTGCTGTTATTGTTGTTAGCAGTTCTTCTTCTTCTTCAAGCTTGTTCTTCTGCATCACGCAGCTGGCTGCTAAGAAATCCAACACTCGACTAGCTGAACACTTGAACTACTAACTAACCTAGATATATACATATGAGCATGAGTTAGTTGCAACGTGACTCAAAATAAATCAGGGATTTCGCAGCTACCAACTAACCGGAAATACAAAGTGTTGATACAGCCATGGTAGTAAACGCTTAACACTGTGGAATTGAGGTGGACAGGTGTGACCTGAAGTGACAGGCTTAGTTGAAGTGGTTGGCTGATTTAGAATGAGGGAAGTAAAGAGGTCGGTAAGCAGGTGAAAAGGAGAGAAATGCAATGATATGAGTAATATTTAATACAAAAAATCTCTCACTGAAGATCCTTAAAAAGTGAAGAAGTGAAGAAATCAAGCTTATCTTACATAGTTAGACTACAAAATAGCGAACAAGAAGCGCAACAGACCAACGAAATAATATATTTAATAACAATTCATGATTCTCTAAACAATTTCTACAAAAAGACTGATCTCTTAGTCTAGAAATTATATTTTTTTCGATCTGAACTTTTAATGACAAAATCTGACACCAGTTTTTCGCATCAAAATAAGACTATTCTAAAATCCAGTCTTCAAATAAAAAACTTTTTTACAAGAAAATGTGTAAAATTGTCTCAATATACCGAAAAATATCCGCACAGCCTCCCTTGAATTCAAAGAAACCATTAGCATTGAGATAAACGAATAAAAGTACACCCGTGCGTATACGTAACTTCTTTTGTATGAAGAACTGCTGGCGCCTATTTAACGCACAACAAAGCCACTAAAGACACAGATATACCTTAAAGTATGCGCTGAAAACAATAGACAGGCTTTGGCTTAAACAAAAAAAAAAGAAAAAAACAACAACAACAACAACGTCAATAACGCTAACAATGGCAGCGGCAGCAGCGGCAATAACGCTAACAACAATTATCATCACATACAATACGCTGGCACTTTTCGCTGGCAATTTGTTGTTGTTGTTGGTTTTTTTGTTTGGACGCTAGCAGCTTCCCTGCTCAACTTTCGACTCTTTTTCACCTTTATGCTGAAGCTTTTATTGTTATTTACACACACAATGCTATTTTAATGCGCGCCTTTTGCCAACACTACCTCTGGAATATAGCTCTCGAACCAGACACACTACAATAAATACATACATATATGTTTCCACCGTTATACTTATCTACGCACATTAACCGTGAACTATTCAAGCTTCACCGGTTTGTTTGGTCAACACTTGAACTTTAATTCGCCTGCCTTTATATCTACTACCACCATCACATTTCATTCCTTTATATTTGACTCACATTCTTTTTTCTCTTTTTGTATTTTTTTCCAACGAATTTCACAGGTCGTGTGCACATACTCGAGGATCGTAGCCTTAAATTGGATGACGTTACGCTGGAAGATATGGGCGAGTATAGTTGCGAGGCGGATAATGCGGTCGGTTCAATTACAGCCACGGGCATACTAACTGTACACGGTGAGTTAATTGCTATAAATGTTGTTGTTGTTGTTGCTGTTGTACTGTGTAAAGATGTGCGCAAATGAAAATTATACGCAGCACTTCACATGACAGCGTGTAGAGATGTGCAAAGCGCTCTAAAAGCTTTATTGCTTACATACATACATACATATATATGAGTCTATGTTGTTGTTGCTGTTAGCGTAAAAGTTTTACGGCTCATTTGAAGTGTTTTTGTGCAGCGCCATGCATGCTGTGAATCAGAATCAAGTGTTTCTTTGATGAAAGTTTGCATAAAGGGTGCCGAAAGTTCGGCCACAGCTTACAGTTGTCAAAGTTTAAGCTGCGACGTTAGTTACTGCGGTTAAAGTTAGTTGAATCTTGTGAGTTCGCATTGGCTAATGAGAGTTTTGATTAGTTGGTTAATAGAAAGACAGCTTAATGTTGACTAAAAGTATTGTTAAAGAGCTAAAATAACACTGAGTAGAAAGAGAAGAAATATAAAATTGATGAAAGCTTGTAGTTTTAGAGCTTTCATAGCAATAATGTAAGCTCAAAATAAATCCTAATATTTCGATAGATAAAAACAACAAAGAAAGTTTAAAGTATTCAAAGCTTGCAAATTAATTTCATACCAATAGCGAAAGCTCCACAAAAACCTCAAAGATTCGTTATATTGGAAACATATCAAAAGAAGTCTCATTTTTACACTTTTGTTCTGAGAAGTGTTAAAGAACCGCAGGAACATGAAGAAGCAAGAAATATATGTATATATCAGACAATCTCTGAAACACCCTGTGCCGAAACAACGCGCTCACACCAGCAGCAATAACATAAAAATTAATTACCTGACCGCACTTCAAAAACAGAAAGAACACAAAGCGGAGACATGAAAATCATGAAATAAAAGGAATACCAAATAACACAACAACAACAAATGCGCTTAATATGTTCATTGCTTTGCAATAACATTTACCGTTATTAACAACTTATTTACTTTTGCAACCCCCCAAACTTAAATATTTTTATTACGCTTTCTCTCCCGCTCTCCCCTGCACAGCACCACCCAAGTTCATCATACGCCCCAAAAATCAACTCGTCGAAGTCGGTGATGAAGTGCTCTTCGAATGTCAAGCCAGCGGTTACCCCAAGCCCACACTCTACTGGTCAGTAGAGGGCAATAGCTCGTTGCTCTTCCCCGGCTACAGGGATGGCCGCATTGAGGTGACGCTAACGCCCGAGGGTCGTACGGTGCTCTCGATATTGCGTTTCGCACGTGAAGACTCTGGCAAAGTGGTGGTTTGCAATGCTTTGAATGCGGTCGGCAGTGTGAGTAGTCGTACCGTTGTCACTGTGGACACACAATTCGAATTGCCACCGCCAATTATTGAGTTGGGTCCTGTCAATCAAACGTTGCCGGTGAAATCGATCGTAACGTTGCCGTGTCGCACCAGCGGCACGCCAACACCGCAAGTCTCTTGGTATTTGGATGGCATGCCAATCGATGTGAACGAGCATGAGCGTCGCAATCTCTCCGAGGCGGGTACACTCACAATTGCGGATTTGCAGCGCAATGAAGATGAGGGTCTGTACACGTGTGTGGCGAGCAATCGCAATGGCAAATCATCGTGGAGCGGTTATCTACGTTTGGACACACCAACCAATCCGAATATTAAATTCTATCGTGCGCCTGAGCTCTCAACGCATCCAGGACCACCGGGTAAACCGCAAGTTGTTGAGAAGACCGAAGATTCGGTGACATTATCGTGGACGCGCAGCAATAAGGTGGGCGCCTCCAGTTTGGTCGGCTATGTGGTCGAGATGTTCGGCAAGAATGAGACGGATGGTTGGGTGGCCGTCGGTGCACGTATACAGAATACGACCTTCATGCAGGTGGGTCTGGTGCCGGGCGTGAATTACTTCTTTGTCATAAGAGCGGAAAACTCACATGGACTATCCTTGCCGAGTCCAATGTCGGAACCGATTAATGTGGGCATGGTAAGTAGGCGCAGCTCAGCTCGATTTAAGCGGTTTTGTAATATTCTACTTTCTTTATTGTTCTTTTACAGCGTTTCTTCAATAGCGGCTTGGATTTGAGTGAAGCACGCGCGAGTCTGCTGTCCGGCGACGTGGTGGAACTAATTAACGCGAGCATCGTAGACTCGACAAGCATGAAATTGACGTGGCAGGTTAGTTGAACGCCATTTTCTCTACTTGTTCCTTTACTTCCTTCATCTACTCTGCTGCTGACTTAATGGCATGGTGTCAATATCGTTGCAATAGCGAAGCGTGACAAAGCAGTCAAGCAGTTAAGTCAGCACGACGGTGTCAAGCAAGGCCTTACACCTGCCTGCGCGCGGCAGGGACGTGGCATAGCAATTCAAATTGCCCAATTTTCCCCAAATCCGTTTCACATTTTTTAGCATTTTCCTAATTCTTTTTCGCTGTTTTTTCTTCTTTCATCTTCACAGATAATCAACGGCAAATACGTGGAAGGCTTTTACATCTACGCGCGTCAATTACCAAATCCGCCAACGAGCAGCGCCACCGCTGGTACGGATCGCAGCAGCGCGAATGCCAATCCATTGCTGGCGGCACGTAGCGCCAGCTCATCCTCCGCCTCTGCATCCGCCGACGCCGCGACGGCCGCATTGATTTCGGCTAAACCAAATATTGCCGCTGCGAGACGTGATGCGGCCGTTAAAAACGCCGCCACCACAACAACCAGCAGCACCACATATCGCATGTTAACGATATTGAACGGCGGTGGCGCCTCTTCCTGCACGCTGACGGGCCTGCTGCAATATACGTTGTATGAATTTTTCATTGTACCCTTCTACAAGTCGGTTGAGGGAAAACCATCGAATTCGCGTATTGCACGTACACTTGAAGATGGTGAGTACACAAAAACATGTATACCCTTTACTTGCGTATAAATAAGCAAACAATTATGGTAGATGGAGTAAAGCAAAGTAGAGACATCAAAGTATTGATAGCGAGTCATTTGTCGGTGGGGTGTATGTACCTCTAGCGAAGTGAAGGGGTTGATTTAAGAGCCTTAGCGTAAATTTCGGTGCAATCGTTCCTTTAGTGAAGGCATACACTTCTTATATTGAATAAATGAAGATTCAACATTTCAGTGCATTCCGAAACGGAAAAGGAAAAGGGACATGCATGATATGAAGTGTGAATTTCATTGCCGGAAATTTGTTTAAAGCTGCTGTCCAGCCAAAAACTAAATGTACATTCGTTTTAACCAGTTTTATATTTATACCAGTTCTTGGCAAATCGAACAAACAACTGGTATAAGTGTCAGAAACTGCTATAATAAAGTATATACTGAATTTAAACAATTTTACATTTATACCAGTTTTTTTCGAAACGAACAAGCAACTGGTATAAACTGGTATAATCAAGTATAAGTTGAAAAAAGATGTAATGACAGTACTCTTACGCTCGTTTCGATTGAATTCCTTTCTATACCTTTATTGTTGCCTCCACATGTAGTTTTTGAGCAGAACGAGCAAAGAAGTTAAATCGAAAACGTCGAATATTAGCATATGCTATTCCTTGTGTGCCAATTTGGCTCGCAGCCAGCTTTTTGTATCGCAACACCGAAATGTCGAAGACACTATTGAACTAGTTTTCTTTAATTTATGTAAATGGGGGCAATAACATTAAGCACATATGGCATAATGTCCGCCAGAAGTTGTATAAAGGACAATATGCTCCTTAAGTAGTGCAGAGGGACAGCTGAACGCATTGGTTTATATGAAAACTGTTCAGAAATACCTATACATATAAAATACATGTCTTAAGTATATATATATAATGTTGTTAATGTTGCTACATACAGTGCCTACAATTCCCATGCACCTTCCCCAAACTCTACTTTCATTAGTTTTGCAACCCTCATCCTTTCAGCAAAAAATTCACTCATTCTGAAAATAGTTACTGAACGGCCTAGCTCTTGCAAACACCCCCCGCTCATATATCCAACTCAACAGCCCGTGCACGCTACAACGCCAATCCTTTGTTCCCTTTTTTTTGGGCAACAATAACCTAATTTCATAATGTAACAACGCAGCAAATAATAAATGATTGAAAAATGTCGAGCAAGAAAAAAGCGAAAAAGAGGCGTACCGCTCATTGTGTAAATGCGAAATTTTCGATTTCAATCGATGTGTTGCAACATCAGCTGTACCCAAAATGCCTAAGTAGCGTCCTTAGCTATGGCACATATGTGCCAGGCTACATTTATTTGAGTTTGGGTCGTACTGCTTTCCTCCACCAACTGTGCCGCTGCTGCGGGTAATCAGAAGTTGGGTGATTTCAAGGGTCGTTTGAGAAAGTGTTCGCACAAACACAAAGTTGGTGCTGTAATATTGTATTGAGTAATATTGAGAATGGTATTACAACGGATATTGTTTGTGGAAATATTTGCAAATGTATTTGTTGCTTGTTATTTTGTGAAGTAATGTGTCGCTGAATTAAGCAGCTGGGCGCATGCGAAGAAGTCATGCGTTAAGCTTGTAAATACACAAATTAGTTAAGTTGACGGTGTGCAAACTTTTAGGAAAGTAAATATGTAATTATTAGCAGAAAGTGGAAATCAACATTGAAATAAGTTTAAAAAATACTGGGTATACTGTTCTGAGTATATTATGTAAGGCTAGGAACGGGAAATATATTTATTTTTGTCTAAAATTATCTTTATTTTTCTAAATGTATCTTTATCTTATTTTTTATCTTCATATTAATATATATTATATCTAAATTTATCTTCATCTTATTTTTATATTCATCTTTATATTTCTCCTTATCTTTATCTAAATTTATCTTCATCTATTTATCTTTATCTCTATACTTATCTTTATCTAAATTTATCTTCATCATTATATTTCTCTTTAATTTTATCTTTAACTTTTATATCTAAATTTATCTCTATCTTATTTTTTATCTTCATAATAATATTTATCTAAATTTATCTTCATATTATTTTTATTTTCATCTTTATATTTATCTTTCTTTATACTTATCTTTATCTAATTTTATGCTCATCTTATCTTCAAATTTATATTTCTCTTTATTTTTATATTTATCTTTATCTTTATACTTATCTTTATCTAAATTTCTATTTATCTTCATATTTCTCTTTATCTCTATACTTATCTTTATCTAGTTTTTAACTTCTTATTTTTATTTTTATCTATTTTCCTTTACCGTTATCTTCATCCAACTTATATATATCTTTAGTTTTATCTGTATCGAAATATATTTTTATCTTTATATTTATATTTACCTGTATCTAAATCTTTATCTAACGTCTATATATGTTTCTTTATCTTTATCTAACTTCTACCTATCTTTAGTTGTATCTTTTTCTAAATATATCTTTACCTTCTTATTTATCTTTTCTTTAGATATAATTATCTCTATCTCGAGTATATATATATATTGTTGATATATATTCGTAAATATGAAAACCTGCTCAAATCTATCACACTTCTGCACACTATATGCAAATTCCAAATCCATACCGATTTTCTGGCATAACACCCTCACTACACCTATTTGCCCGAGTCGCGCTACAAAGTTGTTGCGTAGCACAAATTTTAAATCAAACTCATTCCGTATTCATCACATTTCCACTTTGGAATTGCTTTCTTGCGCTACAAAAACACATACTTCACCAACAACATGCATATACACATCTCTAGAACAACCACCCACAACTAGACTGCTATTAGAGCGAAGAAAAAAAGTCAAAATTGTGCAGAAATTGCAATTGCAATTGCGAAAAAGATAAACAACAATTATTTTATATGCAGACACAAATACATAAACAAGCCAAGTACAAACACACACACGCAAATGCATTTGCCGCATGAAACAGATTTATCATAGCATACATGCAGGCGCTTGTGCAAGAGCGCTGGAATTCTCAGTAAAGCAGCGGCGACATGTAAATAAGAAGCAACAAAGGCAGAAGGTGTGCACTGTGACGCTGTGGGTTTTCTATACTTCACTGTATGTGTGTTGTTGTTGTTGTCTTGCCTGTGGCGCATTATGCGACTGTTGTGCTGAAGTACTCGGGACGCGCGCATTTCGAGTTGAGTTGTGTAAACAACCGCAAAAGTTCCAACCAGTTTCGCTGTAAAGGCGTTTTTATTTGTTTGCGTTCAGCGTATTTGCTGAGGTATTGCCACAAGTGCAGCATGGGATATGCAGATCACATACCACGCAGCAATGATGAAGGCACATGTGAGAAGCTGAGTGTCTATGGGTGTGTGGGTGCAAGTGTGTATTGAGGGAACACAACTCAAATGTCAACTGCTGTTTCGTGCTGCAATTTGTATGCAATTTGAAAAATGAGGCAAAAGAAAAGCAAAATGGAAGCAAAGTAAACGGTATTTTACATATGCACACACACGTAAAACGAGGGATGGTGGCACGCATACAACTGCGAGGCACACTAATTTGTCGCCGTATGCATCCACACTCTCGAACAAAGAACCCACCTGCTTTTAGCTAAATGTTTGCTTGTGTTGTTGGCTGGCAACCACTTCCCATACTGTCTAACCTTATCCATTACTATGAGAGGTGCATAGAGTGTGTGTGTGGTGTTTATCTAAATAGAAATTGCTTTGCTTTGCGTTACTTAGCTACCGTTGTAGCTTAACTTTTCTTTTCTATACTTTCGCACTTGCTGCATGCATGCATAATAATGAAGGCGAAAGCAACAAAAACAAAAAAAAAATAACAAAAATATTGTAATGCACACGCTGGGTAGAAAGAGTTGCGAGCGCAGACGAGACGAAAATAGCTTACCGAAATGAGTTAGAAATTGCAAGCGTTGCCACAAAATTCCAACACTCAATCAGCTGGGATTTAAGCACTCAGACACTTACTCACACTGGTTAACGGGCGCTGTGGGATTGTTTTGTGTATAATAGATATATATTTACCATTTGAAAATATATATGTGATAACCCTCACTTTCGTTTTAAGCAACATATTCTCAAAGACTAAAGTAGGTTTAAAAATAAATTAATAAAATTCAAAAAAAAATTTTAATCTTACAAAAATTCGCTTTAATTATCTCTTTATTTTCCCAAATCTAAATTTTATTTCAATTTTAATATTTTCAGTCATCAACGAAACACCATTTGGCATGGAAGCTGTCTTATTGAATTCCTCAGCGGTATTTTTGAAATGGCGTGCACCAGCAATTAAGCCACAAAATGGTGAGTAATACAACAGAGAAACATTTGTAAATGAAACATAAATTTAATTTGAGGAAAAATATAAATTTCTTCTCTATTCTTTCTTTAATTTTAGTCCGCTTGAGGACTCATAAAATTATACTTTCATTTCAAGAGAAAGTGTTTTTTCTATTATTTAGATTATTAGTAATTTCTATATGATCTTTTTTTATTAATTTCCAGGCATCTTACTATTCTATCACGTAATTGTGCGTGGTATTGATACGGCACACAATTTCTCACGCATACTCACAAATGTGACCATTGACTCAGCCTCACCCACATTGGTGTTGGCCAATCTAACTGAGGGTGTGATGTATACAGTTAGCGTAGCAGCGGGCAATAATGCTGGCATTGGTCCCTATTGTGCACCGGCAACACTGCGCTTGGATCCAATAACCAAACGACTGGATCCGTTCATTAATCAACGGTAAGTACAAGAATTTATGAATTGAAGGAAATAAAAAATATTAAAAATTATGGGAAAAAAATTATTAAAAGTTTGAAAAAAAATTTGGATGAGAGAAAGCATCTGGGTATATTATTTGCTATCAAAATTCTCACTTGCAAATTTTTAAATATTTTTTTCTAAATAATATTAAATATTAATTAATAATTAAAATTTATTTTTTAATTTAATTTATTTATTTTATATATTTCCCACAGCTACCCCATCAATCAGGATCATGTCGATGATGTACTCACTCAACCCTGGTTTATTATATTACTCGGCGCCTTCTTGGCCATGATGATGCTATCACTCGGCGCTATGGTGTTTATTAAACGCAAGCACATGATGATGAAACAATCGGCATTGAATACAATCAGAGGTGAGTTGACACTAAAGTGTTTAAGAATTTTCCAAAAAAATAGAAAAAGTAAAAAAAACTATAAAACGGCAGAAAAAAGTTGTCACGCGTTCATAGTATATGTATGTCTAGGCGAACAGTTGCCAGCTGATTGCGCTGCCGGATGGAGTCAGCTGCAGCAGCATTGATGGAGACGCGTCTGAATGTCGGCAACGGAAACATTTAACACGCGTGTTACGTGCGTGACGCAATACAACAACACAGTCATATATATTTTTACATAAACTTGCGCATGCAAATAGTTATATTTACGTATGCTGAGGAGACTGTTGGTATTTAAATTGTTGATAGAACTATTAAAGAAGACTTTCATATTATTCACAATGAGAGAATCTATTTCTCTACTAAATGCGTGGATTTGTTGAGTCGAATAAAGCGAATTTTCAATAAGGATTCACGACCAAATCTTGATAGTAAATTGTGAACTTACAAGTAGTGTTTGGGTCCAGATGAGAAGCCTACTTCTTCCAAGCCTTAAGCCATTCTGTCCTAATTTACGAAAGCAGTTCACTACAAATCTTTTAAATATCTTTGAATAACTACTGCTGTCTAAAATTTTATCTTTTTGTAACCAAACCTAGTCTAAAATTAGGCGCAAGTTTCCCAGTTTTGTATTTTTGCTGCAAAGTCAATGTGGTCATTACATAAAAAGCCTATACTTGCGATTGGAAACTCCTTTTGAGTTCATTCTATCCACAATATGCCGAAATTGTAATATTTTTAGTATACATCTAGGCGCTAAACTCGTTAAATATCAATTTTTGTTAGGGTATTGATATTTGCTACGAGCAGTGCACTATTTTTACACTCACATGACCCCAATAGAGGAATATAAATTAGTAGTAACTTCTTTTTGCATTCTACTCATTAATTTCCCTTTTCTTTGGAAATTGTTGCCTACATTTAGGCTCTAAGATTCAGTTAATCATAAAAAATCAATTTATATAGTATTCTAGTCAAGATTATTTAATTCTGCACTTAAACCAAAATTTTTACAACACTTTCGGAAACCCTTACGTACTTTAGGGCGTTTAAAGTCAGAGCAACACACCTGCGCTTTAAACACATCTGAAAATTGCTTGCACATTTCTATGTAGCACACAAGTACCGTCAAATTTGCAACTATTGCAAAAACCACAACAACAACAAAGCGAAAAAAAAACAATTTACAACTACAACTAACAACTTAAAGTTGTTGAAAAACTACAATTACATACAATTTACAGTGTATTTGCCGCAAGAGCATCCACTTGCGTGTGTGTCCAAGTACACGCTGGCACTCGCCAAACTAAAGCACTCAAAAGTAATAAATGCGCAGCATATTTGAGCACTGTTGAGTGTGTGGAGTGCCAACAACAGCAATAACAAGAGTAGTAAGTATAGTATTGTTGTGCAAAAACAGCAACAACAACAACAAGAACTTGTGAAAACAAGCGCTTTAAACAGCAGCAACAGTTAAAAATATGCAGCAAGCAGGTGCACAGGAGCGCTTATGTATGTGTTTGTATATATGTATGTAGTGTATGTGTGTATATGTGAGACCTTGCGTTGGTGTTTGTGTGTGCAAATATATGCGTTCTCTCGCTGGCCACTGCATTCACTGAAGTGTACTTAAATTGCGCATTGCGCTGCCCATCCAAAAAGTGTGCTTGGTCAGCTGGCCATACACTTATACATATATATATAGATAGAGGTGTATGCAACACTCACACACGCATTTGCTTGCCATTTAAGTGGCATGAATGTCAGCCAAGTACCGGTGGGAGTCACCACCACACATATGTTTGTTGTTGCATGTGTAAACGAAATTTCATGCTTAACTGCTGCTATGTTAACGGTACATGTGTGGCATGCTACAAAAATACAATTTTTATATATAAAAACAAAAGTGTAACAATGCTTGCCGTGACAATGACAACAAAAAAATTTCGAAAAAAAATTGCAAAAAAATAATAATATGTTGCAAGTTAAAAAATTAATTGTAAATATGTATGTGTATGTGCACATGAAAAAACAGTTAACAAAAAATATAATGCAATAAAATTTACAAAAAATAAAATCGCAATGGCAATAAAACACTTGACTGAGCGGCGTGCTTGTTGTACTACTGACAGTTTAATTGGTTCATTGCGCGAACTGCAACAACAATAAACATAACAATAACAAAAACAACAATAAAAAACAATAATAAAAACAACAACAAAATGAAGCACATACAATTTTTTCACTGATTGTTGTCAATTTCTCAACAACAAAAACAAAAAAAAATAAAAACAACAACAACGAAAAACAGTAATTTGCCATTTTTTCATTGTTTGTTGCCAATTTTCCACTTTATTGTGATTTTTTTTTTGTGCCCTTCACTTATTTTCTGCATTTACTACTTGTTTGCTTTGCTTGCTGCTGCCACTGTGATTTTCCGCCATTTTTCTTGTTTTGTGCTTTTTTTGTCACATTTTTCAACATTCACTTTACTAAATGCCACACAACGCAACTAACTGCGCCGGCCATTCTGGTCACTTGTCTGCTATAATGGCATTAAAAGCTTTCCAGCACGCGTGTGTCAGTGCCAGTGTGCATGCGTGTGGGTAGCAACATTGCATGCAACAATATTTATGCATGTGGAGTAGCAGCAATACAGGACAATGATGGTTGCATGTGTCATTTATTAACACATGACAAAATGCCGCAGACGCCCACAATGCAACCGCGTATAAAGTGCCCACGCTGCGATTTATTTTTCATTTTCATTTAATTTTTTTTTCTTTCATGCAAATAAATAAATGGTAAAACGTTGAATGAAAAAATGTTAATAATGCACATAAATCAAATGCGTAGCAGAAAGAATTGCGTGCTCAGCAGCGGAGCGATTTAAAAATTAGTTATTTAAAAACAATTTAAATTTTTTTGTAGAAAATTAATTTTTTACATTAAAAAATTTGGCATACATTTAATCATGTTTGCAATTATCAGCAATAATTTTATTATTTTTCAAGTTAAAATATAATATTTCATGACATTTTTCAATATAAATATCATGGAATTTTTTTATCGCATGCAATATTGCAAGCCACATCACAGTTAGACAATAAGTGGCATTTAGTAAAAATATTATGCATCATTGTGACATTTTTTTCTGGTCTTGTCCTCTATGGAGCTTAAAAAAGCAGTTCATTTGCATTTTTTTCCATCTTTTAATCTACTTTCAGGCGCACACCCAAACGATGTGCTGAAAATGCCTAGTCTATCGCGCAACGGCAACGGTTATTGGTTGGATGCATCCACCGGTGGCATGGTGTGGCGCACTTCACCCTCCGGCGACACGCTGGATCTGCAGAAGGATCAAATCGCCGACTATGCACCGGTGTGCCTGACCAATGGCACTGTTGGCGTGAATAGTGGTGAAAGCGGTAGTGGTGTGGGCGAACGCAATCAACAAAGGTGAGTGGAATTTCTCTTTAAATTATGACATTTTATTGCTGTAGTTGTAAGCATTGTATTTGGTACGATTTATGCGTAGCACAGTTTTAGGCGCTTTGACTAAAAAGGACTGATATTCACTTTAGGGATATACTTATAAATATTTTTGTAAGTTTTCTGGTTGCAATGAAAACTCTATAATTGGTAGTCTACTGCTTGGCGCCAAAAAGTAGGCAACGTTTAATTAAATCACCCTCTTTTGGGTTAAATTTCATATCACTGCGCACAGAAATGCAATTTTAATAGTTCCCAAGCCTGTTTGCTCATGTTTCCAGTGCAACAACTGCAAGGAAAATATATATACAGCTAAGTTTCATACAGAGCCTGTGTGCTAGTAATACTCAATGCCTTTAGCTAACAATATTAGTTAGGCCATTATATGAAAGTGTGCCACTGTAACGTTTAGTATGGTTAGTTTTGCATTTACGCATACTAATTGCATTGAAAAGTCTCCACTTGCTATTTTTGGTTTGGTTTGCAGCTTTTTGAGTTTCGGTCTTCATAGGTCGCTTGGCTTGGCCTGCACGTTGCTGATAGCAAATGAAGGCAATTTATGATGCCGGTTTTCTTATAAGAGTTTGTAAGCGGATGGGTGAGTTTGAAAATCGAAAATTGAAAGCGAATTTGAAGTCAAAATTGAAATTTCACAGTCTAGAATAATTATTTTTAAGGGAATTTTTGCTAAATTTTGAATATTACTGAGGCGGAAGAGAAAGAAAAGTGTAGAAAATTTAATTTTTTGCATTAGTGAGATACATTTTGAGGGATAAATCATCAAAATTAGCTTTTTATTTCGTTTAAATTTTTGTTTAAAAAGTCCTCTAAAATTCGATCTAATAACTTTTTTTGTTTTTATTGGATGAAATATTGCCTTAAATCCCTCTCTCATCTCTCAATTGTACTTCAATTACAATTTAATAATATTGACATATAAATACAAATGTTTGCCCTTTACTTATCATTTAACTTTCATGTGACAACGGAAATAATCAAAAGCTGTTGGCTGCTTCGGTTGTCGATGTGGCTGCCTAAATAATTAATAGCTCAACGCTGATGGATATGAGTAGTTTAACATAAATTAATACATTATTAGTGCTAATTAGTGTATATAATTATTGTGGCAGCAAGGTAAACATATTGAAGTAGAGCAAAAACAAAATACGAAAGTGTGTGCACTGAGAAAATGGAGGATAAAAAGAAAAAATACGAGGTGATATTGATTAGTTGGGAAGGATTAGAGAAGATTTAGGGAATTAAGATGTGGTTATTGAAAGCTTTGTATGTATATTAAGGCAAATTAAGGTAATAATTCAATTAAATTCTCGATTCTCGGCGGTTTAGAGAAAATTAGTTTATTCAAGGAACATTTTTTTTTTAGGTGAAAATATGAAATACATATCATTAAATCAAATAAATTTTTTTTGGTTTTTGTTTTTCAAAATTTTTTATTTATTTTTTTTTGTATTTCTTTCTATATTTTTTTAAATTTTTTTATTATTTTTTGTTTTGAAATTTTTAATGAATTTTCAGTCTTAATCTTTAATTATTTTACTAAAAAAATTACTTTTTCAAATTATTTCCAATATTTTCTTCATCCTACAACTTTTTCCTCTTCCACTTCTAATAATTTCCCCCAGTGTAACGCTTCCACTAAGTATCGCAAATTAGCGGCTACGCTTTTACGCGCTAGCGTGTCATGTTGGCAGTCATTAATAATTCAATTTTTGAATTTGCATATTTATGCAGAAAAAACCGACCGCCAAGCACACAACTAGAACAACATTTAGAGCCACAAGCTAACATACCGTTATGCGCATTTGTTATGCGCTTTGAACTTTCAAAATATTTAATACGCTTTGGTATGCGATGTTTACGAAAATTGCTCAAATATTTTGCATGTGTCGATGTGGCATTATTAGCGGTTAATTTGTGGCAGCAAAAAATTTTCAAATAAATTGTTGTTTTTGCTTGATTTGTTTGCGTAATTGTTGTAAAAGAGAGTAGGGATTGAACAAATTTTTTTGTCATAAAAAATTTAAAAATATTTTTGCTAAAAAATGTAAAATATTTTGAATGAATTTAAGTGTTTTTTGGTCATTTTTATATTTTTTTTTAGAAAAACAATTTTTCAAAATTAATAAAATATTTCAAAATTAATAATTTTTTTTTTTAAATTTTTTTTTTTTCAAATTTTATTTTAAATATTATTATTATCTCTCTCTATTTACTCTATTAAAGCTTTAATCACTCACTCGTCACTTTAATATCGCTCCATCACAGCAAACACCACATTCACTTCGTTTTAAATTATCACTCATACGTCCTGTTGGTCTTTAAATTTTTAATTGCAAATTCCCCATGAACTTTACTCAATTTCAAATTGCATAAAATAATCATTAACTGTTGTGTGTGCATTTTACTGTGTAATTTGTATTAATTTGTTATTAATTTACGCATAAAGGCGCATGATAAAGTGCGCACATAAAAGCGATACATAGCACAACACGTAGCATGCATGCCATACATAGTGGAAATGGAAGTGTAAGTTAAAGCTCAAAGCAACGCATTTATCGCGACAATTGCATTTTTACATATTTAATTAGTCATTAAGGCATATTAAAAAAGAAAAAAATTAAATGTAGCAAGAATACAAAAATTTTCACAGCATGGTTGCTATGAGGATACAGAAATGTATATACATATGTATATATACTTGTATATTTTATGATAAGCACTTCCCAATAAGCTAAAAAAGTAAGAATAATAATATTTTAGCTCCTATTTTAGTATTTTAAACACATATGAGGGGATAGTAAGGATGTGGGTGTTGAGTAGTACTAGTATGAGACTCTTAAGGTGGGCACATAGTGCAGCGAGAAGCATAGCAAATAGAAAATGGAATCTAAAACTGAATTATTTGAAGAGATGAATATTAAAGAGAAAATTAGTGAATATTTGTGTTATACAGTGCTTTCCTCTCTCAGCACGAATGAGTTCTGCACTTCACTATGTACTGTGCCTTAGCCACCTTGACGATAATAAATGTTTAGATGCATATAAAAAACTATAGAAGAGGCAAGGATTGCTATTCTTAAAAAAAAAATAAAATAAAATAGTCCGAATTGTGATATATCTCTATAAGTTATAGGATCTAAATGATAATCAAAGGAAGTTATTGAAAAGGCTTGATTTTTAACTACCAAAAAATGTTTAAGGCCTTAAAATACTAGAAAAAAGTAATATTGAGTTGTTTTGAGCAGTTTTTCATATAAAAAAATATTTCAAAATTTTTTAAATATTTTTCTCAACACTTTTTGCTCACTGTGCTATCAAAAAGTTTTCATAACACACACACATCTATATATATATGTATGCAAACACCCGCACGAATAGTCAAAAAGTTATAATAATAATAAAGTAAATATTATCATAATATCCGGCAGAGCGAAATGACAGCAGAGCGTTATGCTGCTATGAAGTGTATCATATAGCTGTGTGAAAATAATTAATAATTATTAAAATTTAATTAAAGGAAAAAAAATAGTCATATTTACATACATACAAACACATATGTTGCAACTGTAGATTGCTACGGTTGCAACGCTTGCTGTGTGTGTCGTGCTCATTATAGCCATGGAATTTTACACCCTTTAGCTACCATTTTCCCCTCGTTTTTCCGCTCGAACAGCAGCTAGTTGTGCTTGTGTTGATTTTAACGCGCAATTTTCACAATTATTTCCACAATTATTGATGACAATAACAAAGCGCAGTGCACAGTAATTGCGATTATTATGATTGTGTGGCTATATATGTAGCTTTAAATGTATATATACATCTGTATATACATATATATGGGTAATGTGGAATAATGGCAAATGAAGCACAGAGTAGACTCGGTACAATCCAGTTGTGTACTTCCATAGGGTTGTTTTTACACGGAAGCGCAACATTTGTTGCCTGAAATTCATATTTTTAGTTGCACTTGAAGCAATTATTTTTTTTAGAAAATTTAAATTTGGTTTAATTAATTCTATAAAAATTCTGAAATTAAAATATGGCTAGAAAATATATATTTGAATTTTGGCATATATGTAGATACAATGTGTCTGGCAACATTTGAATGAAATGTTTATACATTTTGCTCCTTAAATCCCTTCTTGCTATAAGAAAATGTACTTATGCACTAATATCTTTATTAAATACGAATATCAAGTATTTTTCTAGTTTGCAAAAAGACTACTTGATTCTTCAAAGATATATAAATAATGGAATTTAACATGCCACAAGTGAAACAATAAGATATTTTTGAAATTGGAGTATAAATCATATGTTTTGTCAACATTTACGTCATCAAGCAGCGAGTTCCAATTAATTTTATGATTTGCGCAACATAAGTCTATCCTTATCAAATTATCCAAATTAAGTTTCATCAACATCTGATACTCAATCTTCCTTCTACTCCTCTGTTATGGCCTATTTTTGAGTCTAAATATTTTCTGAGCCTCAAATCACTACTACCTAAACTAAAATTATTTTTAAAAAATCTATAAGCCTCTATATTTAATAAAAGTAGCTCAACTCTCCATATAAATCAAAAGTGAAGCTTAAGAAAATGCATAGCATAGCTTTTGGCGCAATTTCGTCATCAACTAACCTCACTTTTTCACTCACTTCCTGAGACTCAAATCACTACTAACTAACCTAAAAGAAGTCTACATAAAATCTATAAGCCTCACTATTTAGAAAAAAGTCGCTCAACTCCCCATATAAATCAAAAGCGAAAAGCTCAGGCAAATGCATAGCATAGCTTTAGGCGGTACTTTGTTAACAACTAACCTCACTTTTAACAGATCTGTATAAATCAAAAGCGAAAAGCTTAGGCAAAATCATAGCATAGCTTTAGGCGGTACTTTGTCAACAACTAACCTCACTTTTAACAAATCTGTAAACATGATGGCTGTCACAAAATATTTTTATATTTTTAGAATTATTTTTTTTTTAATTTCCGAATATTTTTACAAAACATTTTCCAGCTTAACACTGAGTCGCAGCTTAAATATATTTATTTGACATTTATTGCAAGGGCTTTACAAACTCTCTGCGCTTAATACGCCATAGAAATACTTTATGAATCGCAAATCCCGCATATGAATGTAGGCAAAAGCGCATTCAAATTCCTATCTGACGCTGACCATTTGTCGCATTTCGGCGTATTAAGCGTTAATACCGTAACCCATTACACACACAAGCAAAGTATTTCGCTGTTATCAGCTCTCTGTATGAGAGAGAGTCAGCGATGCGCGCCTATAAATCGCGTTGAAATCCACTGAAAAGCGTTAAAATTATGATTTCATTGGAAAAAGGAAATCAGTGAAATTTTGAATATTTTTCCGCAATTCTACTCTTCCTCGTAAATTTGTAAGCCTAAAAGCATGCTACGTTTTATTTTTGTACAAAAGTGCCAGCTTTTGGCAATTCATAGCCGCCATTTATAAACTGTTCTTGTTGTTGTTTTTGTTTTTGTAATTTTTGTGCTTTGTTATTTTTGCTCAAACTCTATACGCTTTTTGTTATCTTTCCCATTGCAGATATGTCGGCGAATACTCGAATATACCCACGGACTATGCGGAAGTGTCCAGTTTTGGCAAAGCGCCCAGCGAGTATGGCTGCGGTGGTGGCCAACGACATGAGACCAGCTCGCCAGCACCCTACGCCACATCGGCCATATTGAATGGTGGTCAACACCAGCAGCAACAACAGCAGCAGCCACGTTATCAGCAGCGACCAGGCGATTTCCGTATGCAACAACAGCAGCTGCAGCAACAACAACAATTCCAGCAGCCACATCAAAGACCTATGCATCCACACTATCACCATCAGCAGCAACAGCAACAACAACACCAACAGTCACAGCATCAGCAGCAACATTCTTTGGGCAATATTTATCAGCCAATGTCGGTGGCTAGTGAAATATATCCGAGCAACTCGAGCAACCGCTCCGCCTACTCGGAGCAATATTACTATGCCAAGGAGAAGATACACATCACGGAGAACAAGTTGAGCGGCTGTCACACCTATGACACGGCAGGTGAGCAGCAGCAGCACCAAAAGCAACAGCAACAACAACAACAGCAATTGCAACTACAACCAATGCAGCAGCAATTTAACGGTGTTGGCACGCTGAGGCGTCAGCATGGTGGCATGGCGGGTGGCAGTGGACGTTTCAAAGTTATTATGCAACAACAACACCAGCAACAGCAGCCTGGCATGAGCGCTGAGAAGCAGCAAGTGCAGAAAATGAATGCTTTGAATAACAACAACCACAACAATGGCAATGGCGGCGCGCATGATAACGGCACAACAGAGTTGTCGAAAAATTTGCTGGACTTAGATGCCGGCTCATTCTGTTATAACGGACTTGCGGACTCCGGTTGCGGTGGCTCGCCTTCGCCCATGGCCATGTTAATGTCGCACGATGACGATCAGGCGTTGTATCACACGGCTGACGGGGACTTGGATGGCGATATGGAGCGTCTGTATGTGAAAGTCGATGAACAGCAGCAGCAACAACACAAACAACAGCAGCAACAGCAACACCTACTGCCTTTAGCGCCCTCAAATCAAGTGCATCCCAGCGTGGCCATCACACTGAGCGCCAATAACAGCGCCAACAGTTGGCGCACAACACAAAATCAACAGCAACAACAACAACCACAACAGCCTTTCGTGCGTGCTTCATATCGCGCTGGCAGTGGCAGCAACAATCTAATGATGACCAGCAGCAGCAGCAGCGCCGCCAAGAGCAACACCAGCAGCAGCATCGGTGGCAGCAGTTCACTGAGCTCGTGTTCGGAGAGCGCGGAAGAAGCACGACAACAGCAACAACATAAGATGTTGCAGAGTGGCGATTGTGACTTGATTTATGCACCGAGTAGTGTGGCAAGCGAACGCAGTTTGTTGAGCAGTAGCGGTAGCGGTTGTGGCAGCGGTGGCAGCATGTCGGCTCATCCGCAAGGACCGCTGGTGTGACCGGTAACGCAATGCGTTAGTGTGACATGTGGCGTGAGTGGTGGTACTTGTGCTGCTGCGTCGAAAGGAAAGGGTATGTTGGGTTACACAGGGTTGCAAGATGGCAGCGCGTGCGATGAGGCAGCTCAAGTGGATTATTACACACGCGAGGTGCAGGAGTTGTGGGCGTGGTGTGAGCGTGTGAATAAAGGCCAGTTGGAGTCGAGTGAGTGAGGTGGGCGGGAAAACGTAAAGAGTGGAATGTATATAGTAGAAGACATTGAAAAGGTGGAGCGGTGTCTATGGTGTCCGTAGGGAGTTTCTTTTAGTGTTAGTGCTAATGAAGATATTCTAAAATTTCAACTATTAATTTTTTAATGATTGCTTAAAGTTAAAACATATTTTAGCTGCACTTGTTGCCATAAAAAAACTGTTTTTAGCAACATTTTATATCAGCAGCATGTTGCTAGCAACATTAAAATTATTGAATTTGCGCTAAACTTTTTGAAATATCAAATAACTGCTTTGTAACTCTAATTTTTATATATTTGTTGCTGGCAACATTGTTGCGCAACATTTTATAACGCAAATGTTGCTAAACAATTTTTTAATTTTTACGAATTTCGATGCGCAAAATTAGATTTTTTCTTTATTTTTATAATTTACTATTATTTTTTTAGTTTAGTTAGTATTAAAAGGGACACCTATAGGCAACAGCTACAATGTCGTGCAGCATAAAATTATTTTTCACAACGCTTCACATGCGTTTAAAGACTGAATCTATAATATAACTGTAATTAAAATGCTGCTGATAATTGCTGGATGTAAAAAAGAACAAAAAATTACTTAAAAACAAGAAATAATATTCGCCGATATATATAGCGATAACCTCGATCGATTGTTGTTGTAGTCCTAATAAGAAGTAAAGTAAATGCTAAATAATAATACATAGAGGGGTATATATGTATGTTTGTATAAACCATGAACACCACCACTGCCAGAAAAATACGCACATACACAACATATAAAGTACACAGGAAGGTAATGAGGATTTCGTAGTGAATCTCATTGCAGTCGAAACACTTGTAAGATAGGCTGTTATTGATGTGAAATATGCATAAAGGAAAATGTACTAAAAATCTAGTAATAAAAATAAATTTAAAAATATTTAAAATAAGTTATTATATAAAAATATTTTTTTTAGAAAAACACTCACAGTTTTTCTAAGGTGTCATAAGAATATGGAAAAACATATTTTCAGTAAAAAATTAAAAATTAGAAATTTATGTAAGAAGTTGGAGCAGAAAATATTGTAAAAATAAAATGAATTCATATATTATATAGAATAAATATGTTTAATGTTAAAATAAGCAATTGAAAGTTTGTGTGTGTTTATTTTAAAAAATTACTATAAAATAAAATAAAGTGTAAACAACAGCAAGTTTAAACAAGTTTTTTTGTACATAGAAAATCATATGATTTATGAAAAAGTATATAAATTAATTGTATGATATAAAGGTATATGTCTGATACATATTTCGTGCGAGATTTTGAGCACGAACACTTGGCTGTTAGCACGTAGGAACCACTACTCGATGCAAAATGAAAAAAAAAAAATCAACATAAATAATTTAAGAATTTGCATATGTACTTGTAGTATATTTTATTTTTTAATGTAAAGTTTGAAATATTTAAAAAAAATTTTTTTTATCGCATGCGAGAATTTTTGAAAACGCACATCTCGTCATAATTATAATAAAAAAACCCTATTTTATAAAAAAAAATGTATTTAAATTAATTTTGTTTGAAATTTTCATTATCGCATGCGAGAGTTTTCGAAAATAATTTTTTTATTGCATGCGAGAAATTAAAAAAAAAATAACTTTTTCATTAAATTAATCTTAAAAATTAAAATTGAAAATAAAATCTCGATGAAATATACAAAAAAAAAATTTTTTTTTTTAAAAAAGCCTACGCTACGATACCTTTTTTCTAATCTATACCGCATGCGAGAAATTTTCAATTACAAAAATTCTTTTCACTTTCGCTAAACACACAATACATGTACATAACTGTATAGGTTAAAAATTGCTAATTTTATACACATATCTACTGATGTATATATTTATAAAGAATGCTAATGCTACTTAAATATATATAAAATTAAAACAGTTAAAAAATATGTTTATGTGTGTAAATGTGTAATAATAGCAATATTATATAATATTAAATTAACAAAAAACTAAATTTAAATGAAAATAATGTAAATTTTGAACTCAAAACAAACGCTACAACTCAGCACACAAACATTTAAAATGCCGTTATATGTGTATAAAATGTATAAATATCATACAAAAAAATATATTTTATTGCCACTGAAAGCATAATGGCTGGTCTACAACAAAATTTATAATTTTACTATATTTAATTTTTTGAATGTATTTCAAGCTTAGTATGTATTAGTTTGTAAACATTTGAGCTAATTGCTGTGTGACTGTAAATTATTCGCTTTATTATTATAATTACCAATATTTTTAGAATTTAGTACTTCCGTTTAATTACCAACATTTGTATGTATAATGTTATATAATTTACGCTTACAAGCAGAGCGCAATATTTGTAATAAGTACCTTTACGCTTAGATTAAGCATTGGCATTGGCATTAACACACATACACACAAGCAACAACAAACACATATACATATATAAATAGCGTATACAAAATAAATTTAGTTATATAGTGTTGTTATTCTAGTACTATCCTCCTAAAATCTACTTTATAATTAAAACATATGAGAGAAAAAAATTAAAAATAATAATACTAAAATAAATGTAAATTGTCTGTGTGTACGTATGCATGTATTGGTAAGCGTATATTTGATAATTGCCTTTTCATGCAAAAGGCTATATTTATATCTATAACTAATAGTAATACAACAATACTATACAACAAATATGCGCATATGTAAAATATTGCCACGGCACAGAGAGCAGAAAAGTGTGTTGGTGGGTGTGGAGATTTAGCAATTAGTATGAATAAATGCCATAACTATCAAATGAAATAAAAAAAAAATAATTGTGTTTTTATTTAAAATGATATTTAGGCGATTCTTTTTTAATATTTGTTGCCAATAGATGTGACTGGCTTAAAAAAATGTAGGTTAATAGCGAACTGAGGTACTAACAGGTAAGTAAATCTGGCTTAAAAACGTTAAATATTGTCAAAAGTCGCTCAAAAACATAATTGAAAGTTATATTGTAGCGCAATAGCAGTTCTGTATTAATTATGTTCACAATAAATCAATAAAATATATATTTCTGCACTGAAGCGAAGAAGTTGTAGCATACCCGCAGGGGCAATACCGAAATAAATGAAGGAATTGAGCTAGTAATCAACTATAACTGCGTGAAAGGAGAAATTACATGCTCTGAATTCTATATCCCGACAACGGTGAGCTTCTGAGTTGAGAAAAAAATAATTTAATATTTACATATATAAATTTTCAAAAATTAAAATTTACTCAATATAAAGCAATGCTAGATTTTAAGGAAGGAGCTCCCTCTCTTATACATTTTTCCGAACTAAACCGCAACAAATTTTTCAAAATTTCATAAAACGATTTTAGGTAATATAGGAATATGGAAAACAACGAAGTATATACACAGGCGCAATGAAGAAAGATGATGAATTGAAGCTTTTAAAGGAATATGAAGCGGTTAAAAATTTTAGTGATAAAGAAAAGATAAAACAGGTTCTGAAAGTTATTAGTGTAATAAGAAAATTAATTAGCAAAAAAAAAATTGAAGCATACCTTTAGGAGCAAAACTAGACTTTAGAGTACTTTTCTTGAAAATTTGCACGATTAAGTATTTTTTAAGAATAAACACGATAAAACGACAACAAAAATATCTCGTGAGATAAATATTTAAGTATAAAGGCCTGTGGATAGGCTTCAATTTTTAATAAACAGGTATTTTTACGCAATTACTTATGTATGACGTATAAAAAATTTTAGTGGTGCACAATATATAATAAAGGTTCTGAACGTTATTAGTGCTATACGAAAATTATATTAGCAAGGTAAGGAAAAATGCGAAGTATACCTTTAGGGGCAATACTTGGCTTTACAGTACAATATATGAAAAATTTGTACGTTTAAATATTTTTAGGAATAAACAGGAATTTTACCTCCAACGACAACAAAAAAGTATCTTGATACAAATATTTAAGTATAAACGCTTGTGGATAGGCTACAATATGTAATAAAAAGATATTTTTAAGCAATTAATTATGATTTTTTGACTACAAAAACGATTGTGTTGGTGAGTAATGATTTTTTTTTTTATTTTAATAAATTTTGAAACACAAAAGTATAAATAAATTTATTTACAACAACACAAATATCGCAGAAAATAAATAGAGATGTAAATTTATTAACAATTAAATGCTGTAAATTCCCTACAATTGCATTCTACATGTGACAAACGCCACAAAAGAGGTGGCAGAAAATGCAGTGATAATAGAAAACATCACCAAAAGACATTAATTGCTACAAACATATGCATGTGTGAGCGCAGTGCTCTGAACGAAAGAACAACATTTTTAATTAATCCCATCAATGTTGTGGCATGTTTTACAAATTTGCAATTTTAAAGCGGCGCTGTTGTTGCTGCGGCATTGCAAAATTGCGAGTGAAAAACTGTGTGCAAAAGCAGAATACACAGAGACTAGGAAAATGACCATGCAAAGTGATTAAATGGGAATCAACTGCGAAATTGTTGTTGCACGAAATGGGCGGTTACGGAGCTCCAACTGTTGTTGTTGTTATTGCTATTACTGTTGATGTTGCTGTTGCAGTTGGGCAAATCACATTTGACCAGTGAAATATTCAGACAAAATGTGAGAGCACATATTACAAGGTACATATTTGCCCACACACACACAGACCCATGAAGGTATATGTATGTATGTATGTGTTTGCAAGTAATATGGTTATAAAATGACCGCCGCCACTGCTGCGCCCGCGCTGGTATTACACAAATTCATTTCAATTAATTTGAGAACATTCGTACAAATACAAAAAAAACGTTGGTGCGGAGGTATTGCCGCAAAATACCGTTAAAAACTTTAAAAGTTTTGTATGTGTTGGAAATTTTCGTATTTAAATATTTATTTTTAGTTTCCGCTTGCTGACAGTCATTTGTAGCAATGGAAAATCCGCCCAAATGATGTTTTCACATTTTCGGCAAAGAGAACGAATAAAATGTTGCAGTTGCTGGGGATAATAGCGTAGCGAACAATAAGGGAGCATACATACGTACGGAGTAGTTTTAGTAGTTCGCTTGTGGTAGATTAAATTTCAATTTCTATTTTTTACTCAAATGTTGAAAATTTGATTTGAAAATTATAAGGCAGTGGTAAAATTTAGTCACTCCATATTTTAACCACCAAAAGCACCCTTTAATTCAACAACCTTTAACTTTAAAAATAATTGAAATATTTAATTTTGTATTTAACAAAAATTCACTTCCATATTTTTAAACTCTCTTCCTGCCTCTAATTTACAACTGACTTCCGTTTGCTGCTTCCATTATGGCAGTAGTTGCAACGCCATCTGGCGCTCAGTTGCCTCAGCATTGCTTTAGATCAGAGTGTGTGTGTACGCTAATTAAAAACTTGTTTGGAAATTTGTCAAGATGCGTTTTCTAGGTGTACACTGCCATAAATGTTACATATTTTAATTACACAGATGTTCCAAGAGCCAAAATGACACATTTTATTGCCTACATTCAGGCGTATGAGCAATTATTGTTATTTAAAAGCATACATTTGGGCGAAATTATTATTTTTTTGGGAAATTTTAGTGGGTAAGAGTGATATTTTTAGTAAAAAGTCAGATTTTTTAAATTCAGAATGTATATGAAGATATCTCTCAATACTTATACAATGATAAGTAATACCATAAATAGTAGAAAAACTATTGCACTTGTCAATGCATTTTTATTTAATTTTAATATAATTTTCCAACAACATATTTTCATTGCAACACAACCATCATTGATGCATTGTTGCTTCTGCTGCTTTTGCTACTTACTCTTGTTAACACAACGCATATGTGCGCACGCCACAGAATGACATCCTTGCTAAACTACAATGAAAGTTTTCTCGTTAGCGTCGCTAATTACCGTCGCCATTGTCAACAAACAACAGCAACTGGAAACATTTGCGAACACACAGTTATTTATAAATGTGTAGTGCATATGGGAGCATGCCCGGCTTACTAATGCGACCCTGTACGAAAACTCTAACGAATCAAAATGTCACTCAATAGCTGAAGGTTTTTCTAAGGTTTTTTTATTGTTAGAAAGACACTCAATACTAATTTTTCTCTTGATGACCGACAGCCATTAGGAAAAGCTTTTAGTCGATATTGGGTTTCGATGCTCTGCCATGTCGCTAATTGTTTCAACTCTTCTTTACCAAGTAGAGACAAATTTGGTCTCAGCGGAGAATTAATCGATTTAGTCAATATTTCATTGTTATAGAGTTCGTGTTGTCTAGATTGCAAGCACAAAAACTTAACATGAATACGTCATCGTATTTGATTTCGCACAGAGCTACCGCACAATTATCAAGTAAAAGCATGTGTGCTCGTACAAAATGTATGTTTCCAAATATAAATAAATAAAATAAACTGGTAATACTCGTGGAAAAAAAATTTAACTAAAATAATTTAAAAAATATATAAATAGAATTTCCTTACTCAGAAAGATATCTATCAGTTAATTTAATCAACTAACTTAATTAAATAAATTATGTTGACTAAATTAGCTAATATCAATAATTATTTATCACCAATACTTTAATTAATTGACTAAATTAGTTGATAGCCTACATTTGCTAATTGACTAAACTAAAAAAAATCTCATAATTGAAAAATCAAAATTTTGAGATGAATTTTTGTTAATTTAGTTAATTAACAAAATTAAATAAATTAGTGAGTAAATTAGCTAATATCAATAAATATCTAAGATCCATAATTTAACTAATTGACTAAATTAGTTAATTGACTACATTAGTTGATTAACTAAATAAGTAACATTTTCTCATAACTGAGTAATCAAAATTTGTAGATCGATACTAGGAAATTCTGACCCTCTTTTATATCTTATACTCAATAAGATGCCAAAATAAGCAAAAATTAATTCCAATGGTCATAAGAACATTTAAATATAATAAACTAGTTAATTGACTTAAAATTATTTGAGAAGAAGTATTAAAAATCAGAGTTAATAATCAGCAATATACATATGTACATAATAAATGCGTATATCAAAATTTTTAATCAAAATCACAGGATAATTGAATTTAAACTTTGAAAGTAACAATTACTCCTGTGGCGATGATTTATCCTATTAAACGAATAGAATATCATGAATATGCTCAGTTATTGTAAATGGGTATGTATGTATGCGAATGCTTTAACTACATACAAAAGTGATATGATAACACATACCGCCACTGTTATTAAAGGATAATTGAGTTACAAAAGGATAATTGCTATTTAACTCGTTCCTCCTTTACATAAACGAGCACACACACACATGCCATACACAATATTTCAGCATTTTCCTACGCCTTAATGGCGATTTAATTGAATCTTGTCATAATTAGTTGTGTAAAATTAAAAACGCTGTTTTTTTTAAACTAATAACGTGCCGGCGCATATGTTACATGGAGGTCGAAAAAGGGTGGAGGAGAGGGTGAAACAAAACACATGCAACAGCTGCTGTTGATGCAACGTTGATTGCTGCCGGGGTTTGTTGCGTTTTTCACTACATTCTGCTAGGCGCTCGCTGACAGGCTTTTCTACACAATTTTGCTGCTATTTTGTGAAAATGTGCGTGCTGGTTTCTAACACTGCTATATGACCTGGTAGAATAAATTTGGGTATCAAGGTGAAAATATAGAGTAGTTTCATGAATATTTTTTTTAATTATAATAATTTTTCCGTCGATTTACTATTTCAACTGTAAGCAAGAGTTGCATTTCCAAGCGATATCTGGAGCTGTACGAAAGCAGTTGCTTAGATAAATCGAAAAAATTCGAATTGAAAGAAGTACTCAAACGACTAAAGAAAATTTGGGTATAATTTATTTAATTGACTAAATTAAGTGGAGCAGTAGTTAATTGAGAAAATATACAATAATTAAAGTCAAGGAAAATATTTTCCAAGATTGTATCATTTAGTGTGATTATTCAATTATTATATGAGAAAAATTACTGTTTATTAATTGAGTCAATTAGCTAATGTAGGCAATTAATTATATATATATTTGGCGTAGGAACCGCAATTAATTTATTTAGCCAATTAACGAAATTATTGTTAACTTTTATTTATTGAAATTTGCTAATTTGGTCAACAATTTAATGAATTTAGTTAATTGACTCAATTAACTAATTTCTTACGCAGATACTTTTCTGATAAAGTAGTTAATGCACTCATTTAAATGGTTTTTAGAATTATTATCTTGGATTTGAAAGTATTTACAATGAATTTACCGATTTTTTAACCTTTTTAGGTTTATAGTTATTATTATATTTTTTGCCATTATTAAGACGGTATGAAAAATCACTAAATAAGTATTGAGAAAATAAAAACAAGAAAAAATTACAAACAAATGTCGATGAAAAAGTAGCCAAGTAATATCACGGATCACAGATAGGAGTTTCTTATTATTTGCAATGCGAACGGAACTTATGAAAAGTGGAAACTTTAGCTGTAACTTTGCGCATTTATCACAAATGCACAATGAATTGCTAAAATTTGAACTTTTTGTAATTTCAAGTGTCAATTGTGTGCGTTACCGCAGCTCACACGCACACACCCACACACACTCAACGTCACGTTGCTAACAATGCTTAACGACTTCTTAATAGCTTTTCCCATCAACTGACGTTTCGCTTTTCATTTGCGCTGATTGCATTTTTGCGCATTTTTCCAACAGACGACCCACTGCCAAGGATTTTTGTTTGCTCTCTTTTTCAGTTTTTATTTTTTTTATATTTACTTTAGTGCGCCGCTTAATTTTTTGTCGCTCGGCCGTTACGATGCTCTGGTTGTCTAAATACATATATGAATGGGTGTGTGTTTGTGGAAAAATTAAAAATTCGCGCACATAACACTTCAGTCTGTCTGCCCGACTACTGTCAATGAAGTTTCACTTTGCACGCGTATTTGTGTTGACTGCGCTGTAATCCGGTGCCGTCGCTTGTTTTTACTGCTGCAGTCGTATATTTAAAACTCATCCTGCCACATGCCACACACAAACGACACGCACAAGTGTGGCGCTGCGCTTTGTTATTGTTGTTTTAACTTCACATTTCAATGAATGTAAAAGTTTAATTTACATTCCCGACGACTCAACTGGATTTCGAGGCGGCTTGTCTGAATTCGCAGGATTGTTGACTCGACGCGACTTGATGTTTTTATAATTTACATATTGCTTTTGTTGTTGTGATTTTTTGTAAATTTCACTTTTTCACACTGGGCACATGGCTTTGTTGGTTTTAATTTTTTGTTTTGTTTGCTGTATATTTTGCTATATTTTCCGCATATTCACTGTATTTAATGAAACTAACCTGGGGAAGTGCATGCCCTAAATATTTCCGATTTCACGCTGGTGATGATTTTTACGTGATTTTAAGTCTTTTTGTATTTCAATGGACCGTTAAAATGTTTGAAATAATAATTAATTAAAAAAAATGTTAATACTATATGCCGCCATGATTAATGATTGAAGGACATTAAATTTAGTCATTTAACATTTTTGATAAACTAGTTGTTGATGTGAAATTACTAATTGACTCAATTAAAGAGCGTTCTGAAAATTACAACGCTAAGAAACTAATAAATACCATTTAAATGAGTCCATTAAGTACTCTCTTTGCAGTCAATTAAATATTTTAGTTAATTAACTTAATTAAATAAATTCTGTACTTAATTTGTTAATTTCAATAATTGTCTGTTAGCAATAAATTGACTAAATTAGTTAATTGCCTACCTTAACTTGGTCAATTAGTTAATAAAATGTTAATTTTAACGAACAATAATTGAATAATTAATCAAATAGTGTCGTACAATTTTTTAGAGAAGAATTATAAAACCGTTAAAATTAGATTTAGATTTCTCAAATCCACACAAATGCTCCACTCAATTTAGTCAATTTATTAAATTATTTACTAAGTCATCTAATTTCATTTCATTTTTCAAATTGACTAAATTAGTTAATTGTATACATTAGCTAATTGACTTCATTAAGACAAAGAAATCCATTCATCTAATAATTGAAAAATCATATGGAAGGATGTCGTACGATTTTGAAGAAGAATAATTTTGTTTTTTGACTAACTTAGTTAATTGTCTACATTAGCTATGTACTGGTTGCTCGATCGAAAGTCTCAACTTAGAAAATAAAATACGGCTCTACAAAGCTATTCTTAAACCCATATGGACATACGGCATTCAGCTCTGGGGTACTGCCAGTAAGTCCAATGTTGAGATTTTGCAACGTTATCAATCAAAAACATTGCGGTCACTTATTAACGTCCCATGGTTTGTTACCAATGAAGCTATCCATAACGACCTATGTAGGTATTCCCTTTATAAAAAATGAGATCCCAAAATACAGTGCTAGATATCTTGCACGTCTCTCAAACCATATAAACCCAATTGCTGTTTGTCTGTTAGATACAACTTATGAAACTAAAAGTTCTCATATCTTAGATTTACCATTTCTCTAAAACTCTCTTAGATTTAAGCCTGGCAAAAAAAAAAAAAAAAAATGAATGAATGAAAATGTGAATGAAAATGAATTTTTGATGGATGTATTTAATAGTTAATTATATTTTACTTATGAATATGTAAAAAAAACAGTAATCCTTAATGTAGATTTGCTCAAGGACAAATCTACCTCTGCCATTACCTACTAAATCTAATTTACTGAATATCTTAATGTAGATAGATTGTAAATAAAAATGAAGTAAAAAAAAAATAGCTAATAGACTAAATTAAGAAAATGTTGAAAATTATTGAAAAAATTATTAAAGGATGTAGTATAATTTTGTAAATATTTCAAAGAGGAATTATGGGCATTTAAAAATAAAAATTATCTCAAATCTCCACCACCGCTCCACTTAATTTAGTCAATTAACTATAATTCACTAAATTAGCTAATATTATTAACTACCTAATAGCAATAATTTTGTTATTTGACTAAATTAGTTAATTGTCTACATTAGCTAATAGACTAAATTAAGAAAAAGTTGAAAATTATTTAAAAAATTTATTAAAGGATGTCGTATAGTTTTATAAATTAATTTCAAAGAAGAATTATGTGCCTTTAACAACTAAAAATTCTCCCAAATCTTCATCACTGCTCCACTAATAAGTGGTAATTGAAATTTTGTAATTTTAAACTTCTACACATTCACTTAGCGGATGACTAAGCGGCAATTCTAAACGACTGTCATTAGCAACTTGAAATAGAAAAAAAAAAAGAAAAAGTCATCGAATCACCCGCAAAAACTTTAAAGTTTAACTTGCGCTTTCGACACTCGAATTTACAATTCATTTCCGCACATGCAGAGGAAATCAGTCATTTCCTTACCCGCAAAAATTACACTCGAAAATAAATACTTAAGAAGAACTTGCCGAGTGCCACAACAACTACCACATTTCACAACAACAACAATAACTGCAAATATTAATGGTTGTTGTTATTAAACAGCAAATATCGTTAGCATTTCGACGCTTCAGCTCGCCGCCTCAAGTGCCTGTCGTTTTGGCAGCGCGTGAATAGCGGAAAATAAAACACAGACAGACACAGATGACTACTTGTAACTCGGCCCCCAAAAGAATCGAACGCGATTTGGAGAAACACCAGCAGTGCATGATTTGCTCGTTTTCCTTTGCGCACCGAAAAATCCGTAAATGAAGCGTAAAATGTGTGTGCCTTTGTGGGAGTGGTGGAGGGAGGGGTGACTGGCATGACGCGGAAATTTAGTGAAATTTTCAGTGTGTGAGCTTTTGGTGGGTTGGCATTGTGATATTATCGGCGCGAAGCACTCACGACTCCTGCGTGGCAGTGGGTTCAACGTCGCCAAAACGAGAGCTGCGAAATTTCAATTCAAATTCAGGATTCTGTTGTGAATTCGGCATTTCAATTGAATTGATACGGAAGCGGTGATATGCTTGTTTACTACCCCCGACCACCGCAAAATACATACGCTGAAGAGACTGTCTGCGGTATTAGTTTGAAGTGACCCAATAGCAATATTTTTGTTAGAAAAGAGTGATAAAAAAGTTTGCGAAAAATCAATGTTTCCATAATTAAGCTTTGCAGGTGTATAAGCCTCCAGTTCGAGGTAGAATTTAGTGTTAATTTTTTCGGGACTGGCCAAGTTATTAACTCTTTTTAAATAAATTTAAAGACACTTATTGATTTTGTGGAAATTATTCCGGTAACAAATTCTCAAATATATACGAAATTCTTCTAAGGTAAGAGTCCAGATATTGTTTCATAACCTCAAAATCTGTTGCAGCTGTTGGGGTATATAGATTCAGGGTATAATACCTTAAAAATAATAGAGTCGATAGTCTCAGGCTATATATAAATCCAGTTACATTTATCTGAAGATCCTGAGAGTGGTATAACTCTTATATTTAACGGGTCTTCGCTTCCAAGATAGTCTATCCTAGTCAAGATAATCTATCCTATCTTTCCCAAAGAAATTCCTAGGCTTAGTGGATCTTCTACTCAAGAGATAAATCCGGAGTATTAATTCCTACAGGGAACCATAGTTAGACCAGAGTCTCCAGTGATTACAATCAGATGCCGTCAAGAGAGGTGTGTGAGTAGCCTGACTTTGTTCTATATCAATGTTTGTTGGCTTCTCAAATCGCAATGATTTTTGACTTTCACATTTTATTTTTGCTTGCAATAACATAACTTCACTTCGTTGTTTTTGTAATTGATAGTGTTATTGTTGGGTATGCGTATTTTTTGATTATTCAGACATTGCAGTGCTGCCACTCACTACTCAAACTCCTCATTTTCATTGTCACCATTGCGCCCGCAAACCCTGCCGGCTACAATTTGACTAGCATCCCAGTTGTTTGCTTGACTGACTGACTGACTAACTGAGAGAGGTGGCAAGTTTATTTCGGATTATCAAATTTCGTTGTCGTTGTTTGTTGTTATTGTTGTTTGTGCTCAGTTGTTGTTATCGGTACGTTGCTGTATTTAACAATTTCATTGTTATTTCACAATAAACGCCATTTCCTTCATAGTAATTTACTTGCTAATGGTTGTTGTTATTATTAGTGTTGTCTGTCGTCTTTGTCTTTGTTGCTTTTGTTGTCACTTTTGCCATTTCCCATTGTTTGCTTCCGTCCGTTTATACTATTCGTCGAATTGTTTGCTTTGATTCCTGCTGCCAGCAGCCTTTCCAACACAAATCAGTTGACATTCAATAGTCGGGCGTGACGTCTACTGTCAGACTGTGACTAAAGGCAGCAGAGTGTGCTGAACAATACCTTTAATAAATAGCACTTTAAAGCACTTTGTTATTATTTGATAATTAATGAAGCTACTTAATTGGCGATTAATGCTTTATTTGGACTTTAAAGTGGCCAGGAACTTTTGGAGAGCATAGATTTTGGAGGTTGCTGGAAATGGATTGATGTTCTACATATATCAAATCTATGAATGTGGATATATAAATTCTTGCAATTTTATTAAAGAAACCGAAACCGATTCCTTTTTATTTAAACCAAAATAAGCTAAGTTTTGAAATGTTAGACATGATCTAACCAACCTAATTGAATATGAAGTATAGTTTTGAGTCTTGTATTTCTTAGAAATCAAGTCATAGAAATGTTTAAAACGGTTTATTTACATTAATTTTCAATTACACTCTTGGTAGATGTCAAATCGTTGTTTTTTCCATATTTCCACGCTTAGTACATCTTTGTTCTATATTATGGTCTTCTAACTAGCGTGCGTCTTGAAGTTATGGGTTAAATCTAGAAACATACAAGTCGGCAAAAATTATTTTTGTAAGACATAGCTCTTGATGTTTCTTGAATGTTTCCGTCCAACTCCTTCCTCAGTGTCTTTACTCTTCTCAAACTGGGTTTGTTATCTTTTATCTGTTACCTTGTTCAGACTTTAGTAAATATTTCTGAAGACGTTTATAGCAAACCTCCACTCTGTTAGTCTTAAATTACTAAAGTTTCTCATAAAGTTAAATTTTTTTTACATTTTCCTAAGCAAAACGTTGTTTTAATCAAATTAACTCACTTTGTGCAAATCAAACAAGTGAAGAAAGAATGAAGACAGATGAAAGAGAAACCAAAATCTCAATGAATACAAAGCCACAATATAATATACTTAAGCATACAAAGTTCTATTACTTCGGCACACCATCAAAGCATAAAACATCAGCAATATTCAAGGCAAAAACAACACAAACAATGAACGAAGTAAGCTTGAGGCGATAAAAATCAAAACTTCTCTTTGGTCATTCAATCATGATAACACTGCCAATTCATTTACGCAAAAGCGAAGAAAGGAACCAGAAAGGATATGAGTATAATCGTACATATTTACACATGCTTCATATTAAATACATCGAGTACTTCAGTATAGTTTTTAATGTGAGCATTTCAATTTCATAAATGACGAGGATGTATTTTCCATAAGAGTAGAAACCGAAATACCTTGATTATGAAGCTGAACGTAAGAAGGGGAGGATAGCTCGGTTTTGGGCAATTCGATTATTGTCATAAACCTTTAATTGAATAATGAGCACTAAGAAGGTAGGATCTCGGATCTCTTATAGGTATCTGGAAGCATATACAGTCAAGGTAAAGTCGGACATAACCCATAAACCGTCCAAGACAGTTCATCTCACCCAAAAGTACTTGAATGGATGTTATAGGAGCATTTCTGGTCTTGGAACACTATCGATTCAGGGTATACAAAATAATTAGGTGAAGAGACCGAGAAGTTTATTTTTCTTTGAGAAAGGTGAGACTGAGTATTATAGTAGGAAGCGTCATAGGAATCTTACCCATACGATCTCACCTTCTTCACAATCATGGAGCTTTCTACAAATACTCTTCCATTCCCTGCAAGTTCTGTGTATACCCTCACTTACTTACAATAATAATATTTGCGTCTGGTAATAGGTACTCAGGGTATTTATGAGCAAATTGAATTTTAGCTAAATTTACCGTTATACATAGATTTCTTTGTATTAGCTAAGCACAATGCACCATTAGGTTGGCTGGGAGCAGGAGAGAGCTAAATAGTTTTGGATTCGGTACCTCACACACGTTTGCATTTAATTGAACGTTCAAAGGAATAACTTGTGCATACAGAACACAAGGTAGAGTTGTAAGAATGTACGTGTGTGAGGATATATGCAGCTAACTCAATTATAGTTAAACGTGCACGTTCATAAATGCAATTAATCTACTATATAACAAATTGTTGCTGCCGGCAATTGATGGGTAGTTTCATGAATGCATGTTGAAAATTGCATTATATACCAAATTATTATTAGAAATGTTGTGGAAATGCCTAAGGTCCAAGAAAGCGTGGAGTTTAATGGAAATTAAAAGGACAACTACTTCCATAATTCTATAGCGATAATTTCGAAATTTAGAACCGCTTTTGAGGCTAGAACAGACGGGAACAGACGCTCCTGCCAGAGCGAGAGATGTGTTCTTGAGAGCGAGAGGTAGGGAGAAGAGAAGATGAAAAGAGAGGGTGAGAGAGATGAAGAATAACTGAGTAAAATGAAGATGAGAGATGAAGAAGAACTGAGTAAAATGACAAAAATGAGAGAGGAAGATAGAGTGAAAGATTCTTTTAACATCGCCCATTCGGATTAATGATTTTTGCAAATCAAAGAGAGAACGAAGGAGAGAAATGAAGGGAAAAACGATAAAGAAGGGCAGAGTGAGAAGGAGAGCTAGTGAAAGGAAAAAATAGAAAGAAGGGCAAGTAGAAAGAGAGAAAGAGGGTCTCCCCTCTCGCTCTTAACAAAGCAATATTCAGATCAATCGGAATAGATTAAGACCGTTAAGTTCTTCCGAGCTGAACTGGTTGTTTTACTACCTAGAATACGAATTGTATTGATATTTTCTCAGTCAGAAAAAGAAAGAAATAACTTAATATGCCCACTAGACAACTGTTAGAACAAAATTTTGTCAATGTACCAAAAATACCAACAAAACCTACGCAAGTAAAAGATAATATAAATTGCCAATATCAGCAAATCCAATTATTTAGTAATAACAAATTTACAGCTTAGAGTAAAACATATCAAGCATATTGGTATACAAAGGTACATACATGATATGTATGTATTACACAAGCAATTCACCAACCAATCAACCATTCAACAAAATCCATGCAGCAAGCCGAAGCAAAACAAGTAATCCTTGCTACAAGCCGGCCCACATCAACGATCATCAAGGATATTTCACATCAAATGTCAGACTAAACCGTTGACCATGAAAAAGAGGATATGGCTATTAACTTGATGCTTATTAAGTGCATGAAGGCGCACACACAAAATGCGGGTATGTTGAAGAGACACACACATTGGATGGAGTTCTATATGTATCCGAATAGTATATAGATATGTCTATAGGTATTTAAAATATACTTCTTTAGTGTCACATAAGGAAAAAGGATGTTTTTTGGTAGCAGCTTACTTCAATATATTTTATATGTAAGAGATAAGTATACAAAGAGATTAATACTATTTCCTGTTTTGTAGGTAGCTACATAGTATCAGCTGTCTTTAGATTGATTAGAGCTTCGTTTACTAATTACTTGACATATGTCACCCTGAAAAAGACGTAGAACCCGTTTCAGCCCACACCACTTAATACTTCGGTAGTAGAAGCTGGTCTGTTGGCGATTCTTATATGATGTTTCATTATTGTTGTTATATACATTTTTTTAGTTTTGATTTATTTATGGACAGAGGGATGTTTAAAGAAATATTTAATTCATATATTCACTTCTTAATCTACACATTCTCACAAAACTTGTAAAACTTTATTTCCACTTCCATTATATTCCATATCTTAGATAATCAATAACCGTGGAAAACTGAAATCATTCCCCAAAATCGAAAGCTTGTTGAGTGTTCAGGCTAGCTGAAACTTATATTTATAAAGCTCGGTGGGTATTTCGACAAATCCTGAGACTATATATTAGCAGTCATTAAATGTATATTCATTTTCTAAAATCTAAAAAATGTTATAGCCAACTGAAGCTTACAGCTGAAGTTAGCAAAAGTTTTATTAAAGAGCTTTTAAAGCTTTCTCTTAGAATTTGAAGCCTGATTATAAGTAATTCAATAATATGGTATAAATTTTCACTGAGAAATCAAAAATAGTGCACAAGAAGGTCAAAGGTCAGTGATAGTTTTATTGAGATATTGAGAAGATGGCAAAGAAATGGAACCTATCCCATTTCGAATAAAATATCAATGGTTTTCGAGAGCTATGTTTATATACACATAAGATAACATAGTATTTAAAGCCACAGAACCACTTTATTTTGATTCATATGTGGGATGATAACGAAGCTGTTCACCTTTAATACTTCGACAAAGGAATGAAAAATATTTCCTCTACGGAATTCCTAACCATTATAGAAATATTTCTGGTAGCCGGCATCTAACGCTCGACCGCACAATCTTACCCCACACATTTTCTAAATTAACTGCTGTGAGACAGTGGGACAATCCCCAGCACCGTGGGTGTTCCAACTTCTGAAGAAGAATACCCACAACAATCACATTAGCAACACATTTCATGTGATTTATGTATTTCTGTGCATTTTTTTTTGCGATGCTACCTAATAAAAATCATAATGCGAATAATGAACGTAACGGAAATGAGAAATGGCAATGTGAATATTGGAATATAAAGAAAATTGTCATTTTGTCACAATAATAAGAGCACATTTACCACGGGAGGTTAATCTAAAGCGCAAGAAAAACAAGAGATTAGATAGCAGGAGATGCACATACTCGTATTGCTAGTACGTAGGGTAATCTATGGTGATGCGTTAACGATGTGAAGGCTGCGTAACAAACTTCCGTTTGTGAGTGCGTCATGCCGTGCGCGCGGCGATGAATGATGAGATTGCTGTAAATTTGAGCACTATGATTTGTGTTGCTTATCAAATATATATGTGGGTCTAAATATAAACAAGTGTAGGTGGCTTTATTTCCCATTTTTACTGAAAATATGTCATGCTACTGTTTTATGACTTCCTGAGGTGCGCAGTCGAACACTCCTGTGGTTTTCTTTGCATAGCACTAGGCGCACATGCTAGGGGATTTATGAGGTAAATAATGTGAACATATGTTAACTTGAAGATATTTGCGTAGGTATAAGCTTTATACAGCGAATGATATCTTATGTATTCTCATTATTATCTACAGTTGTCATTATTATATAATATATATTATTAAACTTTGCGCCGAAAACTATACTACGTTAAGCTAAAATTCCTGTTTTTCATGCAACTTTTTATTTACATAGAAGAATTTTACAATTTATTCTAACTTGTGCAAAATTTTTAAATAAATATGAGTCTAGTAAATGAGAAAAGAATTTTTTGTGAGCTTCAATTAAGTTAGACTGAAAAAACGGTAATATTACGGGCATATGAGATGGATGGATATTGTCCATATGTAGCCGACAGGCTGACTAACAGTCAGTATGTGAAAAATTTTGGTAAAAATGGCGGCTGCTGTTGGTAGAAAGCAGGCAAATGCGAGCGAAAGAGCTGTAGTGAACCAATGATTGTAACATAAGGGATATGTATATGCTTGTGAACCCGGCGAACAAGACAAGATTATTTTCAGCATAATTGCACCTGTAGTTGTAGACAACAATAAAAATACCCAAAAAAACTTTATTTTTATAAAAGGACTGCCGTAGCATATATGTAGATTGTTAAGGTGCCTAGGAAGATGATGTTGATGGCGGCGCGCCTGAAGCTTCACCTCAAAAACCATATGTCGCATACTTCACAAATTAAAAAACGCTGGCAGAACATTTTGTATTGTTGGAGTTGCATGTGTGAGCACTATTATCAACAGGTCAGACGCTGGTGTATGGAGAATTTATGTCTATATTTTCGCAAGGAATACTAGGATTATATTAAAAGTTACCTTGTTTGGTTAGAAACTCAGTAGTTCAATGAGAATGCCATAACCTCAAATTTATGGATACATTTGTAAATTATCTCAAGTGCAATCCGGTCTATGAACCATATGTGATCAAATACCGAAATAAAATTTCAAAAATTATAGTTCTGTTCAAGCCAAAAATTAAAAGCTCCCGGCACTTGGCTAATACTGACTACCATTAAGCTTCAAATTATGGCTTTATCAAGCGAACTCTTCAACCTATCAACTACGTACTTCGCTACTTGAAAGACGAACGAACGGACTAACTTGTTTCTCATCGTCCACTGGAGACTTTTTTGGCAACTCCGTGCGGACCATGGAGAAGCCCTACAAAGTTTGGTCTAACACTTGAAAAGATGTTTCGAAGTAACCCATTTCCCTACCGGGTACAAAAATGTATATTAATTTATATTTGTATTCCAGATTGTCCGCTAGACAAGCGCGATGTGTGAGTAAAAATTTTTCGCATGCTCAGCAATGTCTGCAGAGGAAGACTCCACAAAAAATAAGTATGAGAGCGATACAGAAAAAACGAAAACACAACACACAACTACGAAAGGGTAGACGCATGAAGCTTGAAAAAGTAAACGGTACAAACCGAAACAGCGGTTAGGTGCAGAATTTTTTGAATACCTCGACAAATTGAGTTGTAATTAATGTAGAGTTAAGTGACGGCGACGACACTGATGACAATGATGAAGCAATTTTCATAAAAAGTTGTTGGTGGAAATATTTTAACGACATTTTAAAAAGAAGACGTAGGGATAACATTTGCGGTGCTAGAAAGCTTACAAGGCCGAGAAAAAAATATTTTTTGACATAGTATGCAATACTTTTGATATTTTAATTTTTTCGAAGAATCTCTAGGATTGATGAGTATCGAAATGAGAAATTTTTATTCAAGACTGGAAAACAAATACATTTTTGTGATGAAATTCTTTATGGTGATTCTCGCCACAAATCCTCATTACAACATTGAAACTAGTGGTCAAAAAATAATAAAAATTTTCAAGCGAAAATTTTCGAACTTCATATTTCATTCCCAAGCAGCAATAGAACTACACTCAACCGGATTAATCTAACCTAACCTTAAATTGCAACTGAAATCATTTATAAAAGCTTGTATTTCGACTATTGTCTCTTTCAAGGTATTTACAAAACTAAATCATACCAAAATAAAATAAATAAATGTTATGACGACGCTAATGAGTCAGAAGACAATGTGAAATATTAACGCATATTAGTCTATCCCTAGCAACAACAACAAAAACACAATGAAATCTACAGTTGAGTGGAGTATAACAGCCTGCTAAATGCTCCAACTGAAAAGCCAGCAATACAATACAACCCACCGCTTTCCTCTGCAGAATTCCATTGGCAAACGTTCTCCATCATCCTGCCGGCAGCGAGACAGCCAACAGTCAGTCATGGCGCTTAGCTAACCAGCAAGTGCGCCAGCAATGTAAATTGCTAATAATTTTCAACAAAAGCACATTCATCAGCATTAGTGGCGTTGGCGGCGATGGTGGTGGCGGTGGCTGGGTCACAGGTCCTTTTGCTCGCTTGACAGTTTATTCAAATTTCGGAGGATTAGCCGTCTGCGTGGAGTTAGTCAGTGCGATTATGTGCCTCGAAATGAATGGCAGCTTTGTGTTCGTGTGTGTGTTCTGCCGCTTGCTCGCTGCTTTACGCCCTTGTTTCATTTCGGACCTGCTCACTGAAGCAGCACGTGGTGTTCGCATTTGCTTTGCGAATCTCCTCTCATTTATTTTGCCTATGAGTTGAAGTTGACTTAGCGGCGAATAGCGAGTGGTATGGTTCTACTTTTATTTGGTGGGAGTTTTATTGTTTGCTTTTCATTTCTTTTGCTTTTTTCTTTTTCTCTTCAACTTAAAAATGATGGAAATATTTCAACAGGAACTAGGTTCAAGATGATTTCGTTTTGGTGGAAAGAACGATGGGATCAGCATCAGGGGCGCACTACACGCTACTAGTTATTTGGAACAACTAGTGTGTTGGCTAGTTTGTAGCGAATTATGTAAGGTTTTTTTTTGCTATTGTGAGGCATATATATTTACAAGGATATTAATGGAATTTACATTTTTTGCTCTATTTATATATTGATAGAGCTGAGTTGAAGCCGTCAACTAATAAAACATTTGAGGGAGTTCCAAAAACCAAGTTCCAAATCCACTAATATATTTTTTGAATATATAGAGTTGCCTGATGGGTAGGTTGATCTTAATGATCGGGCTAAAATATTACTTTACTGACTTTACTGACAATAATTCCAGGCGAAACGGTTTTTTAACGAAGAGAAATAGTTCCACGATAAACTGGAAACCATTCACAAGACTTTTATTTCTTATGTGATATTATTCGATCGTCTTCTAGTTCTATTTCACGCATTTACAATTTATTTTCGGCATCCTTTAGTTACCAGTAGATAGATATACCTAGAAACTGACTAATCTGCTCATTGTTTCCTTTCTAGGGTGAGCGAAAAGAACAGCTTTAGAGATATCCAGAATCCAGGGAATTTCTAATAATCAGAGCTCTTTAAATCGATTTTATGCCATATCCAAATCTGTCAGAAAATTGAAAAAAAAAAATTGAACCTGCCTCTTTGGCCTCACTAACATATAATCATATATAGGGTACAGCGGAATATCATAAAGAAAATAATAGATAATAAACTTAATATTCAGGAAGATATACGATTTTAGAGTCAGAACAAATGCGATAGTGATAGTGATAGTGACCGCACATATGTACCCCGCCATATAGTATATAGACATTAAAAAATACTTAAGAACTGTTGAGTTCTTGGCTTTAGAGATTATTTTTAATAAAAATGTTTAAATGCCTAGTATAAAAAGCTTCATTTCATAAACTGAAGATGTTTTCAGCATATAATACTCAATTTTTCTTAGAAAAACGTAAAATTTTTTGAACCACACGGAAAAGTTAACATACATATATGATTATCAACGCATCGTTCTTAAATATTTTTCAACGGGTGTATATGGATCAAGAGCTTGCTCTGTGAATCAGATCTTTGTGAGCCGATTCTCTTTAAATCTACTGTCACTCCCTTGGAAAAATAAAAATAAAAATTAATACTGTTTGGGTCAACATGACCAAGTATCAACGTTGCAGGGTTAACTGATATCAAAACTTTCATTTTAGAGCCAAAAAGCACGTAAACTATTTCTCCAAACTTAATTAAGTTAATTTGCAAAACGGCACATAAACACGACCCCTACTACTTTTGAAATAAATGCAATTATATTAAGCATTTATATCTTCTTACATCTGTATGACTAAAGGTCACAACCCCATAACCACAACAAAGATATGACAAATCATATAAATAAATATTTTACACTACACAGAACAAAAAGATAGTGACTATTTAAGAATAATTGCACGACTGAGAACATATAATCGTATTAAGTGAAATAAAAGAAGAAACACTGACTGGACGATATGGTCAACATTTTTGAGAATAATATATCACAGTCTATAGCGTTTTTAGACAGGAGCTAATTGATCAATTAACCGGCCTCTGCTCGATTAACACGCTATTCAAGATGATTTAGCATACAAAATAAAATCTACATTGCTTTTTAATTGAATTTTAATCGATTTGAAAATCAAATGCAACTCTGCGACAAAGACCGTATTTGTAATTATATATACGTTCTTTGTCTGCGAGTTGTTGTTAACACTACACATCTTAACAGCGACATCTACCGCTGCTAAAATTAGCAATCAGCTGATGAAACTTCTTATGAAAAGCAAAAACATAAATGTGCAACAGCTGATCGGTTATGGAGTAGCTGGCAGTGTGAAGGGCAAAAACTGGTTTCTCAATAAAAATTTTAATCGATCAATTAATTTGGCTGTCTAAAAACGCTATTAGATTGTAAATGGACATCACTTTTGTGTCGTCGAGTGTACCTTACAAGGCAATAAACTTAATTTCCAAATATGTTTCTAGATAAACTACCAGATTTTATGCAAAGTGAATTTTAGTATTTTACAACTCCTTTTGACCGTTTCGCTGCACCTCTCTTCTTACAAGCTACCCATCAACCTATCTACCATCACTAAAACGGTGTACAATTGAAATTTCCAAGCACATTCCGCAAACTAATAAAAATTAAACACAAAACCACTACTACTGAGTACCAAAAACCAAACGCATGCATGCTTGCCTTCCCTCAGGATGCGCTCAAAGGATGTCCCCAAAAATGGATGTGGGATGTGTGTACCAAAAATGGCAAAACTTCAATTTGTACAAAATTGTTATGCAAATTACGTGCGCCCAAGTAGATCACGCACGCAAACGGATTCAAACTACACACTTGCATTTACACTGTGGTAGTGTGAAGGAGCAAAGATGAAGGAATTGACCGGCAAATAAATATGAACCCAAAAAGTGAAGCGCACTGGACATTTCCGCTAATATTTATGTTATGAATACAAAACAATGCAAAATATATCCTCTTAGATAATGCTGTAGGTGTAACAGAAAATGAACTAATTCCGAAAGCACTTACTTGAGACTAACTCTCAATTAGTTTGAAATTAATGTGGATACTTTCAATTGTTATAGATAAATTGAAAAGGAAAGTTTATTGACTTGTCTACTTCGTCTGGCCATAGACACATGCTTTAATTTGGATCCACCGAGAGTAGGATCCGATACATTGAGTGTACTTTAGACATACACTTGTGTAACAGAGCCATTACTGTGTATAGGTAAATGAATTTATGAATGTTCGATTTGAAGAAGAAGGAATCATCACTTAAATAGTCGAATAAATCATTAATAAGGCATCTTCGAAATGATTCTGCCGTCCACTGCTGGGTGACTTTTAAGCTTTTTAAGCGTACATGCTTTTTTAGTGTATTTAGGAAAGAGAACAAACAAAATATGATGATATGTGACATGTTGCTATGAATACCAAATACCGATGCAATGCTGTGCATAAAATAGACCAAAATAAGTAGCCCTTACCGCATACCAAAGACAGGAGTAATATTTTACAGAAATGCAGAGGACAAATGTCTACAGTAGCGAGCAAGAAAATGGGCCTAATCATTGAATCCGTTTCGATCGAAAAATGGTTCGATTCGATCGAAAAATTTTACGTCGGAATCATTGAATCCGTATCGAAAATAAAATTTACGATCACATTGAACTCACTTACCGACTCGAAAAAATACATTTCGCTGCTAATAGATGTCACTAATTACCAAATCATTGAATCCGCAAAATCGAAAATTTTGCTCGAAATCTATCCGTTGGTGAATGAGTTGCGGAAATGTAAAAGAAATAAACCATTTGGAAGTTTTTATGTAAACAATTACTGATGACGGACTAAATCATGTTTTAAATAGGTATTTTAGAGGCGAGAGACAAAAACGGACTAACAATAATCAATTAATAATGTTTAAAAGCGATATAAAGTTGCCCACTCGAAATAGCGAAAGAATTTTCTCAAAGAGCCTCAGGAGAATTAAATATTTTTAAGGAAGAAATTTCTCAATAGTTAAATGTTAGTTTTAATTTTTTTTTTGATTAAAGCAAAAAGCACAGACACTTTTTCAAATTTGTCGCATTTGTCGATAAAACAGTTTTACGTTCTCACTTTGTGGTAAAGCAGTTTATCGACGGAATCAATGATTGCATGAACATTTTCGATCGAAAATCTTTATCGTATCGAAATCGAATTCGCTGTAAATGTGTAAATGTGAATTTTTTCAATAGTAACTGTGTATTTTCTAATTATCAAATATAAAAAAAAAATAGTAATTTATTTTATTATTATTTTTTTTGTGTTATTTTTTAACAAAAAACTGCATTTTTTCTCCTCACCACTGTACTAATTTGTCAAATCTTTAATACTTTTGTTTGCGTACAGATTTGGGTATCCCTTGTGTGCGAAGTTTTCTTTACCGCACACAGGAGAGTTTGTATTGTTTTAAGCTCTTCATTCAAGCACTGATTTTTTTCGATTAGCCCGAGTTAATAGGAAACGTACGCCAAGCATAAATTCGAAATTGGTGTATATTAATTTAAAAGTCACAGGATAACAGATATGAGGGTCAATATTTGAATATTTAAGCCTAAGGGCGGAATGGACATTTGGGAGTGTAGATATGGGAAGTTGGAATGGGATTTTCTCCAATTCAAAACAAAAAAATAAGATTTTCTTGACATTTTCATTATATACAGGAAATTAAATTGTGATGGGCGATGGACAGTTTTATAATATATGGTTGTGATTATATATTTGTATAGTTTAAGAATATGCCATGAATAGTACTCACCAAGGGTCAATATTATGTAAACCTGTAAAAAAATTAAAAGTAGAATTATTAATTTCTTTTAAAATTAGTATATTACTGTATAATAATTGTAAATATCGAATTTAAATAATTTTAAAAATTTTATCTTTATTTATATTAACAAATTTTGTCAACTCTTTAAACCTTGAAAAGAAAAGAAAAAATAATAATTTTCTTGGATCTTTCAAAAACATTTAACGATAAAACATTCAGACTCTTCTCAAACTTATAAATCAAACATTTCAACGCCTAAATATATACCTCATAAAAACACAAAAAAATTACCGTCAAAACACCAAATCAGCCAGACATGCAAAGCCGAGACTAGTCAGCCTACGCGCCACATCCCCACACACACACGACAGCACACCGAGACTTGTGTCGACACAAATAAATTCACTTTCAATGCCCCCGAAGATTAGAGTACGAGCGTACACTGGCCGTGTGTGTGTATGCGTTTAAGTGCTATTAGGCCTTCAATGTCAATGCATTGTCATTGCCGAATTTGTGGAGCAGTTTCAGGCGCTCTAGCCACTATGCTCAGCCGACTTCCGTGCGATAGTGATAGTTCTATTGTTGTTGTTTTTGTTGTATGTAGGCATTGTTTGTGCTCTTGTTGGGGTTAACGCCATAAAGTAGGCAATAGTGCAACGTGTTATTGGCAGTTGCTTTGGCAGGAGCTGCTGGCGCTGTTGGACATAGCTTGCATTCGCAATGAATTGACTGCTGTGGCTGTGGCTATGGCTGCTAGGGTTTCATCAGCCATCTTCCTTCCTCTATACCCATGCATTTAACCAGTCAACTGCGTCTAATGTGTCTCTATCAGATAACGTGGTGTTGACTGATGCCACTCGCTGGTGTGGGTGATTGTGTTATTGCGTTGCCGGTGACGATGGAGCGTTCACAATTGAAAGTCAGTTTGTTGTTACCTCGACTGTCTTTTCTTTTTGCGTGATTTTTGTGTGCTTTTTTGGATGAGCAATTTGCGTGCAATGAAGAATAAGGAAATTCGTTCGTTTGCGTGTGTCTATGTTTGTCTGTCGCGTAATTGAGTCATCACAAATTGTTAGCAGCGATTATATGGCAAACGTGATTTTTAATTTCATGGCTATGATAATTATATTGATGATTATTACGGAGTACTGATATCTGATTTTCCTATTCATTGTCATTCGATGCTTTTAGGTAAATGATGAGCTGTAAGGAACACATTTTCAAAGTAAGCAAAAAAATCATATGCCTACAGCTTTACTTATAACTGACTCATATTCCTCTCACCGCCTCTACATTCCTCTGGCGAAGTTCGTCTTCTGGCTTGATGATCTATAAAAGCATTATGGAAGCTCAGCTAACGTGACGTCACTAAATAAGGCAGATAAAATGAAAAGCAAAAACAAATCAATGATATTTCTATATTAATAAAAAATGTAGTATAGTCGGTGAAGTACAATCCAGATCAAACGGAAGTTCAACCAATATTCGTACATCATACTAAGACGTATGTTGTTTTATTCAGGAAGCTTTAAAGGAATGAAATAGAGGGAACGGCAACCCCTTTATTCACATCCACAACTGCTACATCAGGTGCAGCTTTAAACTGTCTCACAGAACCGGTTTCAGTTGTGAGAGAGATCTGCTAGTACTCTAAGGATTTCGACCTGTGGGTCCGATTTCGGTGATTTTTAGAATGGGGCATCAGACTATAAATTATTTTTGCAAAGTTCTGCACGATATCTTCACCCTCTTTACCTCTTTATATTTTTGTGTGACATTTCCACATGTAAACATGAATAATTGAATTGTTTGATGGCGCAATGAGAGTGGTGTGAAATTTAGCAGCTGTTCGCCACACATATCATTGGGATGTAAGGAAACTATTACATAGTACCAAGTTTCAGTGAAATCGGTCGAGCGAGTTCCAATGAGCTATGGTACGAAATTCAAACCCCCCAACTTCTCAATTGGGCGACGCCACGCCCATTTTCGCATTTTGTAAAATATTCATTCTATCTACGCAAATTTTCTATGTGCAGGTTAAATGTCAAATGTGACATTTGTCGAACAGCAAGTGCCAAACAGCAGCAAGTGAACCGTCAACGGCACATTAGTGAGTTTTGTCTAGAGTGGGGGCGCTGGTCTGTCCGATTTCTGTAATTCCCTTAGACTGTGATGGATTTAAAAAAACGACTGCAGAAAGTTTGGTTTATATAGCAGTTCGATTGGTTTGCGAGATATATACAAAAACTTAGTAGGGGCAAGAAATGCCCACTTCCCCAAGAGGCATCCAAATGTGACGGCAAGTAATACGATCCAGCATTGGTACAAAAAAAACACCAAAAACTGTCATTTATGGCTTAGTTATGCGTTATGTGTTTTTGGTTTTCCTTCATTTTGTGGGCGTGGCAATGGTCCGATTCGGTGGAAACTTTTCGAACTTAACCTTCTCATGGTGCCAAGGATACACGTGTTCCAAGTTTCAAAGATATCTCAATTTCCTATCTGCAAGTTCGCCGATTGCACACGGACGTGACGGACAGACGGACAGACGGACGGACAGACAGACATCCGGATTTGTACTCTTTCTGTCATCCTGAGCATTTTGATATATAGGGAACCCTATATCTAACTCGTTTAGTTTTAGGACTTTCAGCTGAGCCAACCGTTATGTGGACAAACTATAGCCCGCAAGTTCAGCGTGCGTCTGGTGGCGACAGATAAAATTGGTGGAGGTAAAAGTTTTTTTTGTGTGCTCTCCAAATTTGGAGCTTGTGATTTTACTAATTATGTTTGAAAGCGAAATTAAAATTTGGAATTATTTGTGATAATTTTCGGTTCTTTTATGTAATTGTACTGAAATCGACGGATGAAATAGAGAAGGTACAATTTTCTAGAAGAGGTCTCCTAGATTTCTGTAATAAAATCGTTGACGCCATCAATGGTATCATTGACGACACAACTATTGGCAAGCTCGTCTACTTTTTGCAGAACAAAGGTCAAAGATTTAACGAGCTATCGGATCTGGTGTGGAGCACCGAGGTGACAAAACGAACTTGATCCATCAATCTACAGTCGGTGCATTCGCGACTTGGCTCTCACGTCACCTTGACTAGTGTTTCGATTAACGTGGATACCTGCCTGCGAAGGCTTAACCCCACGTGTGCTCAAGAACACAAGCGTATCAAAATAGCTATTGCGTATGTTTTATTCAGCGCATTGATTTTGCTATGAAACACCTTCAACGATAACCAATTGGCGTGTGGTACATCAGGCACACACTGTCTCACAGAACCGGTTTCAGTTGTACCGAGCGATCTGCATCTAAAACCTCGACCGTATTTTTGTTTTCCGGCACCCGAAATTATTTTTGCAACTCCACACCGAGTAACCTCTTTATATTTTTGGCCCTCTGCCTGACATTTCCACATGTAAACCATGAATCAACACGAAACTCCCGGAACGTAACCCCAATGGTGTGAACGAGTTAGCAGCTGTTGCCACACCAACAACAATGACAAACATTCATACTATAATCAGTAGCACCAGGTTAAGCGAGTCTCTGGTAGCAGAACCTTGTAGCAGAATTGGGCATTCAATTCCAGTTGAGCCCTTCCATTTCGACACGCAAATAACGGTGCAGGTTAAATGTCAAATGTGACATTTGTCGAACAGCAAGTGCCAAACAGCAGCAAGTGAACCGTCAACGGCACATTAGTGAGTTTTGTCTAGAGTGGGGGCGCTGGTCTGTCGAACGTAATTCCCTTCGAGTGTGATGGATTTACTCAGCGGCAGCAAGAAATTACGACTATCGAAATGCAAGTTGTAGCATTTTGGAGGCATAAACAACAGCAAGTAAATCCAGCATGGGTACAAAAAAAAGCAACTATTGTATAATAAATTGGTCAAAATCAATCAACTCGTGACTAATGTTTCTTCATTTCAAATGTGCACAGCTATTGAAGGTCCGGATGAAACTTTATGACTTTTAACAAACAAATACAAATACAACAAACAGTTTTCTATCTGATTTCAGCCGATATTTACACGCGGCCAAGGTGCTGAATCACTCGTAAGTAGTTCGTTGCCTGCCAACTACTGGACACCAAGGTATATTAAGTTTTAGCTTTTTAGCTTTGGGGAAAGTGGAAAGGGAACGGTTTGGTCACCTTCCATTATGAAGCTGAAAGCCGATCTCACTGATATTATGATAATAATATGGCATTTTCATTATTATCAGGAGGGAGACAGTTGAGATAGACTATCACATGAATTTCGAGATAAAAGTTTTTGTGTGCTCTCCAAATTTGGAGCTTGTGATTTTACTAATTATGTTCTCGCAACAAAGTTGCTAGCAAATTAAAATTTGCTACGAGAGTATTATAGTTGTCCACATGAACGGTTCTTTTTGTAATTGTTAAAACTGAGACCGAGTTAGAATAGAGAAGTTATATATATCAAAATGAGGGTACAGGTGACGCAGTTCGATAATCCGGTATGTCTGTCTGAACCGTCTGCGTCCGTCTACTTTTTCCGTCCGTCCGTGCAAGCTGGTTTCAACTTGAGTATGGATCTGAGATATCTTAATTGGGCGTAATCGGACCATCTGCCTGTCATCAAACAAACAGTCGGCGAAACCCGAAAACTCTTAAAGTGCCATAACTAGTGTTTTTGATTAACGTGGCTACCTGCCAGCGAAGGCTTAAAATTTGGTATGAACACAAGCGTATCGCACTAGGAAGGGGCATATGCGTTGATCAGCGCATGTAATTTTGGGGTATGCACCTGGTCAGTACCACCTACTAAGGTGGCGTGTGTACATATCTCGCAAACCGTGGTAGGGCCGAGGCCCATATCTACGAAACTTTCAGGAGTACTTTGTGTCCGGCACCCGATATTTCCTTATACATTGCAAAAATGGAGAAAATCGGATTGTAACCAAAGGCCCTCTGCCTGCATTTAGGTTTTGAAAACACAATCAACACGAAACTCCCGGAAGGTCCAACCCCAAGGAACGGGTTAGGAGCGAAGCTCAGATACACTAAATTTCACGAAAAAACCAGGTTAAATGGAAGCTGCACTCAAGACCTTTTTTAGCCGAAAATGGAAAATTCCAGTTGAGCCCTTCCATACTGCTCTTCATTGGGTCGAAAACCATATGGCTCAGGAACTACTCGACCGATGCCCAAGGATGAAACTTGGTTATCTAAAGCACGTAGTCTTATTATAATTCGATATATAATTGATCCCAATAATGATAGAGATAAGATTACGACTATCGAAATGAACTGTAAAATTTTGAATTATAAACAAACAAGGACTTTTATTTATGGCGTTAGGAACTATTGTATAATAAATTGGTCAAGACTAGTCAATCAGATATCGGTGCAGAACCTTTAACACAAATACTGACGATTGCATAGCTGTGGCAGTATACTGTCGGTTTTCTATGATTTCAGATATTTACCCGGCCAAGGTCTGAATCACGACTCTCCTAGTAGTTGCCTAGCCAACTATGTACACCAAGGTATATTAAGTAAACCACCAAGTCTTTGGAAATGACCTGCCTTCCATTATGAAGCTGAAAGCCGATCTCACTGATATTATGACGAATATGTGGGTCAAATTGTGTATTAAGAGGGAGTCAATTGAGGTTAAACTAAATAAATTGGTAGTATAAACATACATGAATTTTGAGAGAAATCTATAACAATTCCCAGACTTTCGTTGGTTTTTTAGAGCTATGGTTAATCATTTATTTGGAAAACCTGATAGAAGTTTCGAAAAATACGATCAAATCATATATTCCATTTGGAAATTAAAAATTCATATTTACACAACAGAGCTTAGCTTACACTTACACTCTTACACACACAACAACAAACAAATACTCAAATGTATATACAGAAACAGACACTAGATCATCGCTAAATGACATTCGCATCCTCAAAAAGTACTCTGCTGTTTAGAAAAATCAACCCTGCAAGCATCAATGTCCGCAAGCACGAAGAGGAAACCGAAAAGTTAACCCCGTTAGAGTGTGGCATTTTAAATGCGCCATTAACATGATTTATGCGTATTTAATTTTAGCATAAATTTCATTCAGTAACTGGATAATGCAGGCAACAGTGACGCATCAGTGCGACAGCGAACAAGGATATTAGTGCAAGTGTATTTGTATGTGAGTCTGTGTGTGTGAGTGATTAGACGACTAGTGTGGCAGTTATTTATTTGTTCATTTATACACGCCGGCATTGAGTTAAACATTTCATGGTTATATGCATTCATAACTTTAACAACGATCATAAAGTGCATAAGCGAATTGGCATTAAATCAACCACCAACAAGGTTGTATGTGAGCCCTGCTTGCATAAGCGCGCTCTTTGCAGGTTGCTCACATTAAAAGTTCTACTTACAGCCGATTAAATCACTATTAAATGAAATTAGAGTCAACATAAAAGAATGATGCCGCCAATTGTTCGCTAGTCCTCGCATTTGTAGCAGCACTAGTGTATTTTTCGTCCTTTTCATATGCATAACAAAGGACAATTTGCAACGCGGCAGCAACAGCGACGGGTAACAAAAATCGAAAAGGCGCTTTATTTTCAAACAAAAAAAGAACAGAAAGGCAAATTAAAGTTTTAACATAATTGAAAACGAATGAATGAAGGGGTGGGAGTTGGGAGAAGAAGGGTGATTTGCAGACCATAGAGTACTGAAAATGTGTTGAATGAGGGAAGTTGAACATTTTTGTGTGTGTTTCATTTGCTTTGTTGCTGTGAAGCCTTGCAAAATTTGCAAAACGTTGTCACTATAATAACCATAAACGCGCAACAAACAACAAAACCAACAATAGAGGCGAAATATTTTAGCGAACAATAAAGAAATTTGTATGGGAAAGCGGCTTTAATCACAATGAATTATTTATTATAGCAACTATTCGGTATTATTCGGCCATCTGCCGCTCTAGCGCCTAAAAATAGATAAACTTTTATTTGAATTTTCATTTACTAAGGCTGGTAATGAGGAAATTTTATATATTACATGCCGAAATACAACCCTGCAATTATGTCATGCCCCAGTATTGGTGACAATCATTAAAAAACCGAGAGAAAACAGTTTGATTGGGTCTTATAAGTTTAGAATGTCTTATCTTTAAGATTTGAGGGACTTTTTAAGTATTTAATGATGCTTCGTAAAAGAACTCTAAATTAGTTAAATCAGAGTACCCAAAATTTGTATTTAAACCCCTACAATCTAAATTAATCAAAGAGTTTCACAAGTTCATAAAGTTAATTCAAACAGAAAATGGAACTCATAAAGGCTTTTCTAATAGTTTTCTTTATAAAAGTGTTGGTTTATTATAACTATTGGTTGGAAAATATCTCCCTTTCGCTTTTTTGCTCTTTCTTCAATGCTTTATAAAAAGTGTTACAGTGATTGGATTTAGTTCAAATATACGCCGTTTCGTTCAATAATCTCTTTCCATCTGGACGGCAACTTCATAATATCCCCCTCATATTTCACAAGCATCTTTTGAGCTCAACTTTATACCACCAAGGGCGTTCGCCATGGACTGTAATAGGTGGTAATTACTTGGCGCTATTTCCGGGCTATATGGTGGGTGCGATAAGGCCTCCCATCCGAGCTCCCGTAGCTCCTGACGAGTCATCAACGAAGTGTGTGGTCTGGCGTTGTCCTGGTGGAACACTACACCCTTCCTTTTCGACAATTCTGGACGCTTCTGGTCGATCGCCTGTTTCAAGCGGTCCAGTTGTTCGCAGTAGATGGTAGAATTAAGCGTCTGGCCATATGGGAGCAGCTCATAGTGGATGATTCCCTTCCAATTCCACCAAACACACAGCAAAACTTTCCTGTTCGTCAATCCCGGCTTGGTCACTGTTTGGGGATTCACTGGCCTTTGACCACGACCGTTTTTGCTTGATATTGTCGTATGTGATCCATTTTTCATCGCCAGTCACCATCCGCTTCAAAAATAGTTCGGTCCGTTTCAGCAGCATATCGCAGGCGTTGATTCGGTCCAGAAGGTTTTTTTGCGTCAAATCATGCGGCACCCAAACATCAAGCTTTTTTGTGTATCCAGACTTCTGCAGATGGTTTAAAATGGTTTGGTGACTAACTCCCATCTCCTGGGCGATGTCAAGAGATGCCACATGCCGGTCTAACTCGATGTTTTCCATGATTTGATCGGTATTCGTCGTCACAGGTCTTCCGCCGGATGGCTTATCCATGGTAATCATACATAGCGTCGTTTTGTAGGTTATGTAAAGACCATTCAAAGATATATAATATTGCCAGATAAGAGCTCTGTATCGCTTTACACATAGCCGCGAAATTCAAAAGACAAAGACAAAGACGGCATAATTGACAACGTTATATTACCTTCCTGGCACAAATACCTAAGATCCTACCCTATCATTCGCAGATTATTTAGATTTCAAACAATAATATTTACTTTTAACCCGCCAACAATGCGCTTGTTGCTAAATTCAACATCCAAACTCAGGCTTCAGCTCCTCTCTATGATAGTTTTCTCAACTACAATGAGTTTCACCGCAAATAGTTGCAAGTAATTTGCAGTTTGCGCAAACTTTTAGCGCTATACAATAAGACAAAAATGCTTAAACTGTACACAATAAATTGATGAACGACCAATTTTCGTGCTTTTATGCGTAAAGCAGTTTTTGTTGCCCGGCTTATTATCTCGTTACTTTATGTGCTAACATGAAAAGCTCAATTAGTTGGGTAATTTGTTGGTCAAAAGGTGGAGGTGCTAATGAAAAGATTGTAACGTTACAAAGTAATTGCATAAGAATAACCGTAAACGCTTGTACTATTAGTTACACAATAGAAAAGTTTATGCAGAGCTTTTTGTGATGAAAGTTTTGATGAAAGTTCGGTGAAAGTTTAATTAAAAGTTTATGATAATGAAAGCAAAATACAAAATAGTGTGATTACTAGATTACAGTAATAGTTTAATTCATTGAGCGGATGTTTTGAAGAATGTCTTCTTATCCTTTGGTTGATTTTGTGATTCTGGAATCGGTTGTCTCCAGCTTGAGAGTTTTCAAAACTTGCAGAACATCCAATTTTTCAAAAATTTAACAATGACAAGTAAGGAAGGGCTAAGTTCGGGTGTAACCGAACATTTTATACTCTCGCAATTTATTTATTTAACTTTATTTATATTATATAATACACAATTTGACCCACATATTCGTCATATATATTGTATAAAGTCCATTGAAAGTTGGAAATCATAATATTAGGTTAGAAGCACCGAGGGCCTCGTGTTCGATATATGGGGCCTTAAAAACCTATGGTCCGATTTTGGCGATTTTTAGAATGGGGCTGCCACACTATAAATGGAGTATTTATGCACAGTTCTGTTCCGATATCTTCACTAGTGCTTACTTTATATATTGTAAAGTAAACGATTCAGATTGTCTTCAAAGTTCTGGTATATAAGAAGTAGGCGTGGTTGTGCAGCGATTTGGCCTATTTTCACAACATATCATTGGTATGTAAGGAAACTATTACAAACCAAGTTTCATTGAAATCGGTCGAGTAGTTCCTGAGATATGGTTTTTGACCCATAAGTGAGCGACGCTACGCCCATTTTCTATTTTGTAAAAAAATCTGAGTGCAGCTTTTATCTGCCATTTCTTATATGAAATTTAGTGTTTCTGACGTTTTTGGTTAGTGAGTTAACCCACTTTTAGTAATTTTCAACCTAACTTTTGTATGGGAGGTGGGCGTGGTTATGATCCGATTTCTTTCATTTTTGAACTGTATTAGGAAGTGGCTAAAAAAACGCCTGCAGAAAGTTTGGTTTATATAGCTCTATTGGTTTGCGAGATATATACAAAAAACTTAGTAGGGGGCGGGGCCACGCCCACTTCCCCAAAAAAATTACATCCAAATATGCCCCTTCATAGTGCAATCCTTCATACCAAATTTTATTTCCATAGCTTTATTTATGGCTTAGTTATGGCTCTTTATGTGTTTTCGGTTTTCGCCATTTTTTGGGAGTGGCCGATTTTGCTCATTTTCGAAAGCAACCTTCCTATAGTGCCAAGAAATAAGTGTGCAAAGTTTCATCAAGATATCTTAATTTTTACTCAAGTTACAGCTTGCACAGACGGACGGACGGACGGACGGACAGACAGACATTCGGATTTGAACTCCACTCTTCACCCTGATCACTTTGGTATATATAACCCTATATCTAACTCGTTTAGTTTTGGGTGTTACAAACAACCGTTATGTGAACAAAACTATAATACTCTCTTTAGCAACTTTTGTTGCGAGAGTATAAAAATCGGTCTAATATTAGTTCAAGTTCTGAGAGAAAGGGGCAGTATTGTTTGCAAAGTCTGAAAAAATGCTTTTAAAGATTTAGAATGAGAAGACACCTCTGAAAAAGCTTCAGTAAAATGTCCAGTTCTTTCAAGTTTTTTGACACATCGTTCCTGCTTCCATTATTAAATCTTCACCGCCATCTGTGTGAGTCCAGCTAACGGTCAACTGTTCTCCTCCACACTTCCGTAAAGCAATAAGTAACGCACATTCGTCGATAATGACGAACAATTTCTCATATTAATTTTTTAAAGCTACACACATATGCAGCCAAACGGACCAAGTACTAAATCCCACTATTACTCCCCGACATTCATCTCTAAGCAGCTCCTTAGCTCCGCTGTACTTGTGCACTCATAACTTATAGCTGACAATTTGCACCAGCTGTGAGCTTTGACATGAGCTCTAACTCAAACAACAAGCCAGCCTAGCGCCGCCGCGTGTGTGTAGTGTTGGAGGACACCCTTGGTAATGCTTATCGCATATTTTTAGGTTATGTAATATTTCTTTATGCACGCGTGCTCAAACATACATACATACTTACATATTGCGAGAGCCAGTCACGTTATGCGCCGCCAAACTCGCAGCAACTGTGGCAAAAGTTCGGCCATCAAAGATGCCAGGCGTATTTTTATTTTGCACCGTTATTGACGCCTCAAGTTCTTGTCGAGTGCTTGCAAAGCGCAGGCGGTTCGATACTACTCAGAAGCATACAGGCATATGCGACGGGTGCTGAGGGCACGAACTTGTAAGTCGATTGCAACATTTGTGCACGGCAGCAGCATCAGTTTGTAAGCAATACGTGACAGGCGGAGAATTCGCCCAACTAGTAAGGGTCCAGCGCGAAATTTAAAAATAGTTTCTGAATCCCTTTGGTCCTGGTTTTAAAACTTTGATCTCAGCCCCTACTGAAAGCTTTCTTGATTGGGTAATTTCCAGTTTTCCTCTTAAAATAGTAGGATCCCAGATATTTTAATATAACATTAACAACTCGGTTAGGTCTTAATTGACTGTTCAGAAGACCTTTCTGAATTTAATAATGACCTTTACAGCCTAACATATAAGTCCATATTTCTAAAACAATTTCCAGCTTCTTCAGAAAGATATCCAAACCAAGTCCTATCTAAAACTCGAGATCCTCACATATTTCCTGGTTTCGAATATCCACAATTCTTTTTTAACAAAATATTTATCTTTCCATTTCCAACCGGGTATTTTAAAAAGCTTGCTACTCGCGTATACATTTCATTTATTATATTCCAATTTGTAGTATCGGTAGTTTGCTCTCTCTAGGCCATGTTCTACACGTAAATGGGGAAATCAAACATAATTCGTCGATGACTTTTTCAATATTTCCAAAATTGTTTTCTAATCACAACGATGGCGAGCTGAACTGAAGTCAAAAAAAAAAGCGATGTGGCGTGAAGAATTATGATCGTTTGTATGAACAGCAGAAGGATAAGGCAGGTTCAAAAGAAAAAAAGCTTTCGTGGTGCGAATTGATTGAAATATTGGTAATCGTGGACGTGACGTTGTAACTGACACTGTGTCAGTTCGGTTTGTGTGTAGTGTAGACTGTGAGATTTTGTTCTTGAATTTTTTGGAATATTGGTTACTTGAATAGAAAAAGCTCGAATTTATGGCAACCTGGTGTAAGCATCAGATAGATAAAAACAATTGAGATTCAACCAAATGAGATCGAGGGAACCTTATCGAAAGAAAGCGAGATTTATTGCAGAAAGTTGTATGTACTTAGTTAAAGGAGCTTAAAGAACTTTGGAAAGGCTTTTTGAACCAAAATAAGTTATGAATTGTATAGAAGTTTTCAAGATAGATCTTCCAAGGTGTTTTCAGTATTTATATATTTTAAGTAAGTTGAGAAATTCGATCGAGCTTATGGAGCTTTCAAAAGCTTTTCAAGAAAAATTTTGATTATTTAGAGCTTTTCAGTCAAAAAGTGAAAGTAGAGATAAACCAATGAACTATTTAAGAGAAAGATGAGCCTTCAAGTATACGAGATATTCACAAAAGCCAGCATAGGGGGCTTTGAGTGCAATATTTCGGTTTAAAAAATGTTATTTGAATTCAGAAGCTTCAAAAGTTGTTTGAGTGCGCCACACAATTGCTCATCACACACGCGCCTCAGTTAATTTTTTTCAATTCAATTTATACGTATTCTCTGCATTTCATAAGCGATAAAGCCGCATTTTAAGGCTGCGTAGCCGCACTTCGCAGTGCATTTTAATTTATACAATTTTCGCTAAATTACATTTATAAACCACTAATTGAATTAAAGGACAGCAAAAACGTTGCAATGCACTCCTTTCACATAGCCACAAGCCTGCAAAGGAATGTATGTACAAACACACCCAGACAAACAAAGAGTTGAGCGCTGAAGTAAAGCGATATTGCATTTCACCTGGCCAACAGCATTGAATATGAACAACAACAAAAACAAAAGCAAATATGGTACAAAAATAAGTAACAGTGCATACATACATCAACCATACATACGAACATGTATCGTTATTGTTGAGTGAGGCATACATTTCAGGCTGCTGGTTAAAAGCTTGCAAATATTATTTGTTGCTGTAATTAAATTCAATTCATTTAAACCGCATATGACTACTCTAGAGCTACCAGATTTTATGCCTGAAATCCTTTTAAAAACCACAACGCCCACATATACTCGGACATACATACAGACAGAGCTTCATGCACTCGCTCGGCTATAAATGCACTCCCAAGCACTTAATTGACTGCAGAAGCGCATTGAGTGAGAGTATCACTATTTATATATGTAGCTATGAGCATACATACTTATATGCGTATGGACATGCATATTCAGTTGATATGCGCCCCCGATAGGCCTTAATTGATATAACAAAGATAATACGTCCAGCAGTGTTACCGCTTTATTGTGTGCTTTATTGTCAAAGGGCTTTCTTAATGCATTCTGCAGCTGAAATATATTAAACAAATTGCACTCAATTCAATCATTTAATTTTAAATGCAATGAGTTTACGGTGAAATTTAATGAATTAGTCTCCGTGGAAAAAATATGGAACTTATTAATATTAAATTTGCCATTTTGATAGGGGGAATAAGAGCCTTGGAGATTAACTTATTTATGATAATAAAATAAAATTGTAAATAAATTTAATTGATCTGCTTAAATTAATATCAGAAAAAATATATTTTCCCTTGCTTTTTCATATGAACCTTGAAGAACTGTAAAGAATCCAATAAACCTAAAATGTCGTAACAAGGCATGACTTAGTAAATGGTAAGGACAATATTCTAACAACATCATGGATCATGTTAAGCATAATTTAATATAGCATAACATAACATAACATAAAATAACATAACATAACGTAAACATAACATAACGTAAACATAACATAACGTAAACATAACATAACATGACATAGCATAGCATAACATAACGTAAACATAACATAGCATATCATAGCATAACATAACGCAACATAACATAACACATAACTTAGCATAACATAACATAACTTAACATAACATCACATAACATAACATAACATTACATACCATAACATAACATAACATAACTTAGCATAACATAACATAACATAACTTAACATAACATCACATAACATTACATAACATAACATGGCGCAACATACAATAACATAACATAACGCAACCTAACATAACATAACATAACAATATAGCAAAAAAAATAAATGGGTACTGAAACATAACTTAGCATAGCATAGCATAGTAAAAATATAAACTAAAAATTCTATCAAAGCTTCCTTTCAAAAGCTTAAATATTTAACCATGCGCTTTTACCAAGCGACTACTCCCACCGCAGTTATTTATCCGGCAGTGTTATGTCCAGACATGTAGGCGGCTTTCAATGCTACCGGTACATACAAACGCATTAGGAGCGCTTGATTTCACTTGATAAATGTGCTTCATTTAAACTCACCCATTGTCTCACATAACATTTCACTTAGAACGCTTAGGCGAATAGCCGACAAGGAAAGCTGGTCAGAGATCACGAAGCACAACGTAACATATGGTGTGAGCGGAGCCACAATTCGGTTGCAAGTTGGTGGAGGGGGAGCAGTAAGGATTTGGTTAAGATAGCCAAGAAGAATCGACTGATAGTCAGTGGAATACCCATAAACACACCCACAAGCTTATATATATATATGTGGATATGAGTATAACTCCATGTGGTTGGGTTTTGAACTAAGTAGTAACAGCAGCTTGTTGAGTAACTCACATTACCACAAACAAATTCGTACGAAAGCAGCAGGCCGCCAACTACTTCGTGAGCTTGAAGCGAGTATGTCGGACTAGTTAAATATCTTCATACACATGTCTGTATGTGTGTCCTTGCAAATGTTTGTCCGCCTCGTGTACGTGCGTGCGTAGTAAACCACAATGAGACAGAGTTCACAACATGTACATTGTCAGAATTTGACATTTTAAGGGTGCTAATAGACGCAACAAATGCCAAGTAATTTATGACCGGCTAACTGACGCAGTTCACACACATATCAAAGAGTGAAGCACATGTGGTTAGGGGCTCACGCCAGATATATATATCTCAATATCTGCTCAAAGTAGTGGAATTGGAACTAGTTCCGTTATATAAAATTTCACTGCCTGTCTCTTTATATTCCAAGATTACCTCTCTAAGTCTTCTTAGATATTAAGAGTAGCGTCACAAGAGCGCTGTACTCGCTTTGAAACCCAAAACGGAAAGGAATGAAAATAATTCCCTCCCAAGATGGCTTAAAAAATTCTAGAAAAAAATATCAAAAAACTGCATGGTAGAGTTTTTTTGTATATAGGCAGCAGAGCGCCTGCTCTTGTGGTCAAACTATACGTGACGTATTCGTTTCTATGGTTTAACTTCAAATCTACTCACACCAGGAGTAGGAAAAGCATTCGAACAGATCAAACAATATACAAACGAGTAAGGAAAGGCTAAGTTCGGGTGAAACCGAACATTTTATACTCTCGCAATTTATTGAAGAAATTTTATTAAGATAACACACAAATTTACCCATAAATTCGGCATAAAGTTTAATAGAATAACGAAAATCGTCATATATAGATATGAGGGCTGAGATAATTCCTGAACCGATTTCATTCAATTTCACCAGCAAGGTACACTATATCCAATACTATATGCTAAGATATATCACATATTAACCAATACATATATGCGGAATAAAGCCCAACGAATTTTGAAAAACCTATAATTATGTATAAGGGAGCTAGGAGATGTTATGACCCGATTTTAATAATTTTTGGAACAGAGACACACTATTGGAAGAAAACAATTTCCTCTGAATTACATTAAATTTTCTGAGAGATTTACCCATATTTTCGGTTAAAATTCAACTTTAGGCCCTGAGTTCTACATGTTCGATATCTGGGGCCTTGAAAAGTTATCGTCCGTTTTCGACAATTTTTTCACAAGTGACGTCACAGATCATATACAGTATTTGTGTAAAGTTTTATTTCTCTATCTTCATTGGTTCCTTATGTATATACAATGAAGTGAAGGATTCAGATGGAATTCAAAATTGAGTTATAAGGAAAGTAGTCGTGGTTGTGAACCGATTTCCTTTTTTAACCGTGTTGTCAGGGTGTCAAGAAAATATTTTATACCAATTTTCATTGAATTCGGTCGAATAGTTCTTGAGATATGGTTTTTGACCCATAAGTGGGCGATGCCACGCCCATTTTTCATTTTGTAAAAAAATCTGAGTGAAGCTTCCGTCTGCTATTTCTTCTGTAAAATTTAGTGTATCTGACGTTTTTCGTTAGTGATTTAACCCACTTTTAATAATTTTCAACCTAACTTTCGTATGGGAGGTGGGCGTGGTTATTATCCGATTTCTTTCATTTTTGGACTGTATAAGGAAATGGCTAAAAGAAACGACTGCAGAAAGTTATTTGGGGGCGGCGGCACGCCCACTTTACAAAAACAATTACATTCAAATGTACCCGTCGCTAATGCGATCCTATGTTCAAAATTTTATTTTCATAACTTTATTTATGACACTGTATAGGTTTTCGGTTTCCGCCATTTTGAGGGCGTGGAAGTGGACCGATTTTGCCCGTCAACCTCCTCTGGGTGCCAAGGAATATGTGTTCCAAGTTTCATTAAGATATCTTAATTTTTACTCAAGTTATCGCTTGCACGGACAGACGGACGGACAGACATCCGAATTTCAAATCCACTCGACATCCTGATCATTTATATATATAACCCCATATCTAGCTCCTTTATTTCTTGGTGACACAAACAACCGTTATGTGAACAGAACTATAATACTCTGTGCAACATGTTGCGGGAGTATAAAAATATTTAATGGAATCAAGTTGCTGTATTTCAATTACTCCAGTAATGATTCTTTTTTTCTAACATTCGCTAGTTGTACCCAAAGTCTACATACTTTTCAAATCGCTTGCTCTTACGTCGATTTATAGAGCTGTTTCTGAACTCATAGGTTACCTACATATACCATACATACCATATCCATTCCACTTACCGAAACAGGCGAGCTAATGATAAGAACCAGTTATAACGGAAAAATCCCAGACTAATTTAGGAGAAGTGAAGAGGGCGTCTATTTTGGACTAATCAAATGTGATCTCTAAGCATCGGTATTACCAAAGCGTAGTCTGTCCTCATACTTTTTAAGGCTGGCGACTGACAAAGAGCTTAACGGAACGACATTTCCTAACAGAAGTAGCCTTCATATATTGCCTTCCCCTTCTATTTCTCTTGCTCTTCTGCTTATAGAGAGAGACACAACTGGAGTCAAAGACACCTTTTGCTCAACTCTCATTAGCATATCACCATGGAAATATTATTCTAATAAAAGTTTAACAATATAAAGCATCTACAGTACTGGTTAATAAAAATGCAAGTAAAATAATGTATAACCAATTACTATTTTATTTAAATGTTACACTAGTGGGCTTAAAGCTTTTAAGCAGTTATCGAATTTTGTAAATTTAGCAAAATTAAAACAGAAAAAATTTTTCAATGATCCCCGAGTAATATTTAACTTGCCATGTAGGCTTTTAATAAATCCAATTACTTTGATACATATTTTTTTCAATTCATTCATTACAATTTTGGAGAGTTTTTTATCTTAGCACATTTTTTTAATTCCACCAATTCATTCCCTTCTTTACAACAGGGTTTTCAACGTTGATATGTATATCCATAACCTGGAGTCGGATGTATATTCATTTCACATATGAAATGATGACTATTCTCGCAGAAATCATTATCCCATTTCAAAGTATTCTCCTGCAATTTCACACAATGTTGACCACCCATGAAATTATTGGGTCCACCTGTCACCCAATTGGTATAACTAAATTTGGAACCATTATAACCCCAGCGATAGTTCTGCAAGTCGGCGAGCTTGTTGCCTGATGTCCAGAAATGGTTGCTTTGAAGGTCTACGAAAGTGTGAAATTATTTTTGAGAAGGACAAATGGGTATAAAATTACTTACTAAAGTAATTCAAATAGTTTTGCACTTGAAATTGCTCCAACGTAGATTCAATGCTGACCAGAGACCAACCATTTTGATCGCAGAAAGCATACGCCGCATACCAGTTCAGCTATATAGTTGGTTAAAGCGTGAACTTTGTGAGTAATACTTTTATAATTCAAAACATATACCTTGATTAAGGTGACGATGTATTTTCGCTGTAGTGGAGAAAAAGGTGCATCGTAACTGGTGAGTCGTTTCTCAGTTCTATTTAAATAATCTTCGAATGAGAAATCTTCTGTTGGATACGAGGAAATTTCTGTACTCATTTCTCTTTTAAACCGTATTTTCCCCGCTTTAATTGTAGTTAGTAGTACAACCGAGATTGCAAGAAACAGGATTAATTTTCTCGAAGACTTCATTGTTTCACTTTGAAGAAAAAGTCAGAACTGTGGGGCTTAGCGAATTGTTGTGTTTTTATAACGAAAACTGCTTCATATATATTAATATATAATTGAAGTTGGTGATATGTTTGTAACCTAGGCTTCATTTTCACTTTATTTTACAATAAATACTATTCTTTATGAGAATCGTAAATTAGCTAACTGCATTTTCAGTTATTGAAATTAAACTTGAAGCAGATATAAGACAATGTTTGAAAATACAATTTATCCACATGTGAGAGATATCACAGATTTTGACTGTGAAATAAGATATCAAGCCAAAGGAAGTCTGGAAATCTTTATATGGGGTATATGGAAGTGGTATTTAACCGATTTCATCCATTCTTGACACCAAGGTATATTAGTACTAGGAATAAATATCATCTGCATTTCATTAAAATATAGCGGAGAATTTCCAATATATTCTGAAAAAATTCTGTCAGAGTTACTAAGGTCCTCATAGCTATCTCGATTAGTTTTAGCTAATACAAACAACCGTTAGTTGAAGAAATCTATTATATACATATCTACACAAGCATTTCTGCAAGTTCAAGGGCACCCACTCCGGCGATGCTTTGTGGAATGGAATCCACATGAAAGCATTGCAGAAATTTCAACCATAGATGGCGCGCAACGCACACTTGTCGATAAAGCAGTGTGCAAAAGAACAGTTAACATGCAAAAAAAGTGTGAGGGGAAGGTGAGTTGGCTAAATATACTTTTGGGCGCATTTTTATTAAATAATGTAAATAATCATGAAAAATAGAATTACAATAAATTGAGTTGGTTGAAGTAATGTTAATAAATAAAGAACAAATAATTAATAAAAATAGTATAAATTAATTAAATTAATATAGAGTAACATAAAATAAGCTACTATCAGGCAGGTTCTGCAATCCGAGTAAAAGTGAAAATTAAAAAATAAATGTGGAATTTAAAAAAATAAAATCGAAATTCGAAAAGTAATCCAAAAGTTGACGAAGTCGGTCCACATTGCTGCTTATCTGCGCCACACTGCCTTCGGCCTTCATTATTCCGATTGATATGTGAAATATACTATTTAAAGTACCTAGTCACCTTAAGTAACTATAAAATAGTGCCGCGAATTGTTTAAATCGACCCAGATCTTAAATGATATTCGGTCTATAATACTTTCTTGACACCCAGATAATACGGACGAAAAATGGGCAAAATCGGTTTATAACCACGCCTTCTTCCCATATAACTCAATTTAGCATTCCAACTGATTCCTTCACTTTATATTGTATACATTAAGAACCAATGAAGATAACCAATAAAACTTTACACAAATACTGCATATGATCTGTGGCATCACTTATGAAAAAAATTTCTAAATCGGACTATAACTTTTCAATGCCCCGGATATCGAATATGAAGAACTCTGTGCCTTATGGTAATTTTTCATCGAAAATATCGGTAAATCTCTCTTAATCTTAATTTAATTCAGAGAAATCTTTTTCTTCTAATAGTGTGTCTCTGTATCAGAAATTGTTAAAATCAGGTCATAACTTCCCCTAGCTCCCATATACCTATATTCGGATAGTTCGATAGTTTGATAACCGGTGCGCTTTAAACAGCATATATCGGTTAATATGTAAGATATTTAAAAAATGAAGTGAGCATATAATATTGGCTATAGTGTAACTTGGTGGTGAAAATGAGTGAAATCGGTTCAGGAATTACCTCAGCTCTCATACACCATATATGATGATTTTCGTTATTCTATTGGACTTTATGCCGAATATATGGGTCAATAAAGCAATAAATTGCGAGAGTATAAAATGTTCGTTTGCACCCGAACTTAGCTTTTCCTTACTGGTTTTTTAATAGTGACTTAAATAACAGTTTTGAATGATCAATATTAATTGAACTGCTGATCATGTTATCAAAGTGAATCAATTAAATAAACACTTGTGTTTACAGCATTGAAGCCCTTCTTTCAATTCATTTCAAAAGTCATCCTTAGTTAGAACTTGGAGCTTACTATTTGCACAGCAGAAATTATAACTATTTTGTATCAAATGTATTAATTATGAAATTTCTAAACATTGTTCGAAAAGGAAACAGATGTTTAAACTTTATTCTTTACGATGTATTATACCACTTGAAGCTGTAAATTTTGCATTGTATTACTTTACAATTACTCATGTTACTCATACGTAGTGGTCGACCGATAACCAGCACAAGTTGTAATTGAAATAAAAAAAATTTAATTAAAATTTATGGTTATTTTTTAGGCATATTCGAAATAAAAATACTTTCTAGAAATGTAGCAACTTACATTTTATTAGAAAATTACAAAAACTAGCCATATAGTCGATGCTACGAAATTTTTTTTTTTAATTTTTATATTACGTTACATAGATTTATTTCAACTTTTTGAGGGGTTATCTCAATTTTTTTTTACTACGACTAGTTACAAACCACTTACTTTAGGACTAGTTGACAATTTTCATATTGAAAAAAGTTTTTGTACTAATATTTCGTCATACTTTTGGAAAACCCGCAATATACTAGCAAATTTCAGCGAACTAAATTATTTTTTAAAGACTGAAAATATAATTTTTTTAATATTTTTGTTAAAAGTCAACTATTTCTAAACTAGTTACATACTAGTTTCTCTAGGCTCAATTAAGAATTTCTACATTGTCTCTCATTCCAAACATATTTGACTAATTTTCAATCATCTCAGCTATTTCTCGTCAAGCCCTTTACATAAACTACTAAGCCACAACTAATTAAAAGGTGATAAAGTTTAATTGTGAACTTTAGAATAAAGACTATGTATAACTAACAATAGCAATTAAAACAAAAGTCATAGATAAAAACAAAAAAATGTGCACACATGCTACCAAATGCTTGTCAATATTGACACTGCGCTTAGTGCGGCATAAAGCGTCTGAATGCGTGCATGAACGTTTGTGAGTGAACGACATGCCGGCGATAACTCGTATAATTAGCGGCAGCAACCCGGCTGTAAGGCATTAATATCTGAATCGCACTTTAGCCAGGTTGTTGTTACCAAACATAAACAATTCGCTAGTCAAACTGAACGTGTGCGCGCCGACGGTAGTGTTCTAAAGAAGCTAGAGCAAAGTACGCTTAACGCCAAAATGCAAAAACAACAATTGATTTAGTGAGTTTCCGCAACTGGTCGTGTTAAACATTTTCGAGTTATCGAATTCACTGATTATTAATTAATTTATAGTTAATTTAAAAATTAATTTATTACTGTTATTTTAGTGTTTATTTGTCGCTGATTGTTTTGGTTTCGGCCAAAATGGCGGCAAGTCAGGTTGTTAATGTGGGCTTGTGTCCAACTGGCATTCAAACTGTGCGAAAATTTGATGTGGATGCGGTAAGTACTTGAAGAATTTTTATGTTTATAAGCAAATAAGGGTTGCCAGACTGTGAAAAAATATGTGACTTGCTTTTCAAAATTCGAAAATTTTCGCCTGAAATTAATTTCCTTTCCAAACATAATAATTTTAATTCTAAAAAATAATTATAAAATTATATATGTATACATTTTTAGTACTAGAGTTGCCAGCGTAGTTAATAATTAGAAAATTTAAAAGTTTCGAATTATTATGATTAAAAAAAAAACAATTTCAAGAATGATTAAAACGTTTGTAGGTCCAGGGTTGCCAATCAAGTTAAAAAAAAAAAAGAAATCACAAGTGTTTCCCACATATTTTTTAGAAAGGAAATTTGATATTAGAATTATTATTATTATTAATAAAAAAAAGAAATTAATTCTGAAGAAATATTTACTTTGCATATTTTTTACAGCAATGTAGCCACACTTTGTAAACGCTTTATTCTATTTTTTTTAGTTAAATAAAACTTGAAAAGTAGTTAGAAAATTATGTTGAACCAATATATAAAAAAATAATAATAAAAAAAAAGAGTTGCCATACAACTGTGAAAAAAAAATTATTTAAAAAAATATACAATTTTTTTTTTTCAATTTTAAATGTATATAGACATTTCATAATAATATTATTTTTGAAAAAAAAATTCTTCAACCCTTTTTCACAGTACTTGGGCACATGGTATGAGTACGCCAAGTATCCTTTCATTTTCGAAGCCGGCGGTAGATGTATTCAAGCTGACTATGGTGTCATTAACAGTAGATCGATTTCTGTGATGAATACACAACTATCCATATTGTGAGCGTACTAACGAACTTAAGTATGAATTTAGTTTATTTAATTATTATTTGTTTTTTTAATATTACAGCAATGTTAAATCAGCGATTGATGGTGTTGCCGATATTGTTGGTCCGGGAAAACTCGCGCTACGCTTCAATGGTATTGCCGGTAAGTCGGAAATGTGTTTTTTTTATTTCTAAGTAATATTTTGTTTTAATTATATTTATGCTTAACTAGTTACATACTAGTTACTTTCGGACCAGTTATTTTTTTAATTTTTTGGACATTTTGGATATTTAATTTTTAATTAATTATTTACTTTGTAGCTCTTGCTGGTACCGCCGACTATTGGGTGTTAGGTACCGATTATGAGAATTATGCCGTCGTCTACAGCTGCAAGAATCTAATTGTCGCAAATGCACGTAAGTTTTTCAAAGGATTTTTTTGTTAAAATTAGTCACTTAGTGGTGGTAGCCAGTGACATTTTAATAAAACTAAGAAAAAATGAATTGGTATACTTTTTTTTAAGTATTGGTCTTTTCAAAAGATCATATATTTTTAAAATAATTATTTAACTAAATCTAAAAAAAAAGTCATTCCAATTGAGTTCACGCACTCACTGTCGAGACAATTGCAGATAGTATAATTAAATAACTATCAATTTTTTTTACCCTTTCTTATAGTTGATTGCATTGCATGTGCCATTTCTGACATTTTATTTTTAATTATTTAATCTACGGTCATTTAATTTAATCTGTGAGTTCATATATACATCATAGTTGTGTAATAATAAAATTTGTTTATAACAAAGTGCAATAAAATGCGCACGTTGCTAAACGGACAATAACATTGAGTGTTTTATACTCAAATATAACATTTGCATACTAAACAACTCACATTTATATATACTAATTTACGACTCATACAAACCTACAGACTAAACCAAACCCATAAAGCTCGAAAAGCAAGCAATAATGAACTATCTGCAGTCTAGTTCGATTGTACTAATTTGCATCTGCTTCAAAAAATAAGTTTTGAAAAAATTATTATTTCACTTTATTTTTTATCTCCGCACTTTTCAATATTTTTTTCTCATTCAATATATTATTTTTCTTTCAAAAACATTTTGGTTGCCTGGGCAGTGATCACAATGCACTTTCATACTTAATTAATCTACGGTGTCGATCTCTGCCGGCGCTACTCATTTCGAAGCGTTGCACTCTGCGCTTGTTAGCTAAATCGTTTTGTTGTTGTTGCATTTGTAGTATTTTTTCATTTACTTTGTGTTTGCAAAATTGTTGTAAAAACAAATAAATAAAAAACAATAACAACAACTAAAATCTGTTTTCATAAATATATGAATTACTCAGTTGAACTGTGGTGTCAGAAACGTATGCCGGTGCGTCTGACATAACGAATGCGTCTATGTACAAGCATTAGGGTGGTTGGAAAATTTATGAATTTTTTTAAAGAGAAATTTAAATTTTTTATATGAAAATTATTAAAGCGGAAAATGGTTTTAGAAAGTTTTCTAAAAGGAAAGGCAAATATTTATGATTTTTTTTTACAAATTTTTTTAAATATACAAAATATATATTTTTTTTCAATACAAATACAATATATTTAAACAAATTAATATATTTATATATCCATAAAGTATCATTAGAGAGCAAACAAGTCGTATCAACACTATACGTTAGACGAGGTTACAAGACAAGGAAAAAATAAAAATTGTATCAGTAAAGCATAAATGCTTCTTTTTAAGTCAAGCCTCACAAGCTATACAAATTAAATTTATTTTTTACTATTTATGAAAGATAAACTCAAAATTAGTAAGTCAATTATAATATAATTACAATTATAATATAGCATATTAATCATTTCCATTATTGCCAAAGCTACAATAAATTATTTTAGTTCCTTAATAATATTATATTTCTTAATTTTCTAATAAAATATATTCATGAAAGTACCACCCTAGTAAGAAAAAAATATTCGTTCGCCATTGGTTTAAAGAATAAAAAAAAATATATTTTTTTGCAGAAAAAAATAAAAATCGTGTAAAGTGGTTTATTCATTCATTAACTAATTGCTCTTCTAAGAATTTTCCAGTAAATTGCAGAACATGTGTATGTGTCATCGACTTCTAAATTTATTTCACGTTGCTAATTGCAATTTTTATTTATTTTTTAACGAGCAAGTCAACAATTACAAACTAGTGTGTCAACAGGTTCGCCTTGTCTTACTTGAACTATAAACTTTGTATAATGTAAACTAGCTTTACGGTGGCAATTTATAATTTTTGGGTAATTCAAAAGATTTTCCTCTACTGTGGCTTGATTTTAATTTTTTTTTATAGCATTTATTAAGCTAAGAAGCTCCAGAGTTGCCACTTGTACATAATTATTTATTAGAATTTTTATAAAAAATATTTAAAATTAAGAAAAAGGTTTGAAATTAAAAATGCTGTAAGTAATAAGTACTTTTGTTATACTCTCGCAACAAATCTTGCTAAAGAGAGTATTATAGTTTTGTTCACATAACGGTTGTTTGTAACACCCAAAACTAAACGAGTTAGATATAGGGTTATATATACCAAAGTGATCAGGGTGAAGAGTGGAGTTCAAATCCGAATGTCTGTCTGTCCGTCCGTCCGTCTGTGCAAGCTGTAACTTGAGTAAAAATTAAGATATCTTGATGAAACTTGGCACACTTATTTCTTGGCACCATAGGAAGGTTGCTTTCGAAAATGAGCAAAATCGGACCACTGCCACGCCCACAAAATGGCGAAAACCGAAAACACATAAAGTGCCATAACTAAGCCATAAATAAAGCTATGTAAAGAAAATTTGGTATGAAGGATCACACTATGAAGGGGCATATTTGGATGTAATTTTTTTGGAGAAGTGGGCGTGGCCCCGCCCTCTACTAAGTTTTTTGTACATATCTCGCAAACCAATAGAGCTATATAAACCAAACTTTCTGCAGTCGTTTTTTTTTAGCCATTTCCTAAAACAGTCCAAAAATGAAAGAAATCGGACCATAACCACGCCCACCTCCTATACAGAAGTTAGGTTGGAAATTACTAAAAGTGGGTTAACTCACTAACGAAAAACGTCAGAAACACTATATTTCACATAAGAAATGGTAGATGAAAGCTGCATTCAGATTTTTTTACAAAATGGAAAATGGGCGTGGCGTCGCCCACTTATGGGTCAATAACCATAACTCAGGAACTACTCGACCGATTTCAATGAAACTTGGTTTCTAAGAGTTTCCTTACATCCCAATGATATGTTGTGAAAATAGGCCAAATCGCTTCACAACCACGCCTACTTACTATATACCAGAACTTCGAAGACAATCTGAATCGTTTACTTCACAATATATAAAGTAAGCACTAGTGAAGATATCGGTGCAGAACTTTGCACAAATACTATGTTAATAGTGTGGCAGCCCCATTATAAAAATCGCCGAAATCGGACCATATGTTTTTAAGGCCCCATATATCAAACACAAGGACCTCGGTGCTTCTAACCTAATATTATGGTTTCCAACTTTTAATGGACTTTATACAATATATATGACGAATATGTGGGTCAAATTGTGTATTATATAATATAAATAAAGTTAAATAAATAAATTGCGAGAGTATAAAATGTTCGGTTACACCCGAACTTAGCCCTTCCTTACTTGTTTTTTTTTTAATTTTTAGTAATATTTTTTATATTAAAAAATTACCATTCTTTTTCAATTCTTTTTAAAATATATATTAACAACTTTTAGATTTTATCTTGTTGACTTCCTGGTCATTAAGCATATTTATAATTCGTCTAAATTATGAACCACCCTAATGCTCTTGCAACTATAGCTTAAAAATAATGCTTGCATTCTTCACCTTAGCCATTTTACATTTTCTACAATAATTTTACGATTACCCTATTAAAATTTTACAACTGAAATGCACAGTTCAGTGTATTTTGAATGTTGTTGAGCTGTAAATAAAATTGTTTCTCAAAGCTTTTTATTACGCATAGTTTGACGTAACATAAAAATACAAACAGTAGCGCTGTTTATTTTTAAACACGTGACATAAATACGGCTAAATTACCATTCACTTTCCCCGCAAAATTTAATTTTTACTTTTTAGTGGCAACTGAAAGGATTCCCTCTATAAAAAATCAGCACCTACAAACGTGATAGAGTATTAACGTAGGTTGTTGTTGTTTTATATAACTATGAGTTTCTATAGTATATATTTGCTTACGAAAACTGATTAGTTAAATTCAAATATTTGATACCAATATTAGCTCTATAGTATAAATTTTACCCAACAAACCATAGCAAATGAAATATTCGCTTTTCAAAAACATCAAAATATTTTCTGTAAAAAAAGTTTGAAACAAAATTTTAATTATAATCAAAATCTTTTTCAGAAACTGCTTGGATCCTAACACGTGAACGCAATCCCACTGAGGATGTTGTAAGAGCAGCCAAGCGTGTACTTGTAGCACAAGGCGTATCTTTGGATCCGTTAATTGTGACCGATCAATCAAATTGTTGAACGAATGAAATGAAAATCCCTAGAACTCTAAACTCTGCACAAGAATGTAAATATTGTTAAAAAAAATAAAGCACTACAAATACATGCATGAAAAAAGCTTTTTGATTGAATTAATTATTTAAATATTTAATTGAAACAGCTTCTCAAAATTAATTCAGAGAAAATTATTCGATTACCCAATCAATTTCTTCTACTTCGAAGTATAAACTTTATTTCCTTTTTTTAGTTAGGTAACCAATTTCATCTAACCATCGGATCTATACAAAAGGTCGGATCGGCTCAAACCCTACATTGCATAACCATCTTATAGTGCTCAAAACCTTCATATAACATCTGCACGGCCTCGGTTTAATCCACCTCCTGGACTAACAATAAAATATATTATAATAGCGGACGCCTTTCCTTTCACACAGCCAAATTAATTGATCAATTAAAATTTAGATTGAGAAACCAAATTTGCCCTTCTCACTGCCGGCTACTCGTTTAATATTCAATTAAAAATATATATGGAGTCTATTTGCTATCGTAAATCGATCTTAACCAGCGTTTTAATCGAGCAGAAACCGGTTAATTGGTCAATTAGCTCCTGTGTGAAAAGGCTATTGTGCAGGTAATTTCAACCCTTTTTGAATATAGTTAATTAACCTGATTTTTCTGACAGATATGATATCTGTTGATCAGGTCGAATCGGTTCAAACCCCATATTGCATAACCATCTTATAGTGCTTAAATCTTTCATATAACACCTACACGGACTCGGTTTGATCCACCTCCTGTACTAACAATAAAATACTTTCTAATAGCGGACGCCCTTGCAGGCAATTTCAAACCATCTTGAGTTGATTTATGTACGGAAATAACCTTCTTGTTAAGTTCAAAACTTGTAGAACTCGATATAGGTTTTACCATATTTTTGGATTCCGATTAATTCTGAATTAGGTGTGAAAGAGAAAAACTCGATTCCATGATTCCGTACTCTCAGAACAAATTTCTCGAAGTAAAGGTTCTAGATTGGTCTAACCCCTTTAGCAAGGTAAAACCGTCGATGATCTGATTGAACAGAGATTTTTTTGTTAGACTGGTTGTAGTTGTACGAAGAGTTCCTCTATAATTCTATATTGATATTCGAAGATCATTAAGTTAATATTATGACCCAAAATGGATCATCTTGAGATTTATAAGAATTTTTAAATTAGAAAACGTATTTCACAAAGACATCATTATAATCGAATTTAAAAAAATAATGAAAAATTGTATCATCGAAATTAAGCAATTAACGGTACTTCATTAAATTTTTTATAGCGAAATCCGATTGCTCATTGGTTTATTTATGAATTAGTCTGATTATGCGACATTTTGTCATGTAATTGATTTTTATCACTTATTTAACGGTTAATTCATTATTATTGCCACAGTCCGAGAAAAAAATATAAACAATTACTGAAACTGTGAATGTGTCAAACGTAGCATAACAAAATAATTCTTTGAACTTTATTTGTACAAACAAATGCTTTGAGCGCTCATATACTGTATATAAACAATATAAAAACATAAATATATAGCTGCGATTATATAAAGTGAGCATATGTGATGGCGAGAGAGATAGTGTTCAGCGATGGCTTAGGGTTCTTTACAAATTATTTATATTATATTTTTTTGTTTTTGTTAACCTTTTTTTCGCATTTCATTTATTATGTGTCAAATAAATAATCAATTCTATTGACGTTACGCCGCCGCCAGTCATTTAAGGCATATTGATGTTATTGTTATTGCATTTTATTGGATGTTGCTATAAATTATGCGCGAGTGGTATGAGCTTTCAGTTGATTTCCGGCACTGGCGCGTTCAACTTTACAATTCTAAACATAATTGGCGCAAAAACGCAGATTTTTGTGTGCAAAATAAAGTGAAATCAGTTTAACAACAAAATATCAAAAGGATCAACGCGTTCTTTGTTAATTGTGTGAAATTGCAATACAAAAAGGATTCAAAACGATTTCGAACTGAATTATTAATATTGTGCACTTACCGACAAAGTGTTTGCGAAAATCTGAAAAAAAAGAAGAATAAAAAAGTGTTAATAATTTAGAAAAATTAATTAAAACTATACAAAAATATTTAAAAAGTTTGTGTTTACATATTTTTTGATTTGAATAATAAATAATCTGGTGTGAAATGAGTCCACAACTGAAAATTAGGTGAGTTTGAAATAAATATGTTGTTGCAATAAATTTTTTTATTTGGTGGAACGGCGAAATTTGAAAAATATTGGATAAAAAAGTAATAAGTTTTTAATTTTGAAAATTTTTGAAATTTGAAAATGATCGAAAAAGTAAAATTTTTAATATTTAGTAATTTTCGGAAATTAAATTTTTTTTTTTAAATTTGAAAAAATTTTGCCAAATTCAAATTTTGAAATTTGACAATATTGAGATATTAATAATTTTGAAGATATTTGGAAGTTTCAAATATTTAAACAATTTTAAAATTTAAATATTTTTCAAAATTAATTAAATGAAAATTTTGAAATTAATAATTTTAGAAATTTGAAAATTTATCGAATTTCGAAATTAAAAAAAAAGGAAAATTTAAAATATTAGAATAGTTAAGATAAAAATATTAAATTCCATTAAATATTTGAAATTTTTTTTTTAAATTTTTAGTATTACAATTTTTTTGTAAAATATTGAATCTTAAATATGGGATATCTCGTTCTTTGCGAAACATTTTTTAGGACCTGCCATCGAAATTCTTATAAGTAAAAGCTTACTTAAAAAGTTAAAAAAAAATGTATTTGAATCATAGTGGTCTACGATGAACTTCTTCATTAAAATCGGCCGTAATACTGTCTCTAATCCCTATAAACTGTATAAACAGATATTAGTAGACTAATCAATATCGCAAATAGATTCTATAATTGGAATGTTAAGGATCTTTATTTTATCGGCGATCAACAGTTTCTTAAATATTTGCAACGGGAATGAACATATGTATATGAATTTGGGAGTAATTCTAACCACTTTCTATATGTCTCTGATTTTGTTATAACAAATTTTATAATTTTTCTATAACAAAATTGTTTCTCTCTCTCTCTTTCCTCAGTGTCTACGCTGCATTTTTGCTGCTAATATGCCAATTGACAGCAGCGCAAGTACCCTTCCCACGCAGCTGTCCAGAAGTGAAGGTGCCCAAGGACTTTAATGCTGATGCTGTAAGTTAATTGCTTAAATTTTAAATGAAATTTTTTTTAAATAAATTTTAATTTTTTCAGTATATGGGCACTTGGTATGAGTACGCCAAATATCCGCATATCTTTGAGATCGCTAAGCGTTGTATGTCTGCGCGTTACACCAACAAAGGCAACAACACAATCGGTGTGGTGAATACATCAATTAATACGATGTAAGTGTGCAACAATTAATGCTAATAAATATATTTATGGCAATAGATAATAGAGTGGTTTAGGTCGATGATAGCTTGTTGAGGTGTTTATGAGAGACTCGAATTTTTATCTTATGTCAAACCTTATATCTTAATATTACTATTCTATAAGTAGATTGTTGAGTAAGTATAAGTATATTTTATGAATATAGGAAAATAATATTGAATGCATAAATAATCTTATATAAAAAATATTATTCAAAAATAAAATAATTTAAAATTTCGAAATTTTCCAAAGTTAAAACTATTTTTTGAAGTAAAAAACTTAAATCAATAATATTTTTTTTATTTTCTGAAATTTAATTTTTTTACTAAAATCTTTAAAAAAAAAATTTTGTAAATTTTGTTAATTTTTTTTTACCTCAATAGGTATTTATTTTTATTAAGTTGATTACATTTTTTTATTTAAACAGAAGTATATGTATTTGAAATAATTAAAAAAATATAAATATATTTCGAATTTATAGCACTGGTCATACAACAAACACCACGGGAGTTGCACGCATGCTTGCCCCATCCCAGATAAATGTGCTCTTCAGCAAATATCGTAAGTAAAATTCCTATATTTTAATTAAAAATATATGAAACAACCAATATTCTAATATATTTATAAATTTAAAATTCCTTTTTTAAATTTAAAAATTTTAAATATTTTACAGTTATATATTAAATTCTAGCATTTTATAAGTTTTTCAAAAAAATTTAACTTCATATACATTTAATTATTTAATGCAATATTTTCTATGGGGAAATCTTTTCTTACTTCATTTTAAATATGATTTTCTTAATAATTGTTATTTATTTTTCTTTTACATAATTTCTAGCAAATGCTATTGACATACCGAACTATATTGTGCTGGGCACTGATTACAAATCATACAGTGTTGTCTACAGTTGCACTAATCTCACTTCATTTGCGCATACAAGTAAGTGATAGAAATAAAATGATGGAAGTAAATATTTTATTTTTAAAAATTATTAAAAAAAAAAATAAATTAATATTTAAAAAAAAATCTGAAAAAAATATTTTTTTTAATAATTGAAATTTTAATATATTTCATTTCGAGAATTAATTTTCGAAACACCCTATACATATCTACTTTTATGAAAATATTGAAAATATGAAGTAAAATCAAAAATATTAAGTATTAATCTTCCCCAAAAAAAAAACACCCAAAGAATTTTTTTTCTAAATCTCCAAGCACACGCACTCCCAACCATAAAAGAATATTCATATATATTCCTATATTTATTTTCCTAAGTACATAAGAATATATACTATATATATTTATATAAAACAATAGCTGCTTAGACAAAAAGCAATCACATCCGCTAATCACTTTGGCGTTTGGCGTTAGCAAAAAACAAAACAAATAAAACAATTATTATGCAATCCACAAAACAATTATGCTCATCGTAAATAAATTAAAGCGAACCACGATTAATTTATGCAGACAGCCACACCAAATATGCAATCACATACAGAAGTACGCAAGCGCTTACGTGCATATGTGTATAAGTATTTACATACGTGGTAGCTAGAATATATAGCGTGCGCGCAGTTCATTCGATTGCAGAATAAATGCCGATAAAACGGTGCTCTGTTGTTTCCAAGCACTTTTCCGCATTCCCTTAAGTATATTTTCATACCTCTATCTATATGGGTATGTATACATTCATAAATAATATATATTTGGATAATATAAGTCAGAAATTTTTTTGGCAAATACTATTTAACGAAGTAAACGAAAAATAACGGTTCCAAAAATATAAATATTGCACGAGCGCATAGCGACAAAAAACTATTACTAAAGTTAACGGTATTTGCATAAGTTCTGCAAAGTGAGTAAGGAATGACTACTTTTTGGATGGAACCGAACATTGAAGATTTCCAAAAAATTTTAAGAACTTGAGGAACATGAAATATACGGAGATAGTTAAAGTCAAGTTTTGATATTAGGCAATGTTATGAATCGATTTGGTCCCTATTTGTTACAAAAATGAATTATTCTGACCAAGTTCCATTAAGTTATCTCCCTTAATAGATATCCATATATATCGTATCTCCAAACATACTGACGAAAATCATTCTAGTTCGGTATTAAGCCCACAAGAGAAGGGAAGTCCAATTCTCGAACTGATCCATATATGATCCTATTTTATAAACCGACTGGGTTTACTCGATCCATCTCCACCTGGTCTTTCCCACGGAGTGGATGTCTTCCTCTTCCTCGGCATTATCCAGAGAGTACTTAGGAATCATGAGGGACTTGTAGAATTTGGTCTTTGTTCGTCGAGAGAGGACCTTCTTTACTTTTCATTTCCCTACTTAGTCCAAGCGTAGTGATAGGCTAGAACAGAGAATATTTTATTTCAAGATTTCCGAGCATTTAATATACTAAAACCCAGCTTTATCAAAAATCACAACCATTAATTCTAAATTTTTCCACCACCACTTTCAGAACTCCTCTGGATCATGACGCGCGAACGCAAACCCTCCGCTGAAGCTATAAGTACGGCTAAGAAAATCATGGATGATAATAACTTGCCACAATCGTTCCTACTGATCGCTGATCAGGAGAATTGTCCCGATGTGGCATCCAGCTATGGCACAACCATTAGCTTCGGTGATACCACCATCAACAACAACAACGCTAATAAGGTTAACAAACCTGATAATGCGCCAGATGATAGTGTAATTTTGAAGCGTATTGCAGCCGCCGCCACAAGTACCGCCAATCCGTCTACCGCCGAGTTCGAACTACTGGATACCACAGCAGAGACCGCGGCTAATGTCATCGAATTGGCATGAGAGTTGTTTAGGCGCATTTGGCAGCGCATCATTGATATATTGTCGTGGTTTTTTGCTTTGCCGTGATTGAGTTTGAGCTTTAAGCTCACCTACATTTATACTTATTTACATAATTACATACATATTTACCATTACTAACGTACAGTGTTTGTAGACGCGTTTAGCTGTCTGCTTTTCGAACAAGTTTTACATACATATATTGTGAAGCTTTGATGCGAGTATTATATAGTTTGTAGTTGGTAGTCTTAAGTGTGTTTATCACAAATAAAAAATACAAAATTCGTTTTTGAAAAAAAAAAAATTTGAAAGTTTTTCTTAAAACATGACCCCGTTTTTAATTTTTTCGCTTCTAAAAATATGCTAAACTTTGTTTAGATATTGATACAGCAATAAAGGTAAAAAACTGTGGCCTACATTTAGGCGAATTGTTATATTTGACATAGTTTCACATCCAAGTTTTGGTTTTCAGAATAATTTCTGATATTTTTTTTAATTACAAGTAACAAAGCTCCGGTACTTTCCTAGTCGAAAGCAACCAATCCCCTGGCTCACCGCATTTCAACTAGTCTAAAGTAAAGTCCATCACACTTCTCTCCCTCCCTTCTCTTAATCACATTAAACTAAAACTATGTTGTCTAAATACCTTGACTCAACGACATGTGCATGATTCCATATAACTTTATCTGCATTATAATGGCGTAACGAGATACAACAATATTTAACCTCAAAATTAGAAACTTTTGCCATTGTACGGACCATAACAGCTGGTTTAATGCCGTTTATGGTTAAATGAAAGCCATTCAATCTGGCTCAAATTGAACTTTCCTGAACTTGTCTAAAATAAATACATAGATGAGTATAGTCAAGATTTGTGGCCAGACAAAGCTAGCCACCAATGTGGTTATAGGTGTGAGTAGAACACTGTGTGTGACGAAAGTATTCATACAGTATTTTGTACAAAAATGATTTGGGTTACTGTGGAACTGAAAATATATTTTACCAATTGAAGATGTAGATTAAGGCTGTGGTATTCGTTGAATGATAGTAGATATTATGAATAGAATCTTAGCGACTTCTTTCGGCGACTATTATTTCAGCGTTGCAAAGCATGGATTCTTCGCAGTTGAAGTTCTGTATGAAGAATGAGTGGAGCCCCCATTCTGTGCTTTTTTTCAGAGACAACTCGATGCACTCTTTTGTGAGTTCCAGAGTTGATATGCCGACGTACGAGTATACCATAAAATCAGCTAAAAGTCACAATATTTTTTATCACACACTGTATCTTCATCACACATAAATGAGCTGAAGACAAACTTTTTGTCGTAACAACTTCGCTTGACCGCTTGGCTCAAGACACATCAAGCTGCTACCCGCTTACTTACATACTTTTGCGCTTAGTCGCTTACATGCTGCCATATGAGCGTGTCTGATGTTTAGCTGTTGAGTTCACGCTGATGCTGTGGCCGCGACCACACAAAAATGGATTTGGTCGCTTAATGGGAAATCATTAATTAGTTTAGTTTTCCCAATAACTTCTGGGGTGGACAACAACGCTTGTTAATTGGGGTTGGTTTGGTTGTGGGGAGCTCTGTTGGAGAAATCTACGGATTTTTTTTCTCCGCAACTTAATTTCAGCTTGACCACAGGGGTTGCGACGACTCGCATGTTGATGAGTTGGAATGGATTTCGAGCTGAGAATTTACGTACATTTGTATGAGTATATTCAGGCAGCCAGAGGCAGACGTGCGTAATGCAACTTTCACTGGGATCAAGTGGCAAAAATTACCAAAGCTCAATTAATGTGCAGCACAAGCAATTCGGTGGCAAGCTGTGTGGTAGATGTTGTTGTTGTTAATTTTCTTATTTTTTCATTCCTTGGGATTTTGGTTTGCTTGTTAATTTCCTTGTCGTTTTCACATGGAAATACCTAAAATCATCAATCAGTGTTTGAGAAGAAAGCAAGAGAGAAGACCAAATGCTAAATACGATGGAATTTTGTTAAGATTCGGACTCTTTTGAGAACGGAGGACACTTTGAGGTTAAGCTAAGGAACGGTCTTGAGTTTTGTGTAATTCTTACTTCTTTAGTTCGCAATTTCGGAACCCTAGATTGAGGAGGGTTTCACTTGTCTAATCTGAATTTAACATTTAGGGTGCAATTTGGAGCAAGGAATCAACTCAATGGTCGAGAGGACTCCTCTATTATTATGTCTAGGTTGGAAATGGCAATCTCTTTCTAGGGGCATGTAATGATTAAATCGATAGTTTAAGGTTATTTGCCTTGGGATTGAATGACCAAATCTCTCTTGACACACTGAGACTGTGAATAATATGGGTTTGAAATTATATCTCAAAACAGCATCGGCGATAAGTACTTAAGTGGGTTAGAGAGAAAGAGAGTGAGAGAGAGAGAGAGAAAGGAAGAGCGTAAAAACTCCGATCAGAATTAGGGTTTGACTCTGGCCAAAACCCGACAAATTTTTTTAGAAATAACAGCTATAGGAGAGTTAAAAAAGATCTGGAAAGCATACCAACAGTAACTTTTCCATACAACTAAGGAAGTATAATTTAAACAGGAATTTGAGAAGGGAATAGTTTAACCTCAACACTGTATGCGATGGAATGGGAGCAACTAGCGGACGATCTACATAGTTATGAGTACAAGTTTGAACCCACAAGTGAATTAGAGCGGTTGTACAGAAAATAATTCGTTTAAGGCTCGAATGTGTGCGACATATCCCTAAGAATCTAAGCTTAAATATTTTCAAAGCAAACACTTTTAGAATTTCAAACCAAAACTAGTTGGTAAAGAGCTTTTTCCGCAGTACCCACACACTCAATATTATTGAAAAAGCGGCAAAAAAACAGAGAAATACCCGTCTGTCTCTCCGGAGACCTTTTTCCAATCTTTACTTTTCTTTCCACTTCAAAGTGTGAAGTTTTTCTATTTTAGCGAAAACTTCTTGTTTGTCTAGTCGGCGGTATTCCCGAGGGCCACTGTGTGCCACCGGTTGAATTGTTTGGGAAGTTTCGATTTCAATTGCTCCCCTCTTTAAAAAGGCATACACTGTAACTTGACTGCATGCGACCGTGTGTAGAGTGTGTCTGGGTGTGCAGAGACTTCTGTTGAGTTGACTTCGAAGTGCACTCGTATGCATGTGTTCGTGTGCGTGCGTCCATTTGCAATTGCTGCTCGCACAGATGAAGTAGTTTTCCGGCGCAACGCGGCACCGCCAAGTGGCTGTGGTCACATTTAAATGCACATTCCATGCTCCGGCTCGGCTCAGCGTCCCCAGCTACCAAAACTCCCACTCGTATGTATTGCTGTTGTTGTTGCTGTTGCTGATGATTGCAACTGGTAGCCGGTGGGTTGAAAAGAGCAATGCGAGTGGGCGGCATATGTGTACCACTTGCTGCTGTTGTTGTTGTTGTTGTTGTTTTCAGCCACCCCTTCGGTCGGTTTGATTTGGTTTCCGTTTGGTGGTCGTAAAAAGTCAATCACAATTCCCCATGCAATCACAACAAGAATTAATATTTAAAGAGGTCATCGATGTGCCGCAACGGTCGTTAAAGTTGGCGTCAATTCTTCGCTGTACTTTGTTTGCTGTTGGTTTTCTTTTGTAAATATATTTGATTTAATTTTTGTAAGATAAGACGAAACTTCGATCTTTGAGTGGTTGCTTCTTTTGTACGGAAATAAAAAATAAGCAATAAAAATCAAGTCAAAGAAACATATGTTATTAACCCTGGTTGGTGAAATACATATTTTTACAAAGTAGTGCTGTCACATCTATTAATTCAGAAAATTCTACACAAGTTTAAATATGGGCTCAGGATAGGTTTCTATACATATATCTGAGGCTGTTGTTAGAAGAGCAGTTCTGAGAAAAATTTACTTAATTCTTTGGCCACCTTTATTTTGAATGTCAGTTAAAAAGTCCTAATCAGAGTTCACATTTTCACCCCCCTCAAATATACAAAAAAAAAACCAAGGAAGAAGATACCAATTTATCTTAACATCTTTGGAGTATTGCTTAGCTCGGACATCATAGTTTTTTGGTCTATTTTATCTGTAATACGTAACTTCAGAGGCCCTATTTAAGACCATACTAGTCATACTAAACTATACTATAGTAGTTAGTGACAGTGCGCTTTCCTTATACATTCTTCCCAAAATCAATTAATTTTTTTAGAAGGAATTTCGGAGGTTTCCAAATACCATAGGTATCGAGGTCCTGTTTTATAAAAGGACAGAAACGATAACCTAATTTGGATGACATAGTGGTTATACGAGCAGTCAATGCTATTAGGGTTATACTTCCAACTTTAAACGAATGTATTGGAAGTCAGTCGTTACGAGTTTAAATAATTCGAAAAAATTTCCTTTTCTCTCTCTCAAAAATAACAACAGTTTTCGGTAAGATCTAATGCTCTCTTAAAATAAGATGTAACAAGAGTACAAACATGTTCAAATATTTCGGGATCAGTTTAAAATAACTATCGTTTCATATCGGGTCTATTTCCAAGAAAAATATTGTTTCTGTTAGAAATGCATAGATCTGATTGATGGTCTCTCTCTTGTCAACTCTCATATTCTGATGACGCTGTTCCAAGACATTCGAAGTAAGGTAAAACGAGTGCGATTTAGATTTAAGAAAAAGACAATGACAAAAGACTCTCCTCAGCCTTAGCCCCAGATATGAGGAATATAAGCTCGATATTTGTATCGTTAGTTAAAAAACATTGTTTGTCCGCCATGTCAATCAAAGTATATACTTATATATAATTTATTAAGTATTCACTTCGCTTCTTAGACAAAAACTCTACTTTGTGGAGAGCTTTTGAGCACTTTGATAACCAATTTTAATTTTATTGCATTCTGTCACTTTTTCCAAGCTTTATTGGTTTAAAGTCATACTTTATTTATGGGCCTAAAACGTCAGCATCGTTTCGTGGTTGTGAAGAGAGGAGATGTACAATCGAATCAAAGACACACCAATGAAACTATTAAACTCCCTAGAGGTCAAGTTGCAGAGAAAAAGTGCGACAGAAATGAAACTGAGAAAGGGAAGAAACTGTGGAAACTGTGGAGCTGTTGAGTATACATACATATACGATAGCAGCAAGTTCACCGAGACAGCGCAAGTGGTTGTTGTAAGTATAAAAAAAACTTAAAGACAAAGCGAAGACGATGGAGGAAAAATAAAAACGGATAATAAAAGAACAAAAAATGCTGAACAACACTTAACTGCAACAATGACACTGAGAACATTGACAGCCGAGACAATATGAACAACTCACATGCACCCACAATAAAGAATAAAGTTTACCATATTGGCTAAAGCCAGTGACATTGTCTCGCCGGTTGGCGAAAAATGTGTTTCTTCGCAGGCTTTTGCAATATTGGCATTGGCTGTCGATAACTTATGCGTCATCGTCTGGCTGCGTTGGTGTTAAATGGCAATTTTGCGTTGACATTCGCCCACATATCGCTATGTAACTCATGGAAACACCTACATATATATATTCAATGAATGAAGTCTCCTTTTCAGTAAAAAAAATAAACTAATTTAAACCACCGAGAAGTGAGTAATCTGCAAAAAGAGATATATATCCTCTCCTGATTACTGAAATGCTGACTCGATGATTTTCAAGCACGATTCCACCAAATATTCATATTTAAATTCAGCATATTAATAAAATCCCCTATGTATACATAGCTGTGGTTTTTTCTTACATATCCATACAGTCATCCAAATAACTATGTGACAATCACAGCCAACTAAGTAAGCAACTAAGCTAAACCAGCAAAGCCACTGAATAAAATAAATACGTAAATATAGTAACAGTTCGCGGCTAACCACAGTCAACAGTTGACATACGAAATTGTGGATTGACCGAAAAGCCGAAAAATTAAAATATTTATTTTACAGAAAAAAACACAAAAATTCGCACAGGTGTATATTTACAGTTGCTGCGTTTATTTGCTGTTGTGCATAGAATTTACCGGAATCATGTTGTTTGGTAATCCGCGTATGAATAGCGATTCTATACAGGTGAAAATAATAAATAAATGTATGTAGTGTATATAAATATCTATGCTCTTACATACTCGTTCGTATAAATTTACTGCTGCCGCCGCTATTTAATTATGGTTAATGTGGCAACGCTGCCATTGGACTCCGGCTGTTGGTTGTCACACAGTTGGCATTCTGTGGTCAGCATAGACACAATAGGTAGTGGCGGTTAAACAAAACCAACATTACATGGTACACAATTTAGTGGGAGTCTTGGACATTAAATGACTCCCGCAGTTCTATTTTACGTTAAGGGTTGAGGCCTCATATAGAGTTAATTAAGTATTTTAATGGGATGGAAGGCTACTTACATTGTATAATTGACATTCAAATAAAATAATTTGAATATCAACATCAATTTCAGTGCCAATACCAATACTAATACCAATAGAAGAATCAGTATCACTATCAGTACCAATACAAATACCAATATCAATACCAATATCAGTAGCAGTGGCAATACCAATATCACATTCAGTATCAGTACTAATACCAATACCAATAACAATAACAATACCAGTACCATTCCCAATATCAATACAAATACCAATATCAGAATTAGTATCAATACCAATAACAATACCAATACCAATACCAGTACCATTCTCAATAACAATATCAATACAAATACCAATACCAGTACCAGTACCATTCCCAATACCAATACCAATACCAATACTAGAATCAGTATCACCAATACCAATGCCAATACCAATATCAATACCAATACCAGTACTGGTATCAATATCAATACCATCAGTACCAATAGCAATATCAATAACAATACCAATACCACAATCAGTATCAGTACCAATAACAATGCCAATACCAGTACCATTCCCAATATCAATACAAATGCCAATATCAGAATTAGTATCAGTACCAATACCAATAACAATTCCAATATCAATACCAATACCAATACCAATACCAATACCAATACCAATACCAATAACAATACCAATACCAATACCAATACCAATACCAATACCAATGCCAATACCAATACCAATACCAGTACCATTCCCAACATCAATACAAATGCCAATATCAGAATTAGTATCATTACCAATACCAATACCAATAACAATACCAGTACCATTCTCAATATCAATATCAATACAAATACCAATACCAGTACCATTCCCAATACCAATACCATTACCAATCCCAATATCAATGACGATATGATTCGCTATAACATAATCAACTTCAAAATCAATCACGTTCTAACAGAAGCAGTTTTGAGGTTTCCGAGAATTTCAAATACTCTCTACTAATTTCTCTTAAATCCATAAATCATGCAACTACAGCAAGACATGCCTCAATATCAGGCTCTCCAATAATTTCGCGTGAACTCACGAATCAGCAACGTTAGAAAATCTAATCGACATCTTAGCCACCTTGCCACCGCATACAGCTGCTGTGGCACAACATTTCTGTTGCACGCAAACTTTTCGCCTGACTGTGGCAAGGATTTGCGAATTTTTGTCACCATACACACATACACATTTCACATACAGGCACAAGCACGAGCCAAAAGTGGCAACAAAGTGTTGAACGACATTGAAATGCGGCGTTGAGGCAAAGGCCTGCGTATGTATGAGTGAGTAGGTTTCCCAATCGGTGAGTACGTTGACAAATTTATGTTCAACACGCCAGTCTCAAAGTTAAACTAAATACTGCGCGTACGCTAACTCGAGCACTCTCGTCTGTCATCGACAGTTGTCGTTGTTGGCAAAAACTTTGCGAATGCCTGGCTGCCACGCTGTCAGGTTGCATGTTGCCACATTGGCACATTGGCAACGTCATCACATGCGTGTGCGCGCTTACAGCGTGTCTCGAGTGAATGTGTGTGTATGGTTGTGTGGTACGTTATGCGTTGACTGGCTTTTCCAACTGCTTAATCAATTACACAAGTTTGCGAATTCACCGTTACATACTAGTACCTGCCTGAAAGAAGCAGGCACCATCGTATCGACTTGGAGTGACATTCGCATATTAAGAATGTTATGGAAACTCATTTTGCACGTTTTGGAGTTGCTAAATTTTCAACTTAGAAATTGTACTGAATTCTTGAAACAGTTTTACTGTGCAGAAGACCGGTTAAATTTAATATTTAAGTTAAGTTAGTTATGGTACGATAAGGTTAAGTTGGAAGTTAAGTTTTTTAATTATAGTTATCGTTGTATTATAATGATTTTCAAGGAATACTAAGTTAAGTTAACTTACCCTTAACCTTAAACTTAACCTTAACCTTAACCTTAACCTTAACCTTAACCTTAACCTTAACCTTAACCTTAACCTTAACCTTAACCTTAACCTTAACCTTAACCTTAACCTTAACCTTAACCTTAACCTTAACCTTAACCTTAACCTTAACCTTAACCTTAACCTTAACCTTAACCTTAACCTTAACCTTAACCTTAACCTTAACCTTAACCTTAACCTTAACCTTAACCTTAACCTTAACCTTAACCTTAACCTTAACCTTAACCTTAACCTTAACCTTAACCTTAACCTTAACCTTAACCTTAACCTTAACATTAACCTTAAACTTATTCTTAACCTTAACCTTAACCTTAACCTTAACCTTAACCTTAAACTTAACCTTAACCTTAACCTTGACCTTAACCTTAACCTTAACCTTAACCTTAACCTTAACCTTAACCTTAACCTTAACCTTAACCTTAACCTTAACCTTAACCTTAACCTTAACCTTAACCTTAACCTTAACCTTAACCTTAACCTTAACCTTAACCTTAACCTTAACCTTAACCTTAACCTTAACCTTAAACTTAAACTTAACCTTAAGGTTACCTAACATTGGCTATGAAAAGGATTAGTATTTAAATGAGATTTCGAGTTAAAGTTAATGTTTACGTAAAGTTTATGGTTAAGTTGAGGTTAAGTTAAAGTTAAGTTTATGTTAAGTTTAAAAAAAATGAACTTAAGTGTGTAAGTGTTTAAAACATTCACAAATGACAATAAAAATATTTTTTACACAGTGTCATAACTCTAAAGAAGCACAGAGAGCATATAATATGAAACTTTAAGAGCATACCATATATGTAATGTCCAGCGTTAATTTAAATGACCAAATCAAGATGATTTTACAGCCTATCTGAAATGTGTCTAACATTGTACCTTAAGTAACTTCATAAGCATATTGCAATAAAGTAATAAATTCATTATTTTCGCTTATCAACATCAACAGATGTCTTACAGCCTGTCTATAATTTTGTCCTCAAATGTACTGTGATTATTTAGTGTGACAATTATTCATTGTTAAGAGACTGAAGTGTAATTTTCGTTGTCAACGACAACTTAGTGCATCCATAGGACTCGAATAACAGCAACTGCTGCTGTGCACTCCCTTGACTTGACTTGTCAATGGCTTTTAAATCAACTTTATCATAATAATCAACATTTGAGTGGATGAAAGTCAAAAAACGTGTGAGGAACTTGGAGTGTTTTGTGTGTGCTTACTTTATTATTATTATCCTTTAGCTGTTTGATTAATGATATTACTTGAAAGGAGACTTCAATTTAAAATTTTACAACATGTTATTTTTCTTAAGGTATTTTCCATAATTTTTTTACAATTTCGAAGTTGTTATTCTTAACCTTACGTATTAGTACGAGAGCTAGCAACGTCAAAAAAACAAGAATTTCAGGTAGGCCAGTTTTTAGATATGCTATCTCTCTCACTCCCACGGACATCATACAGGCTGTCTGGCTGGCGGTAGCGGTTGCGTTCATCAGTTGCGTTCATTTTACCTATACAGGTAAAATATTATGGTGCTCTATCACTTGATCTTTATCTGGCAAATTAATTCTGAGCTTTTAATTACTAAATGACATGCTGTAAAATTTTCAACTATACTAAAATATTTTGAAAAAAATTTATTTTTTAATTAAAAATAGCCGTTTGGCACCGTTTAAACAACATCAAAAATATCTGGCAATAATAAGTTTTTGTTGAGAATTGTTTAATAGAAATAATAAAATAAAAAAAAAACTTCTTAAAATAATGTGAAATTATAATATTTTACCTGTATAGGTAAAATGAACGCAACTGATGAACGCAACCGCTACCGCCAGCCAGACAGCCTGTATGATGTCCGGGAGAGTGAGAGAGATAGCATATCTAAAAACTGGCCTACCTGAAATTCTTGCTCAAAAACGTTGCTAGCTCTTATGTCTATATGCTGAGGGGAGATTGCATAGAACAGAATAGGAAATGAAAATGGAAATTAAAACAATGCATGTCTAGTTCAAGTTAATTTAAGATTAAGTTTAGTTTTAAGTTAAGTTAATTTTAAATTAATTTCATTAAGTTTAAGTTAAGTTGTGATAAAGTTAAGATTCATAGTTTATTTTATTTTATTATACTCTCGCAACAAAGTTGCTACCAGAGTATTATAGTTTTGTCTACATAACGGTAGGTGGCAGTTGGTGGCGCACTATCGTCGATTCGGCTATAACCGGCTAAACGGTTGCAACGCCAATCACAATCACATACCTACATAACGGTTGGTTGTAAGTCCTAAAACTAAACGAGTTAGATATAGGGTTATATATATCAAAATGATCAGGGTGACGAGAAAAGTTCAAATCCGGATGTCTGTCTGTCCGTTCGTCCATGCAAGCTGTAACTTGAGTAAAAATTGAGATATCTTAAGGAAACTTGGAAGACGTATTTCTTGGCACCATAAGAAGGTTAAGTTCGAAAATGGGCGTAATCGGACCACTACCACGCCCACAACACGGCGAAAACCGAAAACACTTAAAGTGCCATAACTAAGCCATAAATAAAGCTATGGAATTATAAATAAAATTTGGTACAAAGGATCGCACTATGAAGGGGCATATTGTAAATTTTTTTGGGGAGTGGGCGTGGTCCCGCCCCCAATTCGGTTATTTGTATATATCTCACAAACCAATTAAGCTATATAAACCAAACTCTCTGAAGTCGGTTCTCTTAAGTACCCCATCATACACCATGAAAATAGTTGAAATCGGATAATAACCACGACCACCTCCCATACAAAGGTTAGGTTAAAAATTACTAAAAGTGTGTTATCTCACAAATGAAAAACGTCAGAAACACTAAATTTCACATAAGAAATGACAGATGGAAGCTGCTCTCAGATTTTTTTACAAAATGGGCGTGGCGTCGCCCACTTATGGGTCAAAAACCATATCTCAGGAACTACTCGACCGATTTAAATGAAACTTGGTTTATAATAGTTTCCTTACATCCCAATGATATGTTGTGAAAAAAGGCCAAATCGGTTCGCAACCACGTCTACTTCCTATATACCAGAACTTTGAAAACGATCTGAATCATTTACTTTACAATATATAAAGTAAGTACTAGTGAAGATATCGGAACAGAACTTTGCGTAAATACTGCATTTATAGTGTGGCAGACCCATTCTAAAAATCGCCCAAATCGGATCATAGGTTTTCAAGGCCCCATATATAAACAAGAGGACCTCGGTGCTTCTAACCTAATATTATGGTTTCCAACTTTCAATGGATTTTATACAATATATATGACGAATATGTGGGTCAAATTGTGTATTATACTTAACCATAAACTTTACGTAATCATTAATTTTAACTCGAAATTTATTTTATTTTATTTTAATTTTATTTTATTTTATTTAATTTAATTTAATTTTATTTTATTTAATTTAATTTTATTTAATTCAATTTAATTAAATTTAGTTTAATTTAGTTTAATTTAATTTATTTTAATTTAATTTGGTTTAATTTAGTTTAATTTAATTTAATTTAATTTATTTTATTTTATTTTATTTTATTTAATTTAAAAATTTAATTTAATTTAATTTAATTTAATTTGATTAAATTTAATTTAATTTAATTTAATTTAATTTAATTTGATTAAATTAAATTAAATTTAATTTAATTTAATTTAATTTATTTTATTTTTAATTTAATTTAATTTAGTTTGATATAAGTTAAGTTACGTTAAGTTGCGTTACGTTACATTAAGGTAAGTTAAGCTGCGTACAGTTAAGTTAAGTTATTGTAAAGCTAAAAATTTCTTCAGCTTTTAAGAAATCTACTTATTACGTATATCTTCTACAATTTTTCCTACTGGGTACTGCACTAAAATACCTGTAAGTAACTGACCTTATTTATTTACCTATGAAATATGCAAATTAAGAGCCTGCTACAAGTATGATCGATGTGTTTGCAATTCAATTATTGCAATATCTAATGAAAATCAAAAACAAACAAATCATACTCTCTGATAACTTATAAGAAGAGTGAGCAACAAAAACGCTCGAAGAAATGCCTTTTCGAGCATAACAACAACAACATACATATGTGTTTATTGATAATTGAAAACTTATACGGCATTTGCATAACGTCATACGTTTGCTTTTAACACACAGACACACACACGCACACACAAAGGCATATACATACGAAGCTATGAATTTCAAATGATTTTTCACTCGGCTGGCTGGAAACTTTTGAAAATTTTAAAAGCAACGCACTTGCCTCGCAGGTGTTTTGCACAAAAATTAAGTCAACTGTAAGCAGACACACACACACTCAGAGACATGCAAAAATTCAGATTTTCATAACAAACTTATGCACGCACGCAACTAACTGTAAGTGAGAATACATTTACGAGCAAAATTTAGCACAGCAGGGTGCGGGTTAACGGTACAAGGAATTTATGTGGAGATGACTGCAAGCATTCAAGAAGCAGCAAAAATTTACATACAACATACATATATGTATATGCGACTGTATAACGGTGCATACGCATTTTGCTGTTCGTCATATGTACACCTGCAAGTGCACGACGTGCAACATTGATCAGTCTGCCGCAGTGGGCCATGAACGAAATGCAATTTGCATATACATACTCGCTGCCACATTTGGCTTGCAACACAATGTTGCATGATAGACATGCGAGCGCACGAAGGTGTTGCACTGCAAAGCTACGACACACACGCTCACACAAACAAAAATATGCATGCATGTTGCATGCCACGCGCTTAAAATAATGACTACGAGCTGCTGTTCCCATTGCAGCGGCAGTGGTGTGCGCTCCTCCGCACCGGAAGCAAGAGCAATTGCTACGTTGTGGGTGTATGTGTGAGTGTGTTGTGTGTGTGTCTATTTGCTCGTCTTACTTCATCAATAATTCATATACTGTGCATTGCATGGTAATGCTGCGCCTCACACCCAGGGAGTCACTTTTGAATGCGTGTATTTTGCATATGGCTGTGTACATATGTGTGTCTGTAAGAAGTAGTTTGTAGGTGTGTGCGCCTGAAGCTGCCGTGCTTGGCCATTCAGCAGCACAATCATTTGCTGGTCAGACTTCATTCGCATTTAGCTGCTTATCTCGTTAATGACAAATGTGAAACCCTGCAGCTGAGGGTTGTGGCAGAATTTCGAAAGCTGTGAGCTGTGTACAGTGTGTAAGATAAGCAAATAATTTGATAAAAAAATTATTTCGGTAAAAATATTTTTATAAAAAATTTGAATGACGATTTTTGGTAAATTCTTATTAAAATATATTTATTAAAACAAAAAAAAATAAATTTTCTAACAAATAGCTCTACAAAAATTTTGAAAAAAAAAAATTTTTTGTAATACAAATTTTCTAAACAAATATTTTGTTTAAATAAAAAATAAATACATTTATGAATTTTTTGAAAATTTATTTACAATACAAACAGAAAAAAATTAAAAAAAAAACTATTTTTTTAAATAAAAAAATTTATAATTTTTCAGAAAATTATTTTAAAAAAGTTTTCAACACAGGAAGTTTTCAAATAAAAAAGACTAAATTTAAAATTATATTTTTTAAATGGTTAATATTTTTCCAAAATTAAATTTTTTTCTAAATCTCTAAATTTTTTATATTTTTAAGGGGGGGTAAGGTTTGACAAATTTTGTTTTTCAATTTTTTTTTAAATTTTTTTTCTGAACCATCAATATCTCAAGAATATTGTGTTAAAATTTTAGGTCATTCGGAGAAAAACTAACGAAGTTACAGGAGGTTGAATAACGGTACTTCCAGCTATCTGCACTGAGTGTACAAAACTTTGAATCGATTTTCCCAAATATGTCATTTTTAAAGTCGGTGACCAGCCTACAGAAAAAACTACTGCATCGATCGTTTTGAAATTTTGAACAAATATTCTACATATATATAGCTCTCGAATGACAGTTTTTCCAAAAATTTTAATTACCAACAATTTTACAATAACAAATAGGTCGATTTTTTCGTCTAAAATCGTTATTTTGGCTTGAAAATGGTACCAAAAATTTAAAAATTTAAAAATTAAAAAAACTCGACGTCAATTGAAAGATAAACTAATAAACTAAAGAAAGCATTTTGATTTTTTGGTTTCGGATGATCCAGTGATGCTGTAGGCTGGTCACCGCACAACAACTTTTTTTCGAGGTGCCTGCTGAGATCGACGATAAATCCGTTATTCCTCGCTATTTTTCGATAAAAATTTTTTTTAAGTATCCTTCAAATGTTGCACTTTCATATAATAATAAGTAAAATAAACCTACAGCAATAATTTTTTCTAAAAAAATTCATGAAAAAAGGTCTTTTTTCGACGAAACAAACCTTACCCCCTCCCCCCCTTAATATTCCGTGTAACTTAAATTTATTATACTACTAAAAATAAATTTTGTATTTAACTTTTAAATTTATTTGGAACTGAGTAAAAATTTTATAAAAATAAATTTAATGTTTCGAAGTTAATATTTTTTTTTAATTTATTTAAAATATTTTCCTTAAATACATTTTCATAAATTTAATTTAATTTTCTAAAAAATTCTGAAAATCATGATTTTTTATTTTAAAATACAAAATATTGCAAAAACTTAATGTTTTAAGATGTGCGACTCCACTAAAATATTACGCCTGAATGTAGGCAACAAAAGCATTTTAAACATATTTTTACTTCAAAAAGTAGCCTACATTTTGGCAGATATTTAATGCATTTGACATACACTACCACTCCCAGAGCATCAACGTTTAACTCGTTTTTAAGTAGCTGTATGCTGTACCGTTGTCGCACATCACAACTGTCTTGAGACTTGGCGTTTATGTCTTAAACATTTGCAAGCGCTCACATGCGTTAGTACAGACACTAGATAGCCTGTAGTCAGAGACACAGCCTACACAATAATCAGTAAGTCCTTTGGTAATGCTATGTCTATTATTTGTGTCCTGAAGGCAAATTAAAATCAGCTTTTGGACATATTTACATGAGTTGTTATGTGGCAATGTTTGTTAACCAACACTGATTGCAGGCCAAGTGCGTTCATGCACATGCACATATATTACATACGTATGCGCATGTGTTGCGTTTACGACGCACATTAATTATTTCATTACCCAATTGAGGTACGTGCGACCGGACGCAGACACTGGGAGAAATAATTTATGGCGTTGTTGCAATGGTTAAGGTTTATTATTCAATAAATATTGTTAAAGGAGTATAAGTATCTTGAATTTATTTATATTTTTATCGCTTTTGTATAGAAAAAAAATGTTAAACAAAACGTTGCCTACCTTTAGGCTCAATTTTTTATATCGAAGTCACATAGATACCAATTTTAATTTTTAGTGTACAGAAGAAGGAAAATTTTCAGTGTAAAGAAGAAGAATATATGGTTCTACCAATTACGTGTAGTCTATTGTACGGCGCCTGCAATTGTACCATCATTTATGACAGGTCCAAGCTGACAACAGCATACTCAGATTATATACATGTGTATTAAATAGTGGCAGAATTTAGACATAAACTGATTAAGAATCTTAAGTGGACATGTGATGTAAGTGGAATTGTTAAAAAAATGTAGTTTGAAGATTATTTGATAAATTAAGAAAGCGACCTACACAGGAGTAAAATTTTCAATATTTTCTTTACCAAAAAAATTTAATTCAACACATTCGAGTATTTTCGCTTTATAAAACATATAAATAGTTGCTTCATTGCGATGTCGCGTACAAATTTGCATTTTAAACATTTTAACATGGCATATTTTAAGGCGTCAATGCCATTATATACCTCTACCTGCCGAAATACACATCTACGTGTAAATATATTAAAGTAAATTTGTATAAATATGCAACCATAAATGCAACAACGCTTGAGCAAAATTTTCTCTTGCCTCTTGCCATTTATGTACTCGTATGTTGCAATGCATCCTTTCACAAGTATTTATTTGGTAAATTTATGCACAATAATTAAATTCATCAATAACGCATCGATCAATCAATCAATCAATACATGCATCAATCAAGCGACCAGACAGTAAATATTTTCATTGCGAACACATACGCATACATACATGCAGACAAGGACATTTGCAATGAGAGTGTGCACAGCATAGCAGTACCGTGGTGCTTAAAAATATTTATTTGTGTTTGTTGCCAAATTGCGTTTGACATTTAACAAGTGTTTGTACTTTGGGATTTTTCGGGCAATACACCTACATGTACATGTACATTTATATGTTTTAATTTTATTTTTTGAAATTTACTACATGTTTTAATCGGCTGAGAAATATTTAGTTTATTGCTTCACTACCAATGTAAACTAATAATCATAAAGTTGAATGAGAAATTTTGAAAGGTTAAATATATAGTTATCGAAAAATTTAGAACAATATTTTTGAACATAAATAAAATGGTTTGCTAAACTAAAATTTCAATCCGATTTTGAGTTCAAGGAACCCTTTGATTGGTAAAGACAATATTTTCATAAGAATATAAGGACTATGAATATCTAGTAGAATTTTGTGTGGAGCTCATAAATATTAAAACAAAAGCGTTATCTTTAGAGAAGACCTATAAAGTCAAACATAAACAGAGCAGCTATATATATATGAGTATATAGGAAAAATTCTACAACGGGTCAAGTAAATGTTTATTTAATTACAATAAGAAAGAGAAAGAAATATATTTATTTATTTATTTTTTGGCCCTGGTTTTGTGGGATAACCCCTAAAAGCAAGAAATTCAGCGTTACCTTCTGCATGTGAGAAACAGAAGTATCTTTTATAAGCCCCCGTTAACATAAGAAATTACCTTTCTATGAAATCGGCATACTTAACCTAACTTTCTTATGTTAAAATTTATAGAGCGGATGTAAAAAATAGAGGTGCTATTATGTCACATGATGAGCTATATTTTTCGATTGTTGAGGTAATAATCACCCATTTAAAAACTTGATGTATTATTCCATATTCCACATACCAGTATTTTCCATATAAGTGACCGACATCCAATATCCTAAGACAAGATAAGGATGGTGTTAAAGGAAGGAAAGTATATTCAAATTCTATAGAAAAACCATGAAATCGATCATTTGCTGTTTATTGAGACTATTCAATATAATTTTTTAAATTTACAGGGCCTGCGATTATTTCCCCGTGTCATAGGCTCAAAGTCTCGAAATTTGTGAAAGCATTATCAGTGAAATAAATGGTTATAGAAAATGTAAAAAATAATAAAAGAGGACTAAGAAAATTATGAGTACTAAATTATGGGAGATGCAACCAGTAATATGTATAAGTTCAATATATGAAGAATTGGTTGAAATAAAATTATATCTGCAACAGAAGATAATTTTTTACATTTTGGCAAAGGAGTTCAACCAAACAAGGAAGATTAGGATAAATAATATTTAACTTTAATATTTATTTAGAACGAAAAAAATCTTCCGATTAAAAACAAAAATTAATAATAAAAAATAATAATTATAAAAATAATTAATTGAACTCAAGTTTTTCTGCAATTTTATTTGCAAATTTTATGAAAATAATTTTCTTCTTTATCGTCTATAAAGGAGCTGTTATAATGTATTATTTATAAACATTTAAATCTATGTAAAATTTAATATTAAAAATATTTTTTCAAAACTGTTAGTATTGATATTCAAAATCATATGGGAATCATTGTTAATTGGTTTGTAGTACAAAATATTGTTAAGACTTATTTTATTAAGGAGAGTGGCTTCACTAAAATACACCCCTCGATGTAGGCAACAAAAAAGCTTAAGATCTTTCCCAAAAGTTCTAAAATTATTGAAAATAAATATTTTGGCTTTTTAAATATTTAAAACTCATTTACAATTAAAATATTAATTTAAAACAAATTTTATATCAGTTGAACTCCAAAAAACCAACACTAAAGCACGGAAGTTTAAGCTTAATCCCCCACATAAAAGCCACAAGTACTGTCTAGCTTGAAGTACAATGAGTTAATGAGAGTATTACCAAAAGCATTGGCATGCATACCAACACGCAGCATGCAAGTAAGACGATGTATTTATTAAAATGCCACTAAATACACACATATACATGCGTACTTGAATATCAATATGTGTGTTTAAGTGAGAGGCTGCTACTGTTAACATTTGTCATTATGCATTAATAGCAAAGCATTAATCATTGCGTGGCGAAAATAAATGTGCAGACGTACACACAACACACTACAGCGGATATACCTTGGTAAACACACGCTCTACGCAGTTTGGCTGCAATGGCCAAAAACTGAAATAACAGTACACAAAAGATTGGCGGTTGGGCGGAGCGAAAGCTAAACAATGAGGCTTTTGTGCACACGCATACACAATGCGTTACGGCCGGTTTATACCTTGATGTTAGTGTGTGGGTGTGTGTATTTGCTCAAGCATATGTGTAAATTAATACGCACCATTTGGAGGGCGGGGAAGGAGATAGAGAGAGTGGGCGACTGCTGGCATTTGCCGCATGTAAAACCGAAATATAACGAGCACCAATTTAGATGGGCAAACAGCAGCAGATGCATGAATGCACCCACACCGTAGCATACTTTAAGGCTGCAGAGCAACACAAACTCAAATACATGGAATAGCAGCAGTCAGCCAGCCGACCGGCCGTTATCGTTCAACCAACACTGCTGCAAGGCACATTTCCACATTTCGACCATCAGGTATATGCTTGATTAATGTGTCGCTGCCACAGAGTCGGAACGTGGTGACAAAAGTGCAAAGGAGACGGCTAAAAATTTCGCATATATATACAAATATGTATGTATGTAAGTATGTGTGTTTGAATTTTCAACAGCTGCTTGATGCCTTTGTATGGCTTTATCGCACACTGTTCTGGCTGTCAATGAGTGCGAACATTAATTTTTGGCATTGGTCATATTGTCCTGCTGGCCAAAAGCACCAATACGCACACACACACACTCCTGAATATTTATACTCTCGCAACAAATGTTGCTAAAGAGAGTATTATAGTTTTGTTCACATAACGGTTGTTTGTAACACCCAAAACTAAACGAGTTAGATATAGGGTTATATATACCAAAGTGATCAGGGTGAAGAGTGGAGTTCAAATCCGAATGTCTGTCTGTCGTCCGTCCGTCCGTCCGTCTGTGCAAGCTGTAACTTGAGTAAAAATTAAGATATCTTGATGAAACTTGGCACACTTATTTCTTGGCACCATAGGAAGGTTGCTTCGAAAATGAGCAAAATCGGACCACTGCCACGCCCACAAAATGGCGAAAACCGAAAACACATAAAGTGCCATAACTAAGCCATACATAAAGCTATGGAAATAAAATTTGGTATGAAGGATCGTACTATTAAGGGGCATATCTGGATGTAATTTTTTTGGGGAAGTGGGCGTGGCCCCGCCCCCTACTAAGTTTTTTGTACATATCTCGGAAGCCAATAGAGCTATATAAACCAAACTTTCTGCAGTCGTTTTTTTTAGCCACTTCCTAATACAGTCCAAAAATTGGATCATAACCACGCCCACCTCCCATACAAAAGTTAGGTTGAAAATTACTAAAAGTGGGTTAACTCACTAAAGAAAAACGTCAGAAACACTAAATTTCACATAAGAAATGGAAGATGGAAGCTGCACTCAGATTTTTTTACAAAATGGAAAATGGGCGTGGCGTTGCCCACTTATGGGTCAAAAACCATATCTCAGGAACTACTCGACCGATTTCAATGAAACATGGTTTGTAATAGTTTCCTTACATCCCAATGATATGCTGTGAAAATAGGCCAAATCAATTCACAACCACGCCTACTTCCTATATACCAGAACTTAGAAGACGACCTGAATCGTTTACTTTACAATATATAAAGTAAGCACTAGTGAAGATATCGATGCAGAACTTTGCACAAATACTATGTTTATAGTGTGGCAGCCCCATTCTAAAAATCGCCGAAATCGGACCATAGGCCCCATATATCGAACACGAGGACCTCAGCGCTTCTAACCTAATATTAGGGTTTCCAATTTTCAATGGACTTTATACAATATATATGACGAATATGTGGGTCAAATAGTGTATTATATAATATAAACAAAGTTAAATAAATAAATTGCGAGAGTATAAAATGTTCGGTTACACCCGAACTTAGCCCTTCCTTACTTGTTTTCATTTGTTCCATCTGTATTACTGAGCGTCCTCCCGTGTTAAACTGTATATCGGCGCGTAATTTTCTTGGGGCAATTTCTGTGTGTTTGCTGGCCATTATTTACAACGTTTGCAATCATCATCAGCACCACCACATCATTATCCAGCTAAACTCATGCATATGTATGACGGCCCGACCGACCAGCTGCTTGGAGGTTATGTAATTTTTGCAAATTATGCGCAATGGCAATCACCTTCGAGCGCAGCAAATGCTGACTGGCGTTATTTATGTAATTTTTTGTTGTTGTTGTTGTTGTTATTATGAGACTGTCCACTAAAGGTGGCAGTGCTATTTGGTCTTGAATTTATGTTTTTGCCACTTTTTTTCATTTTATTTTGCACACATACTATATTAGAATCATTCCTCTCTCTCTCTCCCCTCTTTCTTTCTCGTTTTCTCATTTTCGCTCATCCAAATGTCGTTAACTAAATTGCATAGATTAAGTGCTTTAACGCTAGCAAAGCTGCTGAAGTGTGTTGCTTACCACGGCTTTGGCTGTGAATAACCTGATATTTGCACGCGCGTACAGACACATTCCATTACATATGTATATGTATGGCGTCTGTATGTAGATATATATGTATGCCTTAACCGTCGCCGGTTTCTTGCATTCGCTTGCACTTTCGCTTTACACGCTCGGCTGCACTTTTTCATTTTCATGCAACAGACTTTGGTTGGGCGACGAAATTGCTAAGTACAGTTATTTTTTTCGACTGGAATGTTGTAGGGTTGTGTTGTGCAATGCACTTGAGAAAATTATTTTGAATATTCTAATCATTTTAATGAAAAATTGCACCTAATCGCTATAAACAGATCACCGGGTCTAAAAGCACGATCGTCCAGTCTTCATAAGGCATTGATCCTAGATAGGAAGGCTTTGATGAGTTTCTATGGTTCCAACACATAAACCCACGGTCAAGAATTTTTATCCGGCCAAGAACTGATAACATGACAGCCTTCCTTGAAATTGTTTGGGGAATAATTTCTGCCGCTACAACAAAAGCAACATCCTTTTCTAGAACTCTCTGTTCTTGTCAAGGTTGAATCTATGTAATTGGCGTAGGAACTGTTTATCCGATTATAGCCGAATCGATAATAGCGCGCCATTATTATCTTTCCCTCGCAGTTCGCCATCAGTTGGAAATGCCAAGTGTAACCAGGCTGCTCCACATATGGTTTTTCCAACGGAGTGGAGGACGTCCTCTTCCTATATTTCCACCGGCGGGTACTGCATCGAAAATTTTCAAAGCTGGAGAGTTTTCGTCCATTCTGACAACATGACCTAGCCAGCGTAGCCGCTGCCTTTTTATTCGCTGAACTATGTCAATGCGCAAATGTCCTAGTGCCGTCTCATCGGATGTTGACATCGTCCACGCTTCTGCGCCATAAAGCAGGACGGGAATGATAAGCGACTTGTAGATTACTTTTCAATTGCCTACTCAGTCCAAAGTAGCACCTATTGGCAAGAGTGATTTTGCGCTGGATTTCAAGGCCGACATTGTTGGTGTTGTTGATGCTGGTTCCAAGTGAAACTATCTAAAACTTGTCAAGGTAAAGTTCATAAATAACCTTACAAATCTGACTATGTAGCGGTTTCAGTAAAAAAATCCGATCTAACAAATGGGCAGTTAATATGGAATATTTAGTTATCGGAGAGATCTCTGAAAGTATTTACCATAAGTTTTTAAAATTCGTTGAAACTAGTTTTAATTATAGATCTATAAAAATACCTCCCCGTCATAAGTAGATGGTCTGAGAAAATAATTCGCAGGATCAAGAATATCCAGAGTTAAGTATAAGTGTCTAAGTGAGGACTGATCTTAAGTGGAAAACAACTGCACCAATACAATATGGAGACTTTAACCAAAGTGAAGTAAGACACACCCTCTTGGGTGACTTTATATAATATCAGTAAATACTTCTAAAATGTCAATAAAATGCACATTTTCTCAAAGGTCATCGGAGTTTCAATATACTGACAAGTGAATGAGTTTCAATACCTGGGCTATATGAAACAAATGAGATAAGCGAAATCGAGAAAATATTTAGTTCTGAGAAAATCTTTACCGAAAAATTATTCAAATACTTAACGACTCTAGAAATACTATCTATTTATAGAAAAATGGATTAAACCGCTAAAATAAGTTTAAGTTCCACAACCCAAAACTAGGTCCACTTTGTCAAATTCATTGCAGTACCACAAGTTCTCTACACACAAACACTTCTCACACATAATTTTCTCCCAGTGCAAAATGCCTTCCTCAAATGCTCGCACATAATTTGCACATGTTCACACACAGCCCTCTAAGCACTGAGCACTGAGCACTAGGTACTTAAGTGTTGCTACTATTTCAAGCAAGACGATTGCATTTACTAAATGTCACACGGGGCGTATAAGCAACGTGTGTAGCACATAAATCACGCTGCAAATGTGGCCGCCGTCGTCGCTACAGGCGAAAGCGAATAAATGTGGTGCACTTTTGTTGTTGTTGTACACACTTTTCTTATTAGTTTTTTTTTTTGTGAACCACCCTTTTGCATTCAAAATGTCACCTTTGTTTACAGGAAATGACAAACAGACGCACACACAAACAGGAAGGGGGATAAGAATAAGAATAAATATATACAACGGTAAATATATATATGTATATATGGAGAATATATGTAAACGCTGCCCCTTTTAAACATTTGTTGTCTACTTAATGCATGCTGCTTGCAACTTTTCATATTTCTCCCACCGCAGTTGCAGCTACTTTTGGCTCGCCTTGCTTTCTTTTCTTATTTACTCATTTCAATTCCGCACACTTGGCAGCTTTCAATTGCTTTGGCATTACTTCTGTTTGTTTTTTTTCTGCACTTGCAACAACAACAAGTAGAAACACACGGGCGCTTACGTAGCTGGTTTACGCAGCAGCGTCTCTATTACCGACGGGCGTCACCCTCATCAGCAGCTTATGATTGTGCGAATGCTTAAGCAGGCATACCTGCATTATACTTACAAAGGACATGCCACGTTGACTGTGTGCAAGTAACGGTAAATGCCATTTGAAATGTCAACTCACTAATGCGCTCTAATTGCATGCAACATACGAGCGGATATACGCACATACATACATACATATTTAATATTATATATTTAACGGCTGCTCAAATATCCTTCCACTTGCATTTCTTTTCGTTTTTATTGTTGTTTTGTGCAAGTTTAGATTTCTTAAATTAAAAAGTAATAGACAATGTCACAGACGAAAAAATTAATGAATGAGCCTGTATGTTTGTATATACACTTATATGCATCTATGGAAACATGCAAGTAATTAGCTGTAATTCAATATTCTCTGTTAATGCATGTAATGAGCGTGTAATTGAATACTAACTAGCTCGGGGTTAATTTGTGAGCACAAATTATATTTACAAGTCATTTCGAAAGCAAGTTGAGAATTATCCTTTATTTGTTGATTTAATGTGTCATTTGCATATGCTAAAGTAGGTAGAATTGCTAAGTGTCTGGGAGTTTTGATCCACTTACTGCTGCTATAGTTTATATAGGCAAACTAAAATGTTTTGGAGAGTGAAACTGGACGAGGAAACTTTACATTACACAAAAATATTGATACAAAATATTATTCAATTATACTGCACAAAAAAATATTGTGCAATAATATTGAACAAAAAATATTGCGCAATAATATTTAATTAATATCTTACGCAGTAATTTTGATATAATAGTTTTTGCGCAGTAATACGGAAATTGATACAATAATTTTTACATAAATATGATAAATATTGGGCAATAATATTGACAAAAAAATATTTGGCAATATTAATAACTTAAAATATTGCACAGTAATATTGATAAAATATTGCGCAATAATTTTGATACACTATTTTACTGCGCGGCGATATGGAATATCAATATTATTGGCGTGAAGAGATAAAAAATATCTTCAATAAAATTTATATAAATTAGATACTTATATTAACAATTGTGCAATATTTTTTAATCAATATTCCGGTTGACACACAAATAATAATGTTAATATTTTTGATGAGACTGGCATACAATTTCACCAATAATATTGAGGTAAATAATTTTATCCTAATCAGCGTTCACAAGAATATTAGCATAATTATTGATGTAAATATGGAGGAAAATATTCATATTAGTACTGGTATTGACAGTGACCACGTTTGGTATTGATATCTTAACCCATTCCCTCCCATTGTGTTTTTTTTTTAACCAAGTGAGTAAAAAGGGATCGAATGGAGTTTCTGCGAGTACAATGGGAGAGAATGGGTTAATATGTGAAGTTGACCCAAAATAATGAAATTTGTAACTGGCATCAATTAATATCAAAAATGACAATTAAACAAGTGGAAAACGTGACTCGAAAATATTGCACAATAATAATTAACACACACAGAAAGATATGTTCATCTATCGAGTTTAGTTTTTAATGCCGTTTTTAATATTTAAATATGAAAAGGGAATAAATATGAAAATTTATTGACACAAAAATATTGCACAATAATATTGATAACAAACTATTGACGCAAAAATTTTCTAAATAATATTGACACAAAAATATTGGATATATTCGGTTTAAATATGAAAATTTATTAGCACAATAATTTTAATACTACAAATATTTACACAAAAATATATTCTAAACAATATTGACATAAAAATTTTAATACAAAATAAATACAAAAAAATATTGTGCAATAATATGGATTAAAAAATATTGCACAATAATATTAATGCAAAAAATAATCAAATAATACTGCACAATAATAAATGCGCAAAATATTGCACAATAAAATTGGTCCAAATAATTGAATTATTGCTCTAAATTGCTATATTTTATGCTTCATTATACTTCCACGTACCAGTAAGGTATATTAAAAAATCCTATTTATCGCCAAACTCTTCCCATTCCCCAGAGGTATCACTATATAAGATGTTTATCAACCTTTTAAATGTCTTTAGAGAATATCTGTATTCAATATGTTTATTAGCATTGTAAATTTTCCCCTCACATTTATTCAACCAACTCACATCGTCATGAATACGTATTTAAATAAGTATGCGTATGTAATTATACTTTCATACAGCCACTTGAGTGGTAATTTGCATTAGTCACCCTGCTATGCGGCACGCCTCCACGTCCACCACTTCTATAGCAAGCAATGACACACAACAACACTTCCAGCACATTTAATGCTAAACGCCAACAAATATTTTAGCAATTCAAATTGTGCGTTTTAATTTCGCCACCGAATAGTTGCGGCAGCCCTTAGCTGCGTGGAGCGCTCAATTCCTCGTGGATGGTTATTGTTGGTGGTGGCGGTTGGCACTAAGTGTAAATTTGAATTTTTCAAAAATAACCAAAGGCGTTATTTCCAAAACTAACCGGAGACGCTGTCGCCTGATTTCGCTCCTGCGTAGTGTTTTTTTGCACTAAATTTCCATTTTCATTGCGCAATTTAAGTTCGCGCGCGGAAATCGTGTTAAATTTGTTGTGAAATTTAGTTTCGAAATTAAGTTTTGGCTGTGGGCCAACACACAACGGCTGCGTGGCAATTTTGTGCGAAGCAATTGCAAAACTTTGGTGATTAAAATTTATTGAAATACCAAAAATTGCCAACAACAAAAACAACAATAATAATAATAATGGCAGGAGAGATTGTTGGCTATTAGGTTACTAAGTAAAAAGAATTTGTTGCGCGGAATGCCACTTTGTCACCAAATACTAAATTATTTGGTATTCAAAACTGTGCTGCAATGCATTTAACTTTAATTGGCAGAGTAAATAGTGGAAAAAGCAATAACAAAATAAATGCAAAAAACAACAAAAATACGCAAAAGTCATCAAATTGCAGTCGCATTGTTGAGAGTCAATGATTCAATGTGTCAGAAACATAAACAGACGGACAGAGAGAGAGGGAGAGGCACTCAAGCACACAAAGCGAAAATTTTCAAAATTCCACATTTGAAAAATGGCTCGGAGCATTTTGTTTTGAATTTTTGCAAACATTTTTGACACTTCACACGCGCTTCGTGAGCTTCGCATAACGGTTGCGAGTGTTCAGTTGAGAAATAACTGCGCTTAATGCCAATGCGAGTGAGGGAGAGAGAGAACACATAGGTAAGTAGTTAGAAAGAGTCTGCATTTATTTGGGTTTTACCGTTTCAAGTGTTGACATTTCACAAACATTGTTGTCAGTTGCACGTGTGCCTTATTTGTTGGAAAAGCGTAGAAGAGGAACACAGATTGCCATGTAATTATTGATGACACTTGGCTTATGTTCTACATACAACAACAGCGGACAAGCATGCAACATGCCAGCCGGCGAACGTTGAAACAAAACAAAACATACAGTCAAACAACGGTCATAAATCAGTTGGGCAAAATCAAATACTATATAAAATACTTTTGATGCTATGCAACACATGGCCGTCAAGCTGTCAGAAACCCAGTGGTGTGTTGCGTGGGATGTAGGGTGGTGCTGAATTAGTGTAGAAAGACCTTAATTTCTTACAAGCTCAATTTATTTAAATGAATTATTTTGCATACGCTAAAGTAAGTAGTATTATTTAAAAATAATAATAAAAACAATTATTGCACAATAATATTGACCTTTAATATTACACAATATTATTGACATAAAATATTGCGCAAAAATATTATTGTAAAAATTAAAAAAAACGATCGCTCAGCAATATTGCACATTAATATTGACACAATAATTTCAATATTGTAAATGTGATCAACAAAATTTGCGTCTATAGGCAAAAAAATATTGACATCAAAATATTATCATAAAAGTCACTACTACATTGTTAAGTGTTTATATAAATTTCGGCCTTTAGAAAATATATGCCAAATCATTGACAGCTAGAAAACCCAGTATAGAGAGTATAAATAGCATACAAGCTGAAGTAATACTGGAATAAGGATCAATGGATATATAGTATATTATATATTTCTGGTATCCCTATAACTTGGCGCTTTAGTTGGTCTAAAACCCACAAGATATCCCTGATATACCAGTTATGACACAGACTTGTTCCAATAACATCCTAAATTAAACCAATCTCTAAATGGATTACAATCAATTTCTCTCCACCATGCACTTCATACACTGTCATACTACAATCATTAACTTGACTGCACAATTACACCAAAATATATACATATTTGCCGAACAATCCGCATCGTGTTCGAGTGCTCGTTTGTCTGTCTGACGCCAGCAGGCTTCTGCTGCAATTTCATATTTCAGCACTTTTGGGTATTGTAGACAATGTGAATCCTTTTTTACATGGCTGAGAGTTTGTGTTGAAAATGTGAATTACACATATTATTGGCAATTTATTTGCGGATATGATAAATGACTGCTTGCAAGCGTTCAATTGTTGGAGTTACATTGAGCTCTCAAGCTTTGATATGTTTGGGAATACAAATTTTGAAATATTGCTTAAAAGTTATTTTGGCAACGAAATCAAGGGTTACAATATTTAATTTCAGAAACCCCTTAAGGTTTGGTTTGGATCCAAAATTTCGACCGAAATCTGGGACGAAAGTTGTTGTAGAAAACAAGAGAGCCTTTGGTTGTGTAAAACTCCGAGTCCGAAGGTAGAATGTGGGAGTAGTGTAAGGAAAAATAATTTTTAGGGATTCTTCACCTTGTCCATCTCGTTTCCTGACAAAAAAAAATATTTTCTCTGGGATTCCGCCCCGTTTGGGTCCAAAGTATATAGTTTAATGATGGGATTTATGGGATGGGATTTTTAGATGACTCATAGAAAGAACTGGATTTTTAATTTTCAGGTCTTTTGGAGAGATAAATTATAAAATATTTCTAAGAGGATAGAGTTCAAAGAAGTTAGAAGGCTCGCAGAACTAAGATAAAATACAAAGAAATGTCAATTAAAAGTCATGGAAAATATACTTCGACGGAATACAATGGTAATAAATACTTTTATCTCACCAAGTCCACTTAAACTAATTTAAATGTGGAAATAAACAAAAATGAGACACCAAAAACTAATTTAGCCCCCACCAATACCCATCAATTAAAGTAAAAGAACTGATAAACATGAAATTAATTTATGTTACATGAAAAATGGTACAAAGTCGACGGTTGAGTGTGACGCAAGTGTCAGACGTGTCGGGTCACAGTGGCTGAGCTGAGCGGCACTCAAAAAACAAAGCAAAACTACGTCACTGTTATAAAAACTGGCACAAATAACTGCATATCATTTAAATGCGAATGAGTCTGTGTGTGTTGTGGCATTTTTGCGCCAAAGTTGCATACCAAGTTGCAAGTTGAAAGCTGCCTGTTATTGTGCGAACGCTGGTGCAGCATTGTGGTAAGCAGACCGACTGCCTGCCACACACTGACCTCGATATAACATACCATACCAGGGGTACAGCTTATATATGTATGTTTGTATTTGTGCCTTTTCAGTGAATGCATATTATTAATATCTGTGGAGCGTGTGTGGGCGTGGGCGGCTACGGTGTCCTTCGTTGTTGGCTGCCGCTTTTATGTGTGCCGTTATCATTTTGTTGCATGCGTTTGTAAATATTTTTGCGTTTTTCCCTTGTTTTGGCATTCTTTTGGCGCATAGCCGCTTTTTGTCGGCGCTGTTATGCTGTGCACTCAGTCAGACTGGCAGTGCTACGCAATTCATACTCGCATTCTTATGTTTCTATGATATGTTTTTGTTACAGTTTTTTTGTAAATTCAAACAAAACGTAGGTAAATCTCACTGAATTCTCTTTTTTTGTGGTGACAGTTCGCCTTGGTGCGAAAATGTATATCAAAATGGCATAAAAATGTGCTTTATGTTGGGATATATTGTAGAAATATGGACCTTTAAGGGATTACCATATGTATATATGAATGTTATTCGACCAGTGTGCAGCTTAGTATTCTTAGAGCAATTACTAAAAATTTATATGAAGATAATCCCACTTAGAAACAATGGTAATCGTAAACAACTAAACGCAGAAAATGTGTATGCGAAAACACTAGCAAATACTCTATCCTGCATTTCTATCTTAGAGATCTAAATATGAAAGCCTTATTCGAAAGAAATAGTTTAAAATGAATATTCTTATGTTTCGTATAAGCCGAATATATTGCTTGTGTTTTAGTGGATTTGCACGCCAATGCATTCACTCTGCACCGGATATTGCGGAAAGAAGAAAGAAGCTGGAATATAGCTACTGGCCACTGACTATTTCAAATCTTCTATGCACTTTCGTATAAGCGGCTGTATGTGTTCGCTAACGCAAAGGAAGTGAGATAAGCTGCGCACGATTGCGGTGATGAATGAAAGCGTTATGTAATGCCAATTTTTCATTTCGTTCCATGATCAAAAAGCACGGGAAAGTACTTTGTTTATATGTATGTAAGTAATAAAATGTGTAAGCAAGGACACAAACAAATGCAAGTGGCCAACTAGTCCTTTGGATATTGTTGTCATCAACGTTGCTCAGCCAATCGCAATAAAGTCTAATTCATTTTCTCTCTGTGAATGAAAATGGGTTTTTTCAAACTAACTTTGCGTTAACCTTTGACTAACCATTTCTCATGGTATTCTTAGTTATTCTCTGAATAACTGCATGCTTGGTTCCATCCTATTGCTATCTAATACGCATTTTATTTCACTTATTTTCCTATTCTACCTCCTCCTGATACTATGTACCTCTGTAGAACCTATTACTAAAAATATCATTGGTGTTACATTCACTTAGTTCACTTTGATGGATCTAAACCGACATTTTTTCAGAGCTACGCCAATTTGTTAATTTTTGATATTTTTCAAAAAGCGTGAGCCACTGTATAGGAATACCTTCAACTTGAATGCCCATTTGAATTTTTTTAGTTTCAGCTATTCATTCGGTCGGAATCATGTCAGCAGGTGGGGAACTTTTTTTGGCACCTCCCAAGACAACACATAACACCTTTTTGCTATATTTTTGTAAAATATTGCTGAAAATATACCTTATTATGTCCAAAAAAAAATTTCGAAACATTCGGTCGAGTACTTTCTTAAAAAAAAATCACGAAAATCGCCTAATTATTCATGTGTTACACTGGTATAACCCCTTAACCGTGTTCCAGCATAAATATTTTCTTTTAACCTTCATTAAAAAAAAAAACAATTTGGATACCAACTAACATCATCATATGATCTCTATATCCAGTGGCTTTAAAACTGTAAACTACTGTACTAAAATTACTTTGTGCACATTTGACTCTCAAACTACTTAATATGCATATACAAACATACATATATTTGCATCATACATATATTTGCACTTACTTGTTGCTTACATTTCCTTCTCTTACTATTGACCGCTTCATTTCATCAGCCGTACACCATTCTATACACACATGCACACACCTATATACGCGCCGGCTCACGCCACTCACTTCAGATACAGATTTTTTCACTCACGAAATAAGCATATGAAATCGAACGCCCGGACTTATTTTTTACACGATTTCAATAAAACACTAATTGAACTTTAGTTTTTTATAAAAATATTAACAAATACCGCAATATTAACTAAATTATAAATAATTTTCCTCTGCCTCTGTTGAATTGCTTTCGTTTTCATACGTGTTTCCTACTTTACTCGCTTGTTTCCGCTTTTGCAATTTCCTACTTCCCTTTCGCTAATACGATGAATCAGCGAATAATGTGAGAGCGCAGAGCGTATACGCAAGAGAACATTGTCAAACGCTCTAAGATAATAAAGCCAGAAGATAGTCTTTTAATTTCTTATAAATAATTTCTATTACATCGATATCTCTTAGATAGATCTCTTAGATATTGGTATTATGTATTTCAATGTGTACAGAGCTTTAGCTGCGCAGTCAACCTTTGTAATTAATATTTAAAATTAAAAATAAGAAATTATTTACACATAATTTCATCTTTACGCTAAATCAGTCTATTTTTTAGTTTCCTACTTTACTCGTTTTCGATATATAATTTCCTGATCCGCTTCTTAATTTGATTTACTCTGCTTAGGCGATAGAAGATTGGAAATATGCGAATGATTCAAAATCGAATAGCGGAGAGTCGAATATTATAGTCAACAATGAAAACATATTGTTATTTGTGGACATTATCGGAACACATGTATTAAGGCTAATAACTTATAAATAATTTCTAGCAAAATTTTTATAATATTTAATTTTAAATAATTATAATAATTAATATTTATGATTCCATACATAAAATACCAATGAAAATAATAATTCATTTATATACGTGCCAAATAAATAACTGATTTTTCCATTAATTACCGTATTATATCAACCTTTTTATTGCCATTAATATTTACAACATATGTTCGAATCCAATGCCTGCAGAAAATACACAAAGCCAACACGCATCATGACAAAAACTCTTTATTGTACTTTCACCCAATACTCATGCGTTCTTAGCTTATCGCCTTCGAAGCAAAAGAGATGTCATCTCTCTCGCCCACTAAAATACTCGCTGCACCAAAGCACAGAGAACAAACTCGTTAGCTTTGCATGCGCGCTCAGCTCACACGAGAGCAGCATACGATCTCTTTATGCAGTCATTGAAACAACAATTTTTGCAATTTATTTTGCGCATATTTTCAAATGCATTCATATTTGTTGTTGCTGTTTGTTCGTCGTGATTTGTTTGAACATTTTATTCATATTAATAAAACAACTTATTGCTAAACAAACATGTTTATACATGCACTTACTTGTAACGCATCCAATATAGCGCAGCATTCCTTTGCTTTCTTGTTCACAGCTTCATTTTCTCACCTTCACACTCGTTTACACTAACACATTCACACGCGCCGGCTCACCGTACTCACTTTCGACATACACTTTTTCATTCACGGAATAAATACATAAAATCGAACGCCCGCAGTTATTTTTTACACAAATTCACTAAAACAGTTCTTAAACTTGAGTTTTATATACAAATATTTTCAATAACCAAAATATGTACCGAAAAATCTTTAATTTCCTTCAGCTGCTTCTGAAGTGCTTTCGTTTTCAATCGCGTTACAAGAAACTAACGAATAACGGATGTTGCGGCGACTGATGGGATTCGACAGAGTTGCCTGCACAGAGTTTTTATGCAAATAGTAGATTTTTATTAGTACTACTTTATGAAAAAATAAAATATTTGTTAAAAATTGTTATATTTATATTTAATATATTAATATTATAATATATTGGCAAACTACTATTAAATAAAATGTATGAATTAAATTATTATTTAAATTAAATTAATTAATAAATATTGTTATTAAAATAAATTTAATTTTTTTACCAAGCAATTGAGAAAAACACAAATTATAAGTAATCACTTCGTACTGAAGTATCAAAAATCATGGTTTGTATTTGTTTAACTATACGAAAAAATTAAATATTATTATTTTTAAAAGTAATAAGTTTATTTATCTTTTACGTCTTTATTGAATTTTAATTTATTTTAAATTTATTTTTCAAATATTTTTTAGGAAAGTAAAAAAAAACAAGTAAGGAAAGGCTAAGTTCGGATGTAACCGAACATTTTATACTCTCGCAATTTATTGAAGAAATTTTATTAAGATAACGCACAAATTTACCCATAAATTCGGCATAAAGTTTAATAGAATAACGAAAATCGTCCTATATAGTGTATGAGGGCTGAGGTAATTCCTGAACCGATTTCATTCAATTTCACCAGCAAGGTACACTATATCCAATACTATACGCTCACTTAATTTTGCTAAGATATATCACATATTAACCAATACATATATGCGTAATAAAGTCCAACGAATTTTTGAAAAACCTTTAATTAGGTATATGGGAGCTAGGGGATGATATTTCTGCAAAACCTATAATTATGTATATGGGAGCTAAGAGATGTTGTGACCCGATTTTATTAATTTTTGGAACACACTATTGGAAGAAAACAATTTCCTCTGAATTACATTAAATTAGTTGAGAGATTTACCCATATTTTCGGTTAAAATTTAACCTTAGGCGCTGAGTTCAACATGTTCGATATCTGGGGCCTTGAAAAGGTATAGTCCGATTTCGACAATTTTTTCACAAATGATGCCACAGATCATATACTGTATTTGTGTAAAGTTTTATTTCGCTATCATCATTGGTTCCTAATGTATATGTTATAAAGTGAAGGATTCAGATGGAATTCAAAAGTGAGTTATAAAGAAAGTAGTCGTGGTTGTGAACCGATTTCATCCATTTTCCACACATGTCATCAGGGTGTCAATAAAATATTATATACCGAATTTCATTGAAATCTGTCGAATAGTTCCTGAGATATGGTTTTTGACCCTTAAGTGGGCGATGCCACGCCCATTTCCCATTTTGTAAAAAGATCTGAGTGCCGCTTCCTTCTGCTATCATTTCTGTGAAATTTTGTGTTTCTGACGTTTCTCGTGAGTGAGTTAACGCACTTTTAGTCATTTTCAACCTAACCTTTGTATGGGAGGTGGGCGTGGTTATTATACGATTTCTTTAATTTTTGAACTGTATAAGGAAACGGCGAAAAGAAATGACTGCAGAAAGTTTGGTTTATATAGCTTTATTGGTTTGCAAGATATATATAAAAAACCTATTTGGGGGCGGGGTCACGCCCACTTTTCCAAAAAAATTACATTCAAATATGCCCCTCCCTAATGCGATCCTATGTTCCAAATTGTATTTTCATAACATTATTTATGGCTTAGTTATAGCTCTTTATGTGTTTTTGGTTATCGCCTTTTTGTGGGCGTGGCAGTTGTCCGATTCCGCCCACATTCGAACTTAACCTTCTTATGGTGCCAAGGAACACGTGTTCCAAGTTTCATTAAGATATCTCAATTTTTACTCAAGTTACAGCTTGCACGGACGGACAGACGAACAGACGGACAGACGGACAGACGGACGGACGGACAGACAGACATCCGGATTTGAACTTTACTCGTCACCCTGATCACTTTGGTATATATAACCCTATATCTAACTCGTTTAGTTTTAGGACTTACAAACAACCGTTAGGTGAACAAAACTATAATACTCTCTTTAGCAACTTTTGTTGCGAGAGTATAATTATGTGCCCACAAATGCAACTTTGCGGCTGTTCCTGTCTTACTCGCTTGTTTCCGAATTTAATTTTAATTTCCTACTTCCCTTTCTTACTATGTGTAAAGCTACTCTGCGGATACGAGCAGAAGATTCTTTAGAAAGGAAGTAGCGAATAAAGTAAGAGCGCTGAGCGAAGAGACAAACTATTTTGATTTGAAAAAATTGCTTGCAGTAAAAGAGCTAACAGAGAAGACATATTTTTTTCTTTTATTTGAAAAATATATTTAAACTATATAATTATAATATGGGTTTAAAAAATACTTAGAATGTAAATTTGGATGATAAATTATAAAAAAATTAAATTTTATCTAATGACCTCAGTTAATTAGTTAATCATGAATAATAATCATATATCTACCTATCCTATCCTATATTCATTTAATACTATATTAATTTCGAATTCAGTGACTGCATAAACAAACAAAAACCCTACAACAAATACACACGCTTAATAACTTTTTGTGCGCTCTTCAAATAATTATCACCTGTTACATCAAAGAGAATTTTCATTTTCTCCCACTCACTTACTCGTTACTTTGAAAACACGAAGAGTCGGCAGCGCATGCACTTCTGCCGGCGCATTCAGTTTCCAATAATTCAAGGTGAAGTGTTGTTAATAAACTGACTCCTCTTAGAAAATATCGAATATTTAAATAATTAGCGCGACAAATAAAGTAATTTTACAAAATAAGTTAAGTATGTATAATGTTTTAATGAAATTGTGCGAATAAACAATGCGGGCGAAATATTAAAAGTATTTATTTTGTGCGTAAATACTTCGGCAATGAAAGTAAGTGCAGTGAGTCGCCGCGAGTACAAAAGTGTGTGATTAAAGTGTAAAAGGAACGAGTAGAAGGAGTGTCTAAAGAAGAAGGAAGTCTGAAGAGAATTGCATAATGCTTTTCAAGGTAAGCCAGTTTAGGAAAATTTTTTCCTTATATTATATTTTTTAAATAGTTTTAATAAATTTAGTAAATTTCACAAATTCATATACATATACACACATATACATATTTACATGTTCTTTTATAGAGAGTTATTCATATTATTAGTTTAAGTGCCATTGAATGTGCGTTTCGTTTTATATTTAAAAAAAAATATATATATTATTATGAGAAAAAATTATAAATTTAATATAATTTTTGCTATCTAAAAAACAAAAACTGACTAAAGAATGACTTCGAGTTGTACTTCTTAAGCCTAGTCGAGAACAATTTATTTTTTGATCCAACCAAAGCAAAATAATTATTTTGAAATCTTTCGTTTTATAGAAAAATGATTAATTAGAGTAAAAATAAATAATTTGAATTTTAAGGCTAAGATGGAAAATCCTGATCAAAAGACAGAGACAGAAATATTTGATTATTTTTTTTTTGTACATGAAAAATAACGGTATTTTATATTTGAGATTTTTAAATGTGGGAATTACAGCACAATTCTCTCTTATTGTTGAATTTCTGTAATTTCTTTCGCGAAGTACGTGTAGCGATAATTCCGTCACAAATGGTTGCCTTGAGCTTGATAATGGACCAAGAGTCAGGGATGTAAATTCTTAAGGCGCTATACCAGTGTAGCCCATGAAAAATTAAGCGATTTTCGTGAATATTTAAAAAAAAGTACTCGTTCGAATGTTTCCAAGTTTTTTGGACATAATAAGGTATATTTTCTGCTATATTTTAAGATTTTGTTTTTATAAAAATATTGAAAAACAAGACAAAATGTTAACTTCGGCCGTACCGAAGCTAATATACCCTTCACAGGTGCATTACTTCGTTCGGTTTGTATGGCAGCTATATGCTATAGTGAACCGATCTGAACAATTTTTTCGGAGATTAAATTATTTCTATGAACAATAACTCACACCAAATTTCGTGAAGCTATGTAGTAAAATGCGGATGTTTTCCATACAAGCCCTTGATTCCGATCGTTCAGTTTGTATGCCAGCTGTATGTTATAGTGGTCCGATAGCGGCAGTTCCGACAAATGATCAGCTTCTTGAAGAGAAAATAACATCTGCAAAATTTCAAAACGATATCCTAAAAACTGAAGGACTAGTTCGTATATATACAGACAGACAGACAGACGGACATGGCTAAATCGACTCAGTTCAACATACTGATCATTTATATATATACTTTATAGGGCCTCCGACGCTTCCTTCTGGGTGTTACAAACTTCGTGACAAACTTAATATACCCTGTTCAGGGTATATTAACGGAAATAATCGGAGGTGCCAAAAAAAGTTTCCAACTGCTGATATGATTCCAGCCGAATAAGTAGCTGAAAAAAAAATCAGAAAGGTTATTAAAGTTGAATATATTTATCTATTTACGATTTTTGAAAAATACTCGTATCAAAAATTAACAAAATAACGTAGTTCTGAAAAAAAAAAAAGCTTTTTTAGGTAAATAATGCTAGTTTTTTTAATGTGAAATTGACAATTATCAACCAATCAAAAAGATCGCAGGTTTATATAGTAAATATATTCAAGAATGCTCAGTTTAAATTTGAAGTCAATCCGTCAATTTCTCGTTGAGTTATGATGTCAGCAATTTTGAGAAAAGTTGTTTCGAGAAAAACACGTTTAAAGTTTCGACTATAGCGGCTTATACCTGCGAGCGGTCGCTCTTTAGAACGCTGCCATTCAAAAACTATTCAAGGTACGAACTTACCACTTTGACAGGATATTTTTCAAAGTATAAACTATCGAATAAGCAAAAAATAAAAAAAATCAATTTTTTTTAAGTTTGGTATAGCCCCTTAAGACCTAACTAGTCACTCAGATGTACAGGAATTTTTTGTGAAAGTGAATACATAGTTTGTATGCAGTGGCATGCCGTTGCCTTGTTGAGATTAGTAAGAGTCAAGATAGGTTAGCTATAGATAAAAATGAGCAAAATTTTCGGTTTTGTTAGAAAAAATGTGAACCAATGATGATTAAGAGAAGGATTTTCTTTCCTCAAATATTGTATTTTGCTTTTTAACAGGATTACTCTTCAAATTGTAAGCGTCACGCATTTATTTTTATAGAATGCCTAAGTAGGTGATATATACGAACAATTTTCTTGTGTAAATACACCTCACTGTCAAATAATTTTATTTCGCAAAAAAAAATGTATATTTAAATAAAGTGACAACCATTTAAATGTAATTTAGAACGTTAAATTGCCTGCGACAAAACTCTGAATGGGACACATAACAAATTAATGCAAAAAACATTAATGAAAGCAAACAAAAAATTAAACGCGACAAGCAATAAACACGGCCAGCTAAAAGTGGCGCTAAAAATGGCGACAAAGCATAGAAGGAAAAAAATAAATATTTAATTTAATTATATCCGACTGACAGCAACTATACAAAGGCAACGGTGGACAACAACAACAGCAATAATGGCGACAACAACAGCGCAAAAATGTCAATAAGCACAACAACAATAATGTCAAACATATACAAATATATAAACATTTAAATGTATTTGCATGTGTTTGTGTTGGCCAAACAGTCGTAGGGAAATGCGCAAAAGACAAGGAGAAGAAAGAAAGTCAACGTCATTGTCATTGCACTAATATTTAATAAAAAATTCAGAGGCACGTCTTTGTGTCAAACCGAGAAAAAGCGAGACACGAGCGAACGGTGACGGAGCAGAGCATGCAAAACAAACAAACTGACGGACAGCAGCAACAATTACAACACACACACACTTACTGACAACAGTAGTTGTTGTTGTAATCTTAGTAAGACTCTGTTTGTGGCAGGAACAGTACATAGCGCACATATTTGACACCAAATTACAAAAATGAAACCAAGTGCACAACAACAACAATAGTTTAGTAATGATGCTGAGGCTGTTAAATGTGTCACAGCGTCTATGGCTGCTATGTACATCAGTGTCAAAGTGACAGTGACAGCCTACGAACGTATACTCGTATGGTAGGGTCGTGAATGGTAAGGGCGTCTAAGTAGTAGAGCTGATATGGTGCTAAGTCAAAGTGCGGTTGGAGACAATTTATATTAAAGCGAACTCACAGTGTTGCTGTGACTGAGACTTTTGTTGTTGCTTATTTCGTAGATTTTCTTCAAGCTTGTGACTTTGTATAGGAAAGCGGTGTAAGTGATTACTTCGAAAGGCAAAAAAAAACTAATCTCTAAACATGCTTTATTGTTGTTGGTGGAAATTAAGTAAATTGAATTGCCGGAAGATTGTAAATGTAGTTGTATACACTTCTTGTCTTATCTCTTTGAAATCTCTCTCTTGGAACACTTAATTGAATTAATGTGGAATTTTTATTGAAATTAGCTTAAATTTAGCATCGAACACACGCTTAAGAATATTTTATACATTTCCAACTAAATTAAAAATATCACACTTTTTTATATGGAATTGTGATTCAGGCTTGAACATCTTTTTAGACTTAGAATTCTTTTAAGTTCCTAACGGAATTTTTAACGAACTTTATAAGCTTCCGAAGAGCTTTATTGAACCCCAACTTGGCAAAGCCTTTGAAAACTTAATCGGATCGTTAAAATATGCGCCGTTTCGTTCGATAATCTGTTTCCATCTAGACGACAACTTCATAAGACCCCCCTCGTATTTGCGAAAAACTCGGACAGCCACTTTTCACAAGCCTCTTTTGGGTTCAACTTTACACCACCAAGGGCGTTCGCCATTGACAGGAACATGTTGTAATCCCTTGACGCTATGTCCGCTACACCCTTCCTGTTGGCTAATTCTGGACGCTTCTGGTCGATCGCCTGCTTCAAGGGGTCCAGTTGTTCGCAGTCTTTGGTAAAATTAAACGTCTGGCCATATGGGAGCAGCTCATAGTGGCAGATTCCCTTCCAATCCCACCAAAAACACTGCAAAACCTTCCTGGTCGTCGTCAGTCCCGGCTTGGCCACTGTGTGGGATTCACCGGTCTTCGACCACGACCGCTTTCGCTTGATATTGTCGTATGTGATCCATTTTTTGTCGCCAGTCACCACCGCTTCAAAAATGGGTCGAATTCGTTCCGTTTCAGCAGCATATCGCAGGCGTTGATTCGGTCCAGAAGGTTTTTTGCGTCAAATGATGCGGCACCCATACACCAAGCTTTTTTGTGTATCCAGCCTTCTGCAGATGGTTTAAAATGGTTTGGTGACTAACTCCCATCTCCTCGGCGATGTCACGAGATGTCACTTGCCAGTCGATGTTTTCCATGATTTGATCGGTATTCGTCGTCACAGGTTTTCCGCCGGCTGGCTTATCCATGGTGTAGTTTTCACCCGCTCTGAATCGTCGAAACCATTTCTCCGCAGTTCGAAGTGATAGAGTACCATCCCCCAAAACACCATTAATCTCGCGGAGAAGTTTGAAAATGCGCGAATTTCGGTGTTAGTGAACTCCATGATTACACGTCTATTAGTGTTGAACGCAATATCAAAACTAATCATGCATAGCGTCGTTTTATAGGTTACGTCAAGACCTTTCAAAGATGTATAGTATTGCGAGATACGAGCTCTGTAGCGCTTTATACATAGCCACGAAATTCAAAAGACAAAAAGACGGAAGGAAGATATTTGCCAACCTAAAATTTTTAGGAGGAAATACAATTAAATTCAATGCTGTAAAGTTTATATAGAAACTGATGCATTTTTAAGCCCCTAAAAGTATGTTCTCCAAACTTAAAATGCTTCCAAATAGCTTAGTTAAAAAATCCCAGCCACGAAGATACTATTCACAAATCACTGTGAAAACTGTCTGCTTCACATTACCTTTGACAAATTTAAAGAGCGTCAGACTTACACAGCTACTTTGTAAGGCACCTGATAACTCTCTCGTGTTGTTCTGCCTGTTTGTGGTTGCTAATTCCTGCCGGACAGTATTGGTCAAATCACAGAGAGTACACAAAAGAGATACCTTGTAACAGCACGCACATTTAGCTAATTTGAAAGTCATTGCTATATATGTGGCACGCGCTACGCGGACCTAAGCTGTGCGGTGGCATGGTTGAACTGGGTTGAATCCATAGAAAGCTTTGTGCAGCTTCATTTCAATGTATGTACTACTTTGCCTTTTGATGCTGTTTCAATGTTGCTTCTGCACGCCCCTCTATTCTTCGAATACACCCCTGGCCTTCTGTGTTTTGCACTTTGTTGCTTCACTTTGCATTTTGTGCGTTTGCTTAATTTTTGGCACAAAATTCTGCTCTTCATGTTAGAGTAGTTGTCATTGTTGTTGTTACTGGTGTTGTTGTTGCCTAGATTTTCTTTTGTGTCACACATTCAGCTGTGCAGCTGTCCCCTCGTTTCGCATTAAAGCGATAAGCCAAATTGATTCAGTACTCCCATGCCAGGGTCCCAAACGCACGCAAAAAGCTTTGATTTCACACACAAACATAGACACAGAGTGGCAGAAAGAGAGAGAGAGACACATGTACATATGTACGTACGCACGTCTGCTCGTGTGACACGTGATATGCTGCAAGTTGGCATTCAATTAATTAAATGTTCCAAAGTTACAGATGCGGGTCTAAATACTCACCCACTCATTCATTCACAATCACGCACCGAAATGAAAGCAGCACTCATTTCTGTGTGAGTATGTGTATGTATTTGTGTCTATTGGTCGCTGATTTGTGTGTTTCTGGGCAAAGTCTCTACGGTCTTCAGCTCTAGAAGCCTCTCAAATATATATCTATCCATATATTTGTATATGAAAAGTTTTGAAACATAATTTCCCTTCCAAGCACCCGCATTTTGATTACACTCACCTAGAAGCATATAATTTGTTGTACTCCCTCAGCTCACCTCAGGTTGTCCGCCTCAATATTTGCACATGTGCAACTCAATTTAACTGATGGGTCAATTTGATAAGACTTACCAAACAAATGAGAAATAATAATCGCACACGTTCGTACATTTGGGTTAATCGATTATTTGCTGTTGTTGTATGAATTTTGTTTAGAATATGGAAAAAATGAAAATCTGCAGTATTTTGTTGAAATTATGTCAAAGGGTTCGATATTATAAAATTTCTCGGTATTTGGTGACTTTTGAAATTGAATTTGGAATAGGTGTGTGTGTTCATTGGAATATTTTGTTTACATTGGAAACTTTTTATTGCGCTTTTTACCGTAAAATAATATATTTGAAGGTTTCTTTAAAACGGACACCATTTCTTTGCTTAGATAGGTCGAAAAAAATTCAAGAAAAATCGAGATTCCATACTCGACTAAATCTACTTGTTGTTTTCTGTGGAGATAAACATATGTATCTATTTAAAAGAACATACTATTATAAAGACGTTCTCTTCCTATCTTAATCCGATAGCCATAAGCGGACAGTGATAATGATCATTATCATTAATAAGACATTTTTAAGACAACCAAACACTAAAAGTACTTCAAAAGGGTTTTATATGAAGAGTTAGGTTAGGTTGTTGACTATAAAAGACAGTCTTTTGCGTACTGGATCCCCCTAGATTAGCATTTATGCGTCGACAAAGCCCCCTGCACCTACTACAAATCTGTAGAGATTTTTAACTTCTATACTCGGTATTTCGCGAGGGTATACGAGAAATAGTTTTCTTATTCTCGCAAAGACGGGAAAGTGCTGAGATCAGTCCACCTCCTCATCCTCCCTACAGCTTCTACAGCCAACATCGGATAAGATTTTTAACCTTACAGCGTTGATACCGATGGGACAATGGCCAGTAAGAACACCTACGACTAAGGAGAGGTAAGCTTTACTGAGGGCGAAGAGCTCGGTAGACCTCCTGCGGTTTACCCTAGGCCAGAAGAATCCGGCGACTGCGCAAGTGCTAGTGACTAACCAGCGCCTGCTCAGCTCAGCCGTCTATTAGCAAATTGCAATAGGACAACGGTGTTCCTACATGTCTCCATTCTGCTAATTGTGAGACTGACGTTCCTAACTTTACAAGCTCATCAGCCTTACAGTCTCCCGCAATTCCGCTGTGGCCAGGAATCCAGACTAATATAATCGAAAAGTGCAACGATGCCACCGATAGTTAAGATAGGCATTCCTTATTGATTAAGCGCATAGTCAGTGAACTCAAGGCTAGTATCGCCGCTCTACTATGAAGAGTGTTCTAGGATGACTGTATAGGTGAGCACGAAATAATGAATACTTAGCAGATTCCGTCGAGTAACATTTTAAGCATAAAAGAGCGATGTTTATTCGTTGCTGGTTCGACAACGACTGAATGATAGAGCGTATCAGCGTAGTTCTCATCAGGATCGGTTTATTTTCCCAAAATAACAAGAACCAATTGACAAACACAACCGCACTACGATCTCACAACATAGACAGATTAACCAGTGGATCTCAAGAAACCCCTGATATGCTGACTCTATTGGTTCTTTTTAATAAATCACTATTTTCTACGAGGTACGTGGGGATACTTCTTAATGACTTTTTGCTTTAGTATTATATATCTCTTCTCTTTTCTAATGTCTCTGTCTCTTTCTCTCTGGTCGATCTATTCTTTAGGGATTCTTCATTGGATTGAAAGATACATTGATAGAGTGGAAGTGTTAATGTTTGTTGGCAAAAAAATAAAAAATTCGGAAAAAAGTTGAAATACAAATGATCAAAATAGAGGGGTTCCATTATCTAACATATGGGGCATTCTCTGGAAAAAAAGCCACTTGAAAAAAAAAGTTCTTTATTTTTTTTGGCAATTATATATCTTATAGTACATGTAAAACCTAAACTAAAACATATGGTTTTAGGTCTGTGTAACGCAGGGTTGCCATATTATAAGGGGCCAAAGTTTTTTGTAAAAAAATTTTCGAACCGCCATAACTTTAAAACTAATGAACAGATTTTAATACACCATGTGACTTTTTTGTACAGAATTTCTCAAACTTTGAAACTGTATATCGTAAAAATTTTAAAATTAATATTTCATAGCAAAAAATGAAAAAATTTTTTTGGAATTTTAACAACTTATGCCCCTTCAATTTTTTCGAAAATATCTTAAAATGTTCCTTATTTCATCACCTTTTTTACCCCCACAGGGAATTTTGGGACAGCAATATTTGTATGAGCTACAAATAAAAACCAACTCAGAACATGATGAAAAATCATTGATTTATGCACTATTATTATCAGAATTTAGCGTAACTCAGGATTAACGACGTGGACGTAGCAGACATTTAATCCCTCTTTGTTTTTTTATTTTTACTATTTTTTGTATTTTTAAATTTTTAATTTTTTTTGTTTGTTTTTTTTTTGGTTTTTGCTTTTTTTAATTATTACGTAGATTAGATTGAAGTACGTGATAATTTTAAATAAAAAACAAAAACAAAAAAAAATAAAAAATTTGAAAATACAAAAAATTAAAAAAAGTATTAAAAATAAAAAAAAACAAAAAGGGATTAAATGTCTGCTACGTCCACATCGTTAATCCTGGGTTACGCTAAATTCTGATAATAATAGTGCATAAATCAATGATTTTCATCATGTTCTGAGTTGGTTTTTTTATTTGTAGCTCATACAAATATTGCTGTCCCAAAATTTCCCTGTGAAGTAAAAAGGTGATGAAATAAAGGAACATTTTAAGATATTTTCGAAAAAATCGAAGGGGGCATAAGTTGTTAAAAATTCCAAAAAAAATTTTTTTTTCATTTTTTGCTATGAAATATTAATTTTAAAAATTTTTACGATATACAGTTTCAAAGTTTGAGAAATTCTGTACAAAAAAGTCACATGGTGTATTAAAATCTGTTCATTAGTTTTAAAGTTATGGCTGTTTGAAATTTTTTTTTACAAAAACTTTGGCCCTTATAATATGGCAACCCAGAGTTACACAGACCTAAAAAAATATTTTTTAGTTTAGGTTTTACATGTACTATAAGATATATAATTGCCAAAAAAAATAAAGAACTTTTTTTTTCAAGTGGCTTTTTTTCCAGAGAATGCCCCATATATAGGTCTTCCCTTTTAGTAGTATTACAAGCTTTTTGGGATTTCTATTCAAGTTGATAAAGAAAGGTTTGACAAGATGGCTGAATTCATAAATCATTATTTGTGAGGCGCATTCAGTGCTTATCTGTTGGCTCTAAGGTCTTCGAATCAGCCTTTTTTAGTCTTTTTATTCCCGTGTTTTCTTTGTGCAAATTTTCATGCGGTTTCTCATCACGAAGGATCTATCTCATGTTAGGTCTAAAGTCTATATTCTGATCAATTGAATTCCAGAACTATCCTTTTAATTATTTTATTCTATAAATGCTTTAAGAAACAGATTTATTATACTTTGTTGTGTCTGTTTCTCTTCAAACGCAATTCATCAATAACGCAATACAAAAAAAACTCACTGTAAATAATTACCCTAATAAAATTGTTTCACCTTCATAATTTTATTTGCATCAAACTTTTCAACTTCTCAAGTTCGCAAAATAAAACAACACCAACAACAAAAACATTAATAACAATGTTCACAATGGCATTATAAAGTGCAAAGTCGAAGCAACAAGCGCGCTGCGGCGAGCGGAAAGTGTGGTCTGGCGCCCTACAAACAACGGTGAGCCACCGTCAGTCAACAACAGCAAGAACAACAGCGAAAGCAAAAACAATAGAAGTGCGCACAGAACTTTGTCGATACGCTTCAAACAACAGCTGAGGCTTCGCCTTTGCCACTTCACGCTAAGCAAAAAAGTACATAATGTAAACTCTCACTTTCCCCACAACACCACCGCGCCACAAGTAACACCAATTCTTCTCGTCCACGCACCGTTACACCGTCGCTCTTTCATCGACACTTCTGCTTGCCACACTTCCGCCGACCATTGTACTTAAGTTTTCCACTTTTCACTTTGACTGCCAGTCAAAGCAGCGACAACAAAAACAGGAACAAAAATAATAAAAAAAAATATGAAAAATTATTGTTTTTAGTGTTAGTTTTTGTAGGTAGGAGTATTGGCAGGATTATGGTGAACGTGTCTATTATTGTTGTGAATGTTGCACGTTGCACGCTGTTGGGTGGCAAGGTGGTCGGCAAGTGCGAAACCGCATAAAGCGGGGGAGCGCGCAAGATAGTAGCGGCGTTTGAAAGTAAAACACACGTTGGAAATCTGTTTGAAGTGGCATCGAGGCAGGATATGCAGGACCAACAACATTGTGATGCATGATGTGGGAGAAGTAACATAGAAACTAGTAGTACTTACTTACATATATGAAAAAAATATTATATTTTAGTCTATATACTAACATATATGTTTGCATATATGAATTTTCCATATCTCAAGGTGTAAAGTAAAGCTTTGTTGCACTTTTCGCTTCTTGGAGGGTGTACTTTTGCATCTAGCATGTGGCAACCCTGAAGTAGACACTTGTAATTTTCCGCTGCTTTTAGCAATTTTGTACGCTAACCGTATGGGGAGTTCGTTCTATGTTTTGGTTAGGGATAAAATATAAGTATTTTTCATTTTTGAAATATAAGAGTTCAATTAGATTATCTTCCTTATTGCGTTTAGACAGGAGCTAATTGATCAATTAACCTCTGATTGATTAAAACGCTTATTAAAATCGATTTACCATACAATAAAAAAACTCACTTTCGCATTTAATTGAATTTTAATGGATTTGAACATGAAATGCAACTCTGCGACAAAGGCGTACGATATACGTTCTTTGCCTGCGATTGACTGAATTTTTTTATTATTTTTTCAATCAGCTGATGAACCTTACTAACTTCTTATGAAAAGCAAACGCAAAATTTTATAACAGCTGATCGGTTATCGAGTAGCTGGCAGTATAAAAGACAAACAAGTGTTTCTCAATAAAAATTTTAATTGATCAATTAATTTGGATGTCTAAAAACGCTATTAACCCACAGCGCTTCATTCGTTGTTCTTAACATAAACTAACACCTTCAAGGATATACAAAATACTATAAACCAATTTAGAACTAAGTCGTAAACTTTAGAGTCTACTTTCATTATAAGAGAGTCCTTTAAAAATTATAAAAGTAAACTTATCTTAGGTGGTAATGAGAGAGACCTGTATTTTAAAATCTATATAGAGAATCTATTAACTTCAGTTTTTACTTCAAAGTGGTATTAATTTGAACAAAAAAAGCACAGCAATGAAGGACTGAACCAAAAACCACTCTGCTCGTTGTAGCCTCAACTAATCAGAAAGATAAATAAATATTGATAATCACTGCTTGAAACATTTATAGTTCAGTTTTTTTAAGTTTGGCTCTTTGATATGAGATCTGACTGTCATCGATCGCTCAGTATCGTCATGTGTATCAACTATCATCACCGAGCTTGTTAACCGATTATTATCATTTTTGAACATTCTTATATATTTATAATTGACACTTTCTTCAGATTTTGTTCGAGTTTACACTTTGACTCTATTCGATAAATGAAGGTTTCTAGGGATTTGATTCGTCTTCCGAGAGCTATTGAATATGGAAAGAGCTTTTCAATCGCGAAGTTGGTCATGGTCTGTTGATAATCTTAGATGCCACTAATGTAAAGAAAATGTTTCCATATCTGGAACGTTTGTGAGAAACTGGTGGTGAGATACAAAGTGAATTTGGGACCGAGAGAATAATAATTTTTGAACCTTTTTTGGCAACTCTTTAGCTGAGCGGGATCTAATAGTAAAAAAACACTAATATTTTCGTCTGTATAAGAAGCTACAGTGCCAAGCTCTTTTGGGATCATGTATATCCGTTGAAGTATAAACGTTCGTGGAAGCTATTTGGGATCAATCGCCTTTGGGATCATATATATTTCTTAAAGTCAGAGTTTTTTATTATAGATTCTTGGTTGGATCAATCTAACAGATAAGCAGTTGAGTGTAATGCGGTCTATCAATGAGGAAACATTTGCTGTTCTGGCTTTTATTGCCATAGTACAGCATAATAAAATAGATGTACATCCGTATTCGAGTTTTGCAAATTCCTAAGCAATAAGAATTTATAAAAGCAAAGAAAATCATATTAAAGAGTTGATGAGAGCAATGGTTTTAAGTTTAAGCTCAAGCTACTACACTAACCCTAACCCATATTTCAAGCAGAACGTTGATGATTCCAATTATCACATGCGCAAGGGTCAATCACAACCGTGGCGCACTTCTGCATGCCTGGATGCAGGAAAGATCACATACACCCTTAAATATGCTTACAATGTATCCCCACTCTCAAAGCAGTAGCACTGATTCCGTTATGAAGTGTTACATATGTATGTGCGCTTGGGGTAAAACTTAATAATTTTGCTGTTGCAACCATCAATCCATCCCACCTACTAAGTTATCTGTCAGGCGTTCTTTCGCACCGCCACCACATGGCTCTTAGTAATTTATCATTCACTCAGCGGGCAGCAACTTGAGCAACGCAGCGTCTGCAGTGCTGCTGTTGTTGTTGTTGCAGTTGGCTTGAAGTGGCAGTGCGGCAGCTTTTGTTGCTTATTACAAAACATTACCACAAGCCGAGTGAGTCCAGGTTGTGCCGTTGGTTGGTTGGCTGTTGGCCGTTGGCCGACTTTCCCTTGCTTGCAAAGCTCTGCTTATGGTTAATATTCGTGCTGCCATACTTTGCTGCTGCTACTGTCAGCTGCTGCGCTTTGTCATATACCGCTACTTAAAGCGTACTTACCAACGGTATACTATATGTATGTATGTATTTTCATACAAGTAGGTTTTGTTTGCTGCAGCGATTTTCTAGGTTATTTTTATGCCACATCCTGGCGTGTCTAAGTTCTCTTAGTTTTCTTCCACTTCCATATACTTTGCTGCCAGCATTTTTCTTGGTTTTCATTACATCCGTTGTTGCACTTGAAGGTGCTTACACAAACACACACACATCTCCGCTGCGGTGTATTGTTCCAAGTCTCCCTTTTTAAGGATGGATAATGCTTGCAGCAACTGTGTCAAATGCTCATCATCTTATGTGGAGTGTATATATGTAAGTGTGTGCGTGTGTTCGCTTCACCGTTGAGTGCTTGAGAAATCAGGTCGCAACCTCACAGTTTTCATTACGTGGCTCGGATTTTAAACTTGAGCTACGCGAAGATAAATGCGCCAAAGCGAAGCCGTGAAACGACGTCACTAAAGCCAGCTACGCCAATTAACAAGGATTTACATTTTTTTTTAATTTTTTTCTACTTTATTTTTTGTTGTGTTTTGTTTTCTTTCCTCGCCTAAACAGCCAACCATACACAGTTGTAGCGTGAAATGAAAAATAATTGGAAAATTTAAAACATTTACCAACACATCAATATTGTGTGGCGCGGCTTGGTGGTGGTTGTTGACTGTTGGTTGGGGCAGGGACAGGTGAAAGTGCTTAGCGGCAATCTGTTATGCTGACGACTGATACCGCTATTTTAAGAGTATAGCAGTTCTAAATTGCAACTAATTGAGTTTTTTCTAAGAGTTTGACGATCTATTATTTGTTTTCATTACATTTTATCGCACTCGGTGTGTCGTCCTTCGATAATCCTGCAAAATCGAATTTGTACATTTCTTAAAGGATTTAGTTCGATGTGATGGCTAATTTGGTTTCACTTTAGTGTGAGTTTTAGTGGAGGATTTTTATTAATTATTATACTCTCGCAATAAAGTTGCTAAGAGAGTATTATCGTTTACAAATTTATGTTGAGAACTACTCAAAATGCTTTAATTCAGTAAGGGAAAACTCCAGAAACCTTAAATTTCATTATAAAAAGGTACAGAAGGGCTCCACCCAAATTGGTATACAAAATTTTAAGTGGGTGTGGCTCCGTCACAAAAAACAAAACAAAAAAAAATTAAAAATTTGAAAAATACAAAAAAATTAAAAAAAAATATTAAAAAATAAAAAAAACAAAAAGGGATTAAATTTCTGCTACGTCCACGTCGTTAATCCTGGGTTACGCTAAATTCTGATAATAATAGTGCATAAATCAATGATTTTTCATCATGTTCTGAGTTGGTTTTTTATTTGTAGCTCATACAAATATTGCTGTCCCAAAATTCCCTTTCTAAAAAGGTCGATGAAATCGGACCATTTTAAGATATTTTCGAAATATATCGAACATGAGTTGTTAAAAATTCTAAAAAAAAAATTAGGATTTCCATTTTTTGCTATGAAATATTAATTTTAAAAATATATACAGTTTCAAACTATGACGAATATGTGGGTCACATGGTGTATTAAATTCAGTTCTTTTGTTTTAAAGTTATGGCGGTTCGAAAATTTTTTTACAAAAAACTTTGGCCCCTTATAATATGGCAACCCCGCGTTACACAGACCTAAAACCATATGTTTTAGTTTAGGTTTTACATGTACTATAAGATATATAATTGCCAAAAAAAATAAAGAACTTTTTTTTTCAAGTGGCTTTTTTTCCAGAGAATGCCCCATATATAATATAATTTTATTCGAATTTATGGGAGATCTGCTTTCCAATTCGCTCAGTGCTTCTCAGATTTTTTTCCTTTTTTATATAATTTAAAAACATTTTGTCTAATTTGGTTACTTACTTCGTAAAATAATTGTGATCCACAAGAATATTTTCAGCTTTAACCACCTTATTCAAAGATTTTATCAATTCTTCCGGTTTTCCTAATTTTTCTTATTGTTCGAAGCATTTGTCACCACCCCTAAAGGTAGGCAACACTTTATTTTTATGTTTAAAGACGTTAAAGAAACATTAAAATATATCGTTGCCTACCTTTAGGCGCAAAGTGGGAATTTAGCAAAGTCATACAAATCGATTGACAATAAATCTATTGACTTGCAGAATGAAATAGAGTTCTCAGAATTATTTTTGAGACTTAATAAAAAATCTACAGTTTTATTATAATTAATCATTATCATCAAACTAATCTTAAAATACTGTATATAAATATTTTATATTTTATTTTACATTTCGTTCTTAAGAGGCTGATAACGGTTAAGGCTTCATTCAAGAAAAATAGTCTTCTCTTGAGAGTTTATCACTCATTATAAAACTGTCCAAATACTTTTTCCCTAACTGTTCTCACCACTCGTTACCTTCAGCAAGTCAAAAAGCACCAACGAGCCGGGTTTCGTATTCCAGCGAGTTGCCACAAGCTATGATAATACCCACACGCGAACTCTCTCTCAACCACCCACTCGCATTCCTGCTGCTACTGCGCCGACTCACCAATTTCGCCGGTTCACAGGCATATAAACAACCAGAAAATAGCGAAGCAAGTACACGCACGAAATGTCTACAATCATCGTCGTCTGCTATGTAAGCCCGCCTGCATATGTACGTCGCAAAGCAAATACCGAAAGTATTTGGGAAAGCCACTTGAATTCGTTAATTTCGCTTAAGTGAGTGAAGTTGTAAATGGAGTTGTGTTAAAGTTGCATACAGCAGAATGAAAATATTTCTACGCGAACGATTTTATTTGAGTTCAGCGAGTATATACGGACTTCAACTATTACTTTTGTCTTCACTGGTTGTTGGAGTTACTGTTGTTTGTTGTTGTTGCTGATGATGATGATGTTGATGAAGATGGATGAGTTTCAGTGCAATTTATTAATTCAGGTATTTATTTGTGTGGGTTGGAAAAATTACATTTTCTGCGTTTGGGGGGTTTGATGAACTGTGTGGGTTATGAATTTAGTTAGTGAAGGTTTGATGAATTTGGTAGGAGATTTAAACAGTAGTTACTTATGTTGTTAAGGAAAGATTGCAGCCAGTTTTTTTTACTTCTAAAGGGCCTTTTGGAATTCTTTTTTATTAAGAAAAAATTTGAGGTTGGAGTTTAAGTAAGGTTTGGAGTTTAGAGGTTATATCAGTCAAGATACCAAACAATTTTGGGATCTTTAAAAAACTGATTTGTAAAATAACGGAAGTTACAAATTACTTTCCAAGAATAGCTTCTTTAAACTAATACATTTTAAAATATTTTACCATCGAAAAGGGAAAGGAAATAAAATACTCAAATCTACTCGCTCAAATCGAAACCTTTATTTTGGATATATTATAAGTTATAAAATTGTCCTTGGCAAAGGATATTATCTATAAAGTCATTAAATCATGAATTTCATGAAAAAATTTTGAATATTTTTATACTCTCGCAAAATATTTCACCGCTCAAGGCCCCAGATGTCGAACATGAAGACCTCAGTGCCGAAAATATCGTTAAATCTCTCAGAAATTTTATAGAAATTCAGTGTAAAGTGGATTAATTATAATAATGGCTTCTCCGTTAAAAATCGGGTCAAAAATTCCCTACTTCCATACGATTTTTAAACTTGCTGGGAAATTAAAAAACCCCAAGCCTTTCGTTATTTGTTTTCTATATTTGTAATAAACATTTTGAAATGTGAAAAATATAAAGTATAAAATCCGTTTAGATCAGTATGGGGAGTACCGTAGGATTCACCTATAAATATGAAATTTAAAATTTGTTAGCCCTAAGCGCAGATTTATCAAACCTAAAAATCACCAACTTTAAAGCACTTAAATTTTGCCACACATAACTCCATATTTAATTTGTCTGCCCGCACTCCGCAAACACCCACAACTCGGTATCATAACAACTACCTACCTTTCGGTGTAACAAGCAATCAGCTGTTTGTGCAAAATTCGCGCTCTCTCTCTCCAAACAGTAACTCGTTATGAGCTACTCAAATACTCCCACAGAGTTTGCCGTGCAATTCCCGGCTGAAGCTGAAGCAATTCCGCGCTACACACCTGTGTTGCCACTCCGAAACAGAGAGTGCAGCAATTTTGCGCCTACAGGAATGCGCTCTTTCGGAGTCAAACCGTTATACCGAATATTTTTGCACATGCCACGAATACAGCGCGACCATCGCGAATGCGAATGACGAATAGCAAACGAATGCCGTTAGTTGAGTGCTTCGTAAGCGGCAATTCACCACACTTTGTAATGCATGCATAGGTGTTCCTTTGTGTGTGTGGTGTGTAAATAACTTCAAACTTCCTGTTTGAAACGAAGGCAATGTACAAGACAACAACAAATATAAAAACAACATACCTTCTGCGCTGCAGCAACTGTGTGTACTTCCTGCCAGGACACGAAATTCAGTTGAGCTTTGGTTATCGTGCGTGAAGGCCGCAACTACGGTTGTACGACGTTGTGAATGTTGGAATTTTTTTCACGCAAACTGTTGATGATTGAACTATTCAGAGTGTGTGATGAACAGTTGTATTCAAAGTGAAAGTCTAGTGATAGAAAAAAAAACGCTGTTGAATTGGATTTGGTACTAGAAAGACTATGAAGCAATCCATATTACTTTAAAGTGAGTTCTTAAACATTTTTCACACACCGGCAGCGCTGGCCGTTTAAGCGGCTAACTGGCCGTGTAAAGACAGTGCGTTGAAGATTTTTAAACAGAAAAGTTGCAACTAAATGCTAGTGAGAAACTTTTGAAACATATTCAACTTAAATTTCTGCATAAAATCGCATTTTGACCTTGCCGTTGCCTACATTTAGGCACTTAACCGAAACAACAGCCGCAATTTAAGCCGCCACCAACATCCTGCTGTTGCGTTTAACCGTCTCGTTCCGGTCGCGTTACACTACCGCGCTCCCTCCCGTAATCGCATTAATATTGCAGTCGTCAACATTTGTTTATCATTGCCGTTACTCGCTAATTGCTGTGATTCGTCGACTGGTGCGCCGCTCAAGGCTCGTTAGCCGTTGTCTGCGTGTGGCGTTCTTACTTGCACAAATCCATTTTGGGTTAAGTGTGACAATTAATTTTTGTTGTAATTATCGGCGGCGTAGTTGGCAGGCGTTAAAACTGTCTAATTGAATTGAATTGTGGACGCAAGCGAATTTACGCTGGTGGGCGCTACGTGTATTGTGTGTATGTGTTTGCAGTGTATTAGTGGTGTTTGATATACTTAAAAGTGTTAGCGTTACTCTGTGTAATGCTTGTTTAAAGTTGAAGCGCCTTGAAGTATGCTACAATTTTCGAAATTGCGTCGTTTTAAAGGCTTGTAAGCGGCTTTTTGAGTGAATTTTTTTTTGATTCAGCAGAAATGGCGTGTGTTAAAATTTATTGTGTAGAAATTGTAAAGAAAAACGATTTTTAACATAAAAGTATTAACTGGCACTGTAGTAAAATATGCTTTCTGTGTAATAATGACTACATTTAATAATTAATATGAACATTTAGCATATTAAATATTATAATAAATACGAAATTTAAAATATTCAGACAAAATATAGTGTTATTGATGGTAAAACAAGTTTTCAATCAATCTATGGCGAAATGCAAAAATATATGAAATATAATATTTTCAAAAAACTGACTCGCAACCTGCTTAAAAATACTAAACTCTTTAAAAATATGTATAAAGTGCTTTAATTGACTGATATATGAAATATGCAAGCTAAACTTGAAACATTGAAACTAAGCTCTAAGTTTTGATTAAGTTCAAAATAACTCAATTATGCAAAACTAACACATTAAATAATCCAATTGTGTGCTATAATGGTAATTTAAAAAACAAAACAAAATATAATATAATTAAATGCTTATAAATATTAAAAAATTCAAATATTTAAATCCAGCAAAATGTTTGCTCCAAAAAACAACGAAATAAACTTAATAAAATAAGTTTAAAGCAACTTACAGCCACAAACTTCTTAAATTAAGCAATAAAAATAAATTAAAAAAAATACAAAAATTGACATCCCCCTAAATAAAATGCTGCTGCTTGGCCTCTTCAGCCACATACTAAGCAGTGGCAAGTGCTGGACGACGCGGCGTACAAATGCCAGTCAACACATGGATATACGATTTATCTTCGTAATATTTTTTCTGCTCAAATGGTCGCATGCACAAGGTAAGCGTAAAGAAAAATAAAATAAAATATTAAAAAAGAAACAAATAAAAATAAAAAATAGCAAAAAAAAAATGAATAAAATAAGCCAAAATAAAATAAATTTAAGTTGCAAAACAAATACAAACCAAAATGTAGATAAAACACAAAACAAAAATAAAAAAGAAAACAAAAAAAATATCACACACACATTTCACCAACAACAAAACAAAGCTCATTTAAACTTTTTGTGTTTGCCGTTGAAGTGCTATAAATTTATTAGTTTCAAGTTGAAGTTGTTACAACACAGCACATAAATAATAGCATTGTTGTAAGCGAGACCAGTCGGCAAAATGTAAGCCATATAAATGTAAAAGTCTAACTTTTCCGGACGTTGCTTGTTGTTTGAGGCGATAAGCGTGTGATAAAGTGTGCTGAGCGTGCTTGGGATGGTGCTTCTGTGTATGAGTGCCTCTAGAACTTTAAATGTGCTGCTATCTGCTTAAATAGCAGATTACTGTTATATATGTATATCAAGGTATATTTACATATCTACCTATATACACACATTTGAGTTCCATCTTCCACTTTAGTGTAGTCCTTGCCGTTCACACGTTGCTCAAATTGCTGCAAATAAGGTGGCGACGGTGGACACGTAAAATGATTGTGTTTAATGTTTTGTACGTGACCAATGCATAGAATGGCGCTTTTGCTTTTAATGGTACTGTCTTTTAGGTATTTTTACATGTAGTACAGCCTTGTTTAAGTGGCGCATATTTATGGTAGAGTCTAATAAATATGCGTTCAGTAGGTCAGGTAGAAGATATTTATATGCTTTAATAGTAGGTTCCTAGTAGACAAAAAATAAGCGTGGCAACTTTAGTTAATATTTAAAATAGCAGCAAGCCAAAAGGTAGCGTTTAAAGGTATTTATTTTTGAAGTGCTTAGAGACCATGTTATCTACAAGATTAAGCATTATATTTGATGCATACATTTATCTTAACTCTTAAACAACTTCTTTCGTGTTTTACAATATTAGGTTATCAAATATCTCCCTTCAGCCTTTTTGTCACAGTAAAACTCTGTTTTGTAAGTGTTGTCTAAATTTCTAATCTGCTCAAAACAATCAACTTCTTCTCGGTTAGATTGATCCTTGAGAAACCTGAAACTTATAATGGGGTCATATTCGAGTCAAATCTAAGTGTGTTGAAATCGAAGATTTTTATTTCTCTCCAGCAACTAAAACGGTTGGTTCTCCAGCAACTAAAAACGTCTATATAGACAAGATAATGAGTAATTTTTTGATACCGTAAAGCTAAGAATTTACAAAAAATTTATTGAGTTCAAAAAAATATCATTCTCCCGGTCTCTAGTTCACTTTATATCTCAACTAAGTTCTTTCAAAATTTGCAGATATCAAAAATATTTACTCTACATCTAATCTTTGGCAAACAATGACTAACTTTGGAAAATAGCGATTGAAAAGCTTTTTAAATAATCTTTCAGCTTTCCGAAGACGAATCAAATGCCTAGAAGCCTTCATTTATTGAATAGGTTCAAAGTGTTCCTCACAAAAAAGAACAAATTTAACGAACTTATTATAAATATAATACTTGAACCTACAAAACAATTAGAGCGTCGAACAATATGTTTTCTATTGGAAATTGTTGGGTTTCGAGAGCTTAGTTGTAGTTTTCTGTACCGAAAAGTCAATATCTATTTTTTTTTCAAGTTGCGGGCCAAGAGCAGTGACTGTCACAAGAAGTGCATAATAGTAATGATGTTACTGAAAATGCATACTATCCGAATAGTTAAGGTTAGAGATGTGCTAATATAAGATTTCAGTGTTTTGATATTTGTTACTGAACTCTGCAATTCTTTATAATTAATAATGACTGTTTAATAAATTCGTCTCTATTGAAAAAATACTTGTCAAATTCCTGCTAAGCTATACAAAAATTCTGTACGAAGCCAACTCTATATATTCTACTAAAACTGGAATAGGCTAGAAATTTTCGTAATAACATGTTTCACTATTGAATTTGAATGAAAATGAAATATTGAAATGAAAATTTAATTTTTCAAAATTAAATGAAATTAAATGAGAAATTCTTATCGTATAAAAAAAAATAAACTACCCGGCTTATGAAACATAGATATTAATTAATTTCGAGAAAATCGGTTGATGGTTTCATATACTAATCTACAAACTCTTTAGAGGAATAGTTAAATTTAAATAAGTTCAATAGATATTTGCTTTTCTTAGTCCATTGTTATGGCCAAATAATCTCTCTGAAGATATAGGGTACTAGGATAGTAGATACATATTTTCCTAGGTGTAACATAGGTCCTCAATATTTATCGAGCTTAATCTTAACTTTGTTTACTTCAGTTTCGATAATCAGTAGGTTTAAATTGCGTACGCGATTCACCTTCTGCATCCGAGTATAGATCCGGTTTCGCCTCTAGGCGGAGAGTGGCGTTGGAGTTTCCTCCTCGCAGGTGCTAACGTTGCATATGAAATAGATTATAATTGTATCGCATTTACTCGGTCGTCAGAGCCTCGTTCGTAGTGAACAAGTAGCGCACGAAGGTGACATTTGGGGAAGGATAGGCTATGTTTTCGCATCATCAGCCCCATTTGCCCATTTTTGGTATTAAATGGGAAATAGATGATGTTCGAAAATTACCACTAATTATATGTAGTTTAAAGAGAATAACTGTTTTAAAGATACTTCCTGTAAAGAAATCTTGACTTATAGAATATTTTTCGTTATTTTAAATGCTAATCACAGCAGGATGGATAGCCATTTAACTTCAAAGATGAGATATTAGATCTAACACGGTGTCATAAATATCTGGAAGAGCACATTTCTTCTTTCTCCATATTTTGAATATTAAAACTTCTCTTATTTCGTTTAATTACTTGCTATACTATATTTCTTTAAAAATAAATATGTGATATATTCTTGGTCTTATTTACTTCAAACTATTCTCTTATTCGTGAGTTTAGTAAAATTATCTCACTTGGTGGTTAATATCTTCGAACAGGAAGTCAAATATATTTCGAAAATTGTTATATCATGTTTATGGGATTTTGTCATGTTAAAAATGGTTATATCACTAGGTCGGGTTAAGCATCTTTATTCGCCTATATTTGCTTCGAAGAACTCCTTTTGGAAGGCACTATCTTGTTTAAACGATGAAACGAAAAATAAGATAAATAAAATTGGGCAAAAATGTTTGTCTTTTTTCGTATGTTCAATAGAATTCTCAATCAGACAGACACAAATTTATCCAAGTCATAATGGATCATGGAATCCGAATCATGGAATCAAAAATATTGAATACCTAAAATTATTAAAATTAATTTCTTAAATTTTGAGGAGTTTTATTAAGTATACGCTCTCTAATCTATATTGTAATATCACACCTTAACATCAAGTCATGTTTTAGATAAAATAACAAATTTATTCAACTAAAATGCATTACCATAATATACATTTTGTACCTGAGCTGCCATATTAAATTATGTGTTCCTAAACTTCAAAGCACAAAAAATGTCTCATATTTATTTTAACGAACCTTAACACCAACCACTCACCGCAAAAATATCAACTTTAATATCTGAAACATGTACTAAGCCACCAACTTAAATCAAATGTAAGAAATATACTCCGAGGAAGGCCGCCACTGAGAATTTGGGTTAACAGGAATCGGTTGTAATAAATGCAACACAAAAAGGAAAGGAAAGTACAAGTTAAAAACAACAAAAAAAAGTAAAATAAACAACATTTTTGGCAAGCAACCACTTGCCAAAACCAAAAAATACAATGTTTTTTTCTGGATGGCAACAAGAAGCAGGGTCTCGATATCGATTTCTTACCTTGCTTTCTAGTTGGCACACAGCATGAAATTGTAATCAATATGCAGGACTCGAAAACATGGGCAAACAGAATTTATGCCTTTTGGCTGCAGGCTAGGCGGTCAACGATATGAACTGCAGCCGCATGGCAAGTGAGCTTGTTAGATGTTGTAGTTAAAGGAAAATGGCGGAGAGCATGAATTGAAGTAAGCTTTATGTTTAGGCTAAGTTATAAATAATAAAGGCTAAATATATGTACATGCGAGCACATAAAATAGCATGAAATTTGCCAAAATTGCGAGGGCTTACACAATAATTTTGTTTAGCTTTAAGAGCAACCTTCGCGTATGCCCTTGAGTGAAGCATACATTTAGGCGCTCGAGCAAAAAATCGAGAAAACGCCAGCAAATCGAAAGCCAGCGTGTGTGTGTTGCTCACAAGAAACAGAGAGAATGATAGGAGTGATGAGCAACTATGCATGTAGGTTAATATAGCGGCCGATGAATAGCGGTAGCGAGAGTTAGTGAGGCAGCGCGTGGAGCCGAGACTACCTTTCACGGCAACACGAAATTTAGCATTCAGTTATGTAAATGATAATTGCCTCAATGGTGAAATGAATTATTCATATGCCATGATAGATGCGACCCAACAAATGGCCGAGCAATTCGCACGAATATATGTATAACCGAACAACAACAACAGCGACAAAGCATTTTGCACGCATGCTTTACATTTATATTACAAAATGTTTGTATGTGTTTACATATATACAAACACCCATTTAAATGCAAATAAATCCGCTTATTAAGCATGGTAAAAACGCTTTCGCTACGAAAACGTTAAAAGCTCCACATAAAAAAAAGAGACTGAAATGCGCAGCCGGTGGCTAATTCATTTTACAATTCCATGCTCAGCCAATTGCCTGAAATGTGTAATTGAATGAATTAAATGCATAAATAAATGAGTGTATGAATGAATGAGCGGTGTTGTTGTTTGTGCATTCATAATGAAAACGCTGGATATCCGGCAAACATTTACAACACGCTCGCCCGTTCGCCCGCTCGCTGAGGCGTGTGCTGCGTGCGGGCGCGAAAAAATGTTTATTTATTTAAAAATTACCACATTTAAAATTTCACACACAAAACACGCTACTAACTACAGCATTTTGTATGTAAAATGCGAACGAACAGGAGAAGAAAAAAAACGCTAAGGCAACAGATAACATTGAGCGTAAAATTGCCACAATTGTTGCATATACACAGGCGCTGTGTGTGCGCGCCGAAATCGTCAAACAAAGGGAGGAAATTGCCGCAGCAGCAGTAAAATGCCAATAAAATCGGCAAAAATCAGCAAAACCATCGCACACAAGCGATGATGTATGTGTGTGTATTTATATTGGCTGCCACTTGTTTTTTCATGTTCCACATATATATGTATGTTGGGTGTGTGTGTTTGATCATTCGTGTCCTTTTATTTTATGACCGTTGCAGGATTTATTTATTCTCCAGCGTAAAATCGCGCATATGCAAGCAGTGCTTGTTTATATTACAGCGTTGCGGCTACTATCGATTATTCCCTGTCGGAATATCGGTCGGTTTGTTAACAGAGTTTTGATCAGTTTTTAGACAATTTTTTGATAGTTATTTTATAGTTTTTTTTAATTAAAAAGGCAGACTATTATAAAAATCTTAAAAAATTAAAAAAATAAAACTAGTTACTTTGAGGCTAGTCTGTAACTAGTTACTTTGATATTAGTTTAAAATTACAAATTTCATAAACTAATTTAGCATTCAGAGTATAAAAAAGCGCTGCGTATTGATAATTTATTGCATAAATAGTTATTTTGGGAGTAGGCTAAAACTAGTATCTTCGGAACTAGTTTAAAACTGCGAATTTCTGTAACTAAATGGAAATTAGAATATAAAAATTCTATAAAAATTAATAATTTTTTGCTTAATTAGTTACTTGGAAAGTAGTTTCAAAACTAGTTACTTTGAAATTATAATAGTTTATACTACATATTTCAGTAAATAATTGGAAATCATATAAAATCAGAATTCAGTAAAAATTATTAATTTTTGCGCTACTAGTTACATCGAATACTTCCATATTTCAGTAACTAAATTGGAATTCAGAGTATAAAAAATTCGTAAAAATTTTATAAATTATTGCATAGCTAGATATTTCGGGGGTAATTTCATAACTAGTTACATAGTAACTAGTAACATTAATGTGGAGTCGTAGTATGTTTGATGACAAATAACGAACTCAATAAATAAATTGTATTCAAAGACGGAGTATGTTTGATGACAAACCGAATTTATTCAATACAACTTATAATGTAGTTTAATAATAAATTAAAATTAATAGATACTTTAGTTGATGGTAAAATATGGTAGACCTTTCCGTTTGATGACTAGAAAGCGACTCTCCGTTCGTACTCGTACGTTCTACAGTCCGAGCGTTATTTTCGTCAAGTTCTTATGTTGTTGTTCGTCAGGTTGCAGTGTCGTGTTTGAGTAGGAGTAAGTATTAAAAGTATTAAAAGTTGCGTCCACTTCTAGTTGTCTTATGTTCGTCTGTCGATCCCACATTAATTAGTGTAATTCTACTTATTTTTGCAATTAAATTGGAATTCAAAGCATAAACAAGTCTTAAAGCTTAAAAAAAATATCAAAGTCTAGTTATTGCCGGATTAGACCCAAACTAGTTACTCTGAAACTCCCATTAAATGTCATTAATAATTTTTTTTTTTAAGATAAGCCCTGAAAAACGTTCGACTAAACTTTAATGTGAATCATTAATATCATTCGAATGCGCCTGAGCAACTTTTATTGCTGCAATACACAGTTATTAACTGCGTTTAATCCTCGGATGCGCTGGCCTTACTTAATATTTATTTACTTCTATCTATACATATGTATATATAACTCGTGTTACCATGTATTTTTTGCGTATTTTTTCCCAATAGTTGACCGTTATATTTACTGTTATATTTGAGCAACTGTGCCTTTGTGCATTGTGGCACGATTGTATGCATTGCAAATACATGAATGTGTGTGTATGAAGTGTGTCCACACTATGGCATCGACCATTTATAAGCTATCCTATAGGGTCCAAAGCTTATTTATACATACATGTAGGGGTATGTGTATGCTGTGTTGAGGCATTTAGATTGTTCGCCATGATAAAACAACGGATCAGACAACCAAATGACAGGATATTATTCAATTGAGCACAGTTTACACAGCATAGTGTTGGTCATATTCGCTTATGTAAATAGTATATGCATGTGTAGGGCTTGTACAAATCTATATACATATTGTAAAAGTGGTGGTGTATATATTTCCTAGAGACTATGAATTGCTTAATGCGATTTTGCTGAAACTTTTTGTATAAATTTATTGAAAACTGTATATAATTTCTATCTAAATATTCAAAAAGTTGCCAATTGGACATCATATATAAAAAATAAAAATAATTTTCTTTGACACCACCATTTATAAAGAAACGAAACACAAGAAAAAGCTAAAAACTACGCATTTTTTTAACTAAACGTTGCCTACATTTAGGCGCATTGAACAATTAATTTCTTATTAAACTTTTTAAATATTTATTTTCTAAATTTTGCCTATATTTCAACTCTCTTTTCGTCTATAAAAATTTGTTTATTTGACATCTTAATTCTCTTCTAGGGTCAAATTGACTTCGATCGACAATTGTATATTTTTTTTCTTTTAGATCTTAAACTCCTCTCCTACCATGGAGATTGTTTTCATATTCTCTTTCGCATATTTTTCATTACACTTTGATCTCAGCAACAATGTTTTTCTTTCGACGTGCTGTGGAATTGCTAGTCGCTCGAGATTAAAATCGAGCCTCAAGTGTATATCTTACAGCAACTGACAGTGTCACTGTGACTTCACTATAAAAATACAAACATACAGATATTTTTTTTATTACACAAAAGAATATAATACATATGTTTCTGAGCTATTTGTTTTGATATTTCATACAAAAAGTAGCCAAGCAAAAAAAATATGCGAAAAAAGTAAAACAGAGGGCGACTGCAACAAATATTCACACATGCGTTTGCGCTCAGCAAGGTAGAAAAACTATCGCTACACCCACCAATACAAGCATCCATCCATAGAAGCTCTCACACCCATACAAGTAGAGACACCCACAATCAATGAATGATAAACCCACCGTGTACGGCACATCACGGTTCAGAAGATTTGACTGGCACAGCAATTGAATTTCAATATAAACCGCCTCCACCAGCTACCAAACTGCCAACACCAACAACAACAACACACATGCTCCGCTTTATCGCCAGGGTTGCTTGTGTGTGTGTGGCGTACCGTTTGTTTTGTTGATTGCGGTGAGTACGCTGCTGGCATACAAGCGCCTACGCACAGATATATCTGAAGACAAATTCGAATCGAATATACTTATACGAGTATATGCTTTGAAGCTTCATCTGCTGTGGCTTAGCAGCGTGTTCGTGCGTTTCTCTTCATTTATTGATGTCGAGTTTTGCTTATACGCTGATGATTCCGCTTCGTTGTCCTCATTTCCATTGCATATTTCGCGGCGTTTATGCGCATTTACTATTTGTGTATTTTCTGCTTAAGTGAAGCATGTCACGACACAAATTCCTTGTCATCATATACTATGTGGGGTAGTTAAAACTATGTAGAGAAAACTATTTTTTTAGCAAATATTTTGGTCAAAATGTATTTTTTGCGAATTTTTATTTCGCAGAAACGATTTTTTTGAATTATTTATATTTTTTGTACTTAATATAATTTTCAGAAAAAAAATCTTTAAATATTAATTTGATTGATTATCACTTTAAAGGTATCACATTGAAAGTATCTATAGAAATCAAAAAATATTTTTTAAATCGACAAAAAAATTTAAAAATTTAAATTTAAATTTTTTTACAATCGAAAATTAATTTCGAACTAGGAAATATAAAACTTATAAAATCACATATTCGATTGGTTTTCCTTTCCCACACATTTTAATTGATACCCATAGATTTGTTTTCCTTATTAAGACTTTTATGCTGAATTATTTGCTCTTAGTAAGGTTTAACAGGCCGTGATAATAGGAGTCATCACTGGGGTTACATACCGTGAGGCTAAATATCCTGACAGATACAAATTGCCAAAGCTGTATGGAAGAAGGAGAGATTGAGACACCGATACACTTTTTTCTTCATTGTCCCGCTTTCGCTAGACTGCGTCGGAAATATTTTGGCAGGACAAACTTCGAAGAACCCGCTGAAGTATCCCGACTACAAATTAGTTGCCGGCACAAATTCATAAAAGACTCAAAGCGCTTTGTCGTTACTTGAGTGTCTTGGGCATCCATTTTGAGGAGTTCCGGCATCACAAAGGACTGATTTTAGCTGTCCAACTGAAATCTCTTGTGGCACAGGAGATCAGCCACTCTAACCTAACCTAAGTCTTTTATGCCTTATTTGAAGTAGACACCAATTTTCAGTCAAATATTAGGTCTACAACTGTGCCGTTTTCCGCCGTTTTCCAATAGATGTCTCTAGGGGCAAGCAGTGGTTAATTAAATCGATTTCTTTTTATATCGATCTTGGACATTTGTGTCAATATTAACCCAATAAAATATTTGTAGAGATCTGTTTGCATCCCAAACTTATTCTCAACTGAAGATGTCGCTTTTTGAGCCGAACTCTCGACATTTGCGGGAAATTTTGCTTTTCTTTTTTAATTCTAAGAAAAGTGCGGCTGAGGCTCATCGAATGCTTTCGGATACGTACGGTGAGGCTGTCCTAAGTGAAAAAAGCCTTAAATTTACAAAAAACGGCGGAAGCAAAGTTGTAGACATATAAACAAAATTTCTACGGACTAGTTCTTAAGGACGTGGGCCATAACTAAATGTTTTTAGACCGCTTGCTTGTTGTTACTTTTGAAATAGTTGGAATAGCTGGCTTCAAATACATAAATCTGTAAAATTTCTCTACGAAGTTAAGATTTATTTACGAATCAGAAAAACAATGTTGAAAGAAAATGTTGAAAAGGATTACCAGTTTATATTTTTGCTGTTATAATAAGTATCAATCCCATGATGATGAAATAAATTTAATAAAAGAAGCTGTATTCGATCATATTTCACCATAAATTCCAAACAAAATTATTGTCGGTGGTAAAAAATTCGAATTTTTTAACTTAAAATAGGTTTCTTCAAAAAAAAAAATTCTCTCTCCAACATTCCTAAAATTCATTAATTAACTAACTATACAGAAACTAACTATTAGAAACATGCAGGCCACCTATTTGCCAACAACTTCTATTTATTCACGCAATTACACCTATGCCTAGACACAACAATTTTCATTTTCAATGAACTTCCGCGCAAAACTGGCCACTATACAGTAAAAACAACAAGAACACGCACAGCGAATGGCAATGATAATGAGGATAACAACGGCGTTTTCACAATATATACGCCATATTTAAGTAACATTTCTGTTATTTGTTGTTGTTGGTTTTTATCATCATTACCAGCAGACTGAAACACAAGCGAGGAAATGCTTATTGTTGCTGTTGCTGCAACGGAAAGTACAGCTGTGAAAACAATTGGCAACAGCAAAAGGATGTGACACAGACACACACAAACATATGTGAATCAAAATATATATAAATATATATATGTATGTATACACTATCTGTGTATGTGTGTCTGACCCATTCGATATTGTTACTCTTATTGTCATTACTGCTTTAATTGCTGTTGTTGTTGTTGTTGCAGCTGCTGGCTTTATTCCTGTGCATGTTTTCATTGCCACACACTGCCTTTGCCTCGCCGACTGCCGCCCGCTGCATGTCTTGTCAGCGCTGCTGTCGTCGCTGTTGCTATTTTGCCTTTGTCGCACACACCATGTTGCGCACATCAAATAAAATTGCTTAATTAACTTAATCAAAATATTGTTGATGTCCTTTTGCGGCGGTGGCTGGCTCATTTGCCAGTGTACGCTAGCGCGCCGCACACACGCTTCGAGCTAAATGAATGAATACTTGTATTGTGGTCGCTGTATTATTGGCAAGTGCAGGTGGACGGACACGATTACGTATATACACACAAACTAACAAGCAGATATGGAAAGGATGTGTGTGTGCTTGCGAGTCATCCTTTATGATCCTTTGTGTGCGCAGCATATTTTTATGTGAAAGTGTACACTCACGGTGTGATTTTTTTTTTGTTTTTTTTGTTGGCCACATAGACACAAGGAAGTGCGTTCATTTATATCTATAGGAGTATTTACCCAAAAAGGCTCACATACTCACATCTCCATGCTCTGCTCTTTGTTCGTATGTAAAGTTGTTTTTCTACCATTTTTCTGCCCCAAAGTTTTCGTCTCATAATTATGCGTCGGCACGTAATATTTTTAATAAAGTTACATCAATAAAAATTAAAAGCTTAATTCATTAAGCTTACAGTTATATATGGTATATGCATATATTATGTAGAGAAGTCTAGCCGAACGCAAGTAAAGAAAGTAGCAGGAAAAATATTACAGCGATTATTTAAGGAAAGCACAGAGTTCGGAGTAAATCTGTGGAGCAAGTTTATTTTTGTGGCGCCTGAATGTATGCTTGTGGTATGGAAATTTGCAAAGTTAATTAATTGGCTTATAGAATCTGGTATACATTTATATATGGTAGTATATAATGTCTTAAGAATGATTCGTTGTTGGAAAAAATCAAATTTAGTAACTTCAAGTATTGAAAAAGCTTAAAAGTCCTAGTTATATTAATTACACGTTGCATACTTTTTGGCGAACATTCCATTTCATTCATCTTAGATCTATTATTATACTTCTCATCCATATTATGCAATAACTATTTCTTTAAAAATATATAAAGGTATTTATCTAAGCGACTCCAGCTCAAATATCGAGTCCGACTTAGATTATTTCATCAAATCAGTATAAAAAATAAAGTGATATACGAGTATACATAATTTTTGATATATGTAAATATTCCATATCAGCTACTGATATCCTCCTAGTTTCTTTCATATCTTTATATTCCTATCACTTCCGTGGGATAACGCTATCAAATATCTCTTCTTCATTATATATTTGCACTCAAGTATGCTTAGTTACTTACAACTGTGAAACGGGGAATGATATGCCATATTCTTTTTCTATATGCTACTAGTCACACATGCATTCGAAATGTTATCTTGAATGCATAAAGAGTTCGATGAAAAGAACGTGACTTTGCGTACGTGAATCGGTGGAAAATAGGTCAAGTGCTGGAAATAGTGCAGAGTCATTTAACGCAATAGTGTCGTCATATGTGCCACGCTCTCATGTACGATTAAATGCGAAAAGTTGTAATAAATTTGAGATGCGTTTAAGAAGATAGCGTATTTTTGTATTAAACTTGATGGTATTGAAAGCGATATGGCGTGATATTAAGATGATTCTGTTGAATATGGTTATTGAAAATATGTTTTATAATAGTGAATACTTAAGATTTGATAGTGATGAAAGCCGATGTAAAGATAATCAAAGCTGCAGAAGATAGTGCTGATATAGTGGATATAAGTCTTGTTACGTGGATGAGTGTGAGCCAGGGAATTATGTGAAATATAATAAGAGAGATAAATATTTTCAGTAGACGTTAGGAGGAATTCATTGCTGATGTCAGAAATGTCAGAAACAAATTAGAAAGGATATTACCGACAAAAGTGTGGCTGTGAAGAGCTTGAGGAGTCTACAAGTAAATGTTAATTATTTATTTTTTTTTATTTTTAACGAACTTTAAATATTTATTATCGCTTAGAAATCGCAGAATAATTTCCTTTACTGAATATTTATAAAGCTCTTCATTGTTCAATATTTTCGTGAACATTTTTATACTTTATTTTCATATTTTACTCTATCGAGCTATCGATATGTATGTACTTCATTCCTAAGCATCGTTTGTTGCATAGTTTTAGGCATAGACTTTATATTTCATTCATTGCACCGCAATGATTCTTACTTCTCAAACGGTTTATGGAAAATTGAAATTAAATATACTGTCTACATTTGAAATTTCTTTTGGTTTAAAAAATTTTGGTCAAAAATTTGTCAAAAGTTTACTTCAAAAAATATGAAATTATAAATTATGTAGGGGGCAAATCACTAAATCTAAGCAAATAGATCATTAATCATGTTTTTTTGACTTTAAAAAAAAAATGAAAATATGTTGGTGGCCAACTTGTCAATCACAACTAATTGCTCATTGAAAAAGGACCTTAACTTACAAGACAAAATCTATAAAATCACAAAACAGAATCTAAAAACACCCTTAAACAAGCATTCATTTAAAAATATATATTGTTGTTGCTCCACATTTCATTGTTATATACTGCAAGTCATCACTTGAGCTGTTCTTTGGAAATTTGCAATATTTTTTTTGGAAATGAAAATTTTAATGAATTCAGTTATAGCTAAATTAAGTATTAATTATACTGTTGCCGCATTTCGACTACCGTTCTACATACATACAAATATTAAAAAAAATATCAGCAACAGGCCACTTAATAGCGACAACAAGTATTCAAGCTCCTGCATTGCCTCAGGTGACGCTCATGGCATTCACTTTGTAGAGAAATACCCATCCATTGTGCTTGCTCCCGCGCGATAGCTGGTCATTGGCGTCTTTGGCCCGCGGCTCTTGGCTGCGTTTCTGTGTCAGCAATTAAAATTCATTCGTTATGCAATTTGTAATTATTTGTACGTATTTGCCTCACGGAAGTTGCAATTTCATCAGAGTTGCACCCAGCAGACCGCCGGCCTGAGTCATCAATACTTAACAGTTATGTTGCTCAATTCCTTAGTTATAGTTTCAATACAAAAGTAACAAAAAACACACACAAAAAACGGAGAGAAAAAAACGTTAATTTCAACAGTCACGTGATGCTTACAAATGAAGCTTTTAACAAGTTCGTTCGCGTCGTTGGTTCGCTTGTACGCTTTCGTATGGCACGCGCTGACGCGCTGATAAATTTTCACAACTCACACAATTGAGATCGAAATCAGTTAATGAAGCATTCTTTACAACATTGTGAACAAAATCGCAATGCTAATTTTGCGTAAACACGCATGTCCTGCGACAACAAGGACACGCCGCGGCGGCACACTTTCAGTGGAATGTGTAGTGGCGCGCTTTAGCCGCGCAGTTATGTCATAATTTACCTATATATATGCAGTTAAATTAAATTTCTGTGTTATTTTTGCGCTGCTAAGTGCTGCAAATCAGCCACTGTTCGTGAGTAAAAGCTTTCGTGTGACCTGTCGTGCATTTTAATTAAATTTTAATAAAATCAATATTACTTAATTGAGACAGCAAACAAATACCGGCACTCAGTCAGTCAGTCAGCCACTCGCTCGCTCGCTCACTCACTCATTGCTGGCTGACAGTAATGCTGACTGCTAGTATTTTCAACGCTTTCAGCGTGTATGATATGCGCGCGCTCGCATTAATGCAAATAATGAAATATTAAAATGTGTCATGAAATGTGTAAAATGCGCAAATAAATTGATGCTTGTGCCCACTATGCAAATTAAAAAAGGAAATGCATATTTAATGGCGTTGTAAATTAAAATCAAATTGATAACTAATGGATAGTGAGGTTAAGTGCAGTTATACTGCCAGTTTTTAAATGAAAACGTCGCAAATGTAGTGAGGATATTTAAAATATGAGTCCAATTTTTAAATAAAAAAATGATAATAAAATTGCTTCAAACTTAATATAAAGCACTTTAATAGTACCCCGAAGAATTCAGAAAACTCTCTGATTCTCAGATTAAAGCTGCCTACTGTACCTGAGCCTGAAGGAGATGCAAGAAATCATGTGCTGAAGAGCCTTAATATCAGTATCACATATGTGATTGGTAAAAAGAATAAGAACCAAGATTCCGGACCTACGCTTTTGGTAGAAAAATAGATCGGTTGAACAGTAAACAGTATTAATTAAACGATTCCTCAGTGACATTGGAAGGATACGATGATATGGGTTTCGGTCTCTTCGACTAAACAACTCAACACTAACGTTGGATGAGCTCCAGATCATGTCTGTCGGGATCTTTATCAAATAAATGCCTTGTATCTAGGAATAACTGCTTGAAGATCGATTTCAAAATCTGTCGCATCTGATCCTCTATTCGATTTCTTAAGATCTGTTAGGATCCTGTATACCGTAAGTTGATAAGTTCAGCAGAAAATGCGGCATTGATGTTCTGACTGAGTCTGCTGCTCATGTTCATAATGTAGTTCTCGATCAGCTCGACCTTTACCAACTTGGAATATTCCATAGAACACATTTTTAGAACCGGATAAGGAACTTTCGCGAGATCATCATCATCAGGTTCAGAAAAATGAGATCCCTGGTATCGATAACTGACAGATAATCTGGAGAATTGGTATGCAAAAGATTTATTCAGGAATTCGCTAAAGAGAGATATCAAAATCTTCACTGACTTCGGCTAAGATGAAAATCACCTTATGAGGTGAGGCTTCAGTGAAGACTGGAGAGGACGATGGACTAGTTACTTGCCTAGAGAGGTCTACTTTAAATTGACCAGATCATAAGATATTGGCAGATAATTCTCCGAAGCTCTTTTCAATAAGAATATTTAGAAGATTTATGATATCTTTCACGACAGTTTAAGAGAACCAGAATGGACCAGACTTTATATCATAAGCTAAAAATATTCCTGTGAGATGAGGTGTTAACAAGGTCGTCACTGGAGAAAACGACAGATCTCGACATTAAAGAGAGTTATATTTAGAGGTTGGCAGATAATTCACTGAAGCTCTTTTGAATCAGAATAGAAGATTTATGATCTCCTCCACGACAGGTTAAGATAACCGGAATGTACCCGTGCATAAAAACATCACTTTAAGAAATATGAACTCGACAAATTCCTCAAAAATGGTTTTAGAATTTTTTTGTCTTTAGGGCCTAAACAACAACAACAACTTATTGTCTCTCCTTAAACGTGTTGTCTTTCGTATATCGTGTATGGTTTAAGATAATTTGATAAAAAAGGATAACATATGACTTTACGACCTTTCCCAATACGAGTATGATGGAACTGGATAGAGAAGAAAGCGATTATATGACAAGAGCAGTGTATATGGTCTTAAATTCTTCCAAAAGATGTCATGTGATGGGATAAAATTATTAAGATAATTTAGAAGAATATATGATGTACCTCTGATTTGTTGGGAGATTTTTACGCAGAGTACTATAAATATAATTCAGTGGAGATTCTTCTATATCACCAAAGCTAAGAATGTCCTAAATAATAACAAATAAAAATGTTGGAAAACATAAAGGAAATTTTATGCTGAGTTCCTTTCTATTTGAGAATCCTTTTTAGCCGTTTCCCGCAATAAAAATTTAATTAGAATGAAATTAAACACACATATGAGAGATGTATGTATATGAGCGCATGCTTATAAAAAGGCACTTGCATCAGACCACATTCTTACATTCACCAGCATGAAATTGTCACACATAAGCAAAACTGCTATAATGTGCACATTTACACATACTCAAACACACATAAGCAATATAAGCAAACGCACTGTGATTATCATGCGCTGGCAAATGAGAGAGGCATATATACAGGCGCACGTAGCTGCAATAAATTTTAAATTGCGACACATTAGCACAGATAAAAACTACATACGAGTGAGCAAATTAAACAATGCAAATGCCAAAAAACAAACAAAACACATATACATGCACATGCATAACTGTAAATACCAGGCCAGATAGCAGGAGACTTTACTTTTGCATGCACAAGTGACAACAACCGCAGCGCCACATAGCCACATTTCCACATATGATATAAATTTCTGCTGTGTGTGTGTGAAATTACGAGAAGCACATATGTAAGAGTGTGTGTGTGTATGAGGGCAAAAAAGCGCATGATAAAGCAAAAAGTCTGTTGACTTGGCAAATATGACAAAGTGTGCATTAGTTGACAGTTCGCACTGTCACACTGCCTGCCTTGTTGGCCGCCTTTACGGAGCCTTACTGCGACGGTTAAATATACGCAAAAAGCCGCGTAGCATAGCATAGCATAACATAACATAACATAGCACAGCGGAGTAGAGCAGAGTTCAGCGCGTCAGAAAGCAACCATGCAGCCTTTTGTCCTGTGCGTTCATGCATTCGCGCTATCTCTCTCCCTCTACCTCTCCCTCTCTTTCTCTCCCTCTGCAGCTGGTTTTTGGTCTTTTAGCGGTTTTTCCTGTTGAGCTTATCTGTAATATAACAATGGCAATGCGCTTTTTGACGCTGCCGCAATTACAATGAAAGAGACCGCGACAAAGACAATACAACGCTGCGTTGGGAATGATGTGGCAGATTATGGTTGATAAAAAATAAAAAATACGAAATGCAATGAAATAAAATAAATATAAAGCAAAAGCAATGCCACATATACATACATAAGTATAAAGTAAAGTAGAAGCAAAGCAAATATGGGCGTCATAAGGACAGATAACTTATGCTCTCATACATAGTATATATATGCATGTGTGAGTATATGTAATTAAATATTTATACACACTCAAGTATGTGAAGCATATGTGTGGCAAGTATGCATAAAAAGCACTTTAGCATGACTTGTAATGGTGCGCGTGAGCAAATTCGCAATTTCTTTGTATGTACAAATGTCCGAATGTGTGCTTTAATTAAAAATGTGTCACCGGAGTAAATCGGTTGTGGCACACAAAGGCTTGGATGTGACTGCAAATGGCGAATAAAATGTGTTATCATAAAGCTAAAAGCAAATTCCGTTGGTGGAAATAAGAGTAAAATTACCAAGAATTTGTGTGAATAGAGCAAAAAACTAGAGATTATAATGCTAAGTTATCATTTTAATGGAAAACTGAGAGAATTTATTTTTTTGTCAGAGAGCCTAAAGACCATAATATTTTCAGTAAGGAATGTGAATAATAATAACCTCTCCTGTATTGATAATTAGATAGAACTCAGTCCTCTATAACAATAAAATCCCAAAACTACTGCCGCTTATAACCAACTTGGAACGGAACTTTCTGTAGAATATTCAGTAAAATCATTAAGAATCGTATATCATTTGGCTCGCTGGCTTTTTTTAAAGTGTGGTTAGTTCAAAAGCTTCAAGCTTCACATCGTCTTAACAAAATAAGTAGTCCGAATATATGTTTCAAAGCTACGGGATATGATTTCAGTGGTGCGGAAACTCACTTTCAAAATTTTCAAACAGTTTACACCTACATTTTTAGACATAATCAGCTACATTTAGAATGAAGTCTTTATCCAAGATCAGACTAAACGAAAGGAAGAGATGAAATTCTAAATAATTGTTGGTAGAACTTTTAATATTTTAACAAAGTTTAAGATCAGAATTTTGCACATTCGTATTTCTTCTCAATTAAACTAATTCCTTGAACGCCAATAATTTAATCAAAAACTATTTTACATCCATATCTAAATATAATACTCCTTAATAAAAAACCAACAGCCCCATAAAATTACAAAAATAATCATCAGACACTTAGTAGCAGTAAGACCTAACCTAGTAGTCGTAAGTTCAAAATTTCTAATATAAAATCCACCAACACTTTTCCCTGTTCTGACCTAAAAACATAAACTAAAATTCAAACTCACAAGTCCCTCGGCAAAAAGCTTAAGACTAGCACTATCATGCTGCAGCAAAACTTCATCTTAACCTTTGAATTCTTAAAGAAGCAAAAATAATAACAATAAAGGCGAACAATAGCGGAGAATGGAAAACAAAAGAACCAACGCCACGCGCAACAGACTATAATTCAAAAGTAATACAAAAGTCTCGCAGTGCCAAGAGCATAACGGTGCAAGCGAAAAACAATGGCGCTAGAGAAACTTTGAGAGCAATGGGAGTTAAAAAAAAGATGAACAAGTGTAACAATAAAATAAAACAAAAATAGAGAACAACATGAAAAATTATATAGGATAATAATAAATGAAACTGTATCTAGCAACAGTGGTAGAGGATATACCTAAATATGACTGACTAACTGCGATTTGATCGAATGTTCGAGGTCCACGTTCTATGACTTAGAAAAAGATGAGCATAAATTTGAGAAAATATTATTAACCTAACAAGTGTGTTATAGATTATATCTGGATCTAAAGTCCAGATTCTTAAACTAGGTACTTGCTTTATAAATATCTATTTCGATCGGTCCATATTTTTTCACCTAACTCCAATTTAATCGAAGGCCGGTGTTTTTGTTATGTTGTTTCTTTCGTATTGACCTCTCAGTCCAACTTCAAGAACTGAAGTTTATGGTTCTTTACAATTTTATGGAATATATGTAATCAAGAATTTACAATATATTGAATCAAGAATACTGATAGATCTGGGATCGTAGATAAAGGTTGGTTGGCGCAGGGTTGAATTTCGTGCTGTATGTCCGAAATAAATGTGCTACTGGTATATCATGAGGTGTTCTTAATAGAACGTTAAAAACATATATGACATATCAGCTAGAGGAAAGGGAGAAAAGGCACTAACTCTTTTATAGAAACTAAAGGTGTGGGAGTAACCGAGAGAAAAAATGTTGTGATCATGTCCAATCATTATAAAATATGTTTGGCAAATATCTGCAAGGAGTTCTAATCTAGTGCACCTCTATTGTTGTAATATTGTTTTCTAATTTATTTTTTACTTCTTCTCTGTAAGAAAATCGCCTCCACAGCATACGAGCTACACTGGCAGTTTATACATTTTTAAACAGCACTAAAAAGTGCGCTAAAATCTACAACGGCAGCTATTGTTCGGTATTGTTTGTGAAAGAAGGGCCAATACTCAAGCCGAAGAAAGCAGAATATTTTATATATTTATAGGTTGAGAAGCAACTAAAAGTAATTTGCCATACAAAAATCTTCAAATAAAGTGACTAAAAGCGCCGATGGCCACACACACACACAGATAGTAATGGGAATATGACAGAACTTAACAAAAGCTTAAGTTAGCAAACGAAAAATGCATAGTTAAAGGCAAGTAGCCGCTGTTATGGACCGAATGACGTAACGACGTATATTGGCCAAGTGGTATATTGACCGAGTAGCGGACATGATGACACAGTTCGTTAGGAAAGTGCTGTAGGATGTAGGGCCAAAAACGGCAGGCTATAAGTACTTAAGCGCTTAAGTTTCAAAGTACAAGTTGTTGCTATTGTTGTCGAAGCACAGAAATTTCCAAATGAATTTGTGTTACTAATAAAAAATGCAGAGACTAGAAAATAAAGCAGAAGACGAAGCAGAAGCACGTGAAAAAAGGAAATACGAAATTTGAAGTGCTTATAAGGAAGAAAGCAAGTGCATGAGAGAAAAAAAACTTATTGACATTTAAAAGCTTTTCATGTTATCATTAAAATTGCAAAATTGACATTTTCAGCACAAATCGGTAGTAAGAAGTGTATGTAAGGATCTTAGAATAGCAGAGTAGAAACGACAAAATTATGAAGAAAGTATGCGCCAGAGGAAACGCTTCAATTGGATCAATAATAAATGAGAGCAAACATAATGAGCGCACCAAATGCACTGTGGTTGCCATTCTAAAATAAATTGTAATCTTTGTTGTGGTTGTTGCAGTAACTTGGGAAAAGTAGAGATTTGCATAAGCGGGTCACGCGCGTAATTTATAATTCACTTGCTTTATTATTGCTTTCTTTTGTCATTATTAATTTTTATTTGCTTCTCTATCAGGCAGATCATAAAATAGAGAAAATATTAACTCGCGTTTATGAATTTATAATACACAGTTAAGTATTCAAATACAAATTTATGCCGCTTGGTTGCAAGGTTACCCCTGTTTAGACGCATTTCCATGTCAAATGTGGTTATGAATTATGTTTGAAGACAATTAAATGCAAATTAAAGTGTGCTCAAATGCCAATGGGTTGCATAATGTCTGCTCACAAGTGTATTTTTGCCATAAATAATAAAGCGCGGTTTAGTTTTTCGCCGAGCGGGCTGCGTTAAGAGCGTTAAATGAGCGCATAAAATACATATTTTTCATATCAAAAGAATAATTTGCAGCTACACGCTCGAAAATAATATTTTACTACCCCTTATAAATGGTGTTTAATCTGCACATTAAAGTGTCATTAACTCATAAATACTTTTTAGAATATTGGGGAGGGTGAATCATGCAGAAAATGTCATCAAAAAGAACTCAGAAACTTGTTCTCTTTTAGTTCTTTCAACAAATTTTGATTTCATAAAAAATCGTTGCCTACCTTTAGGAGCACGTTACAGAGACATATTTCGTAAAAATCGTTGCCTACCTTTAGGATTACTTTAGCAGAAACGGATTTCGTAAAAATCGTTGCCTACCTTTAGGATCGTTTTAGCAGAAACAGATTTCATAAAATCGTTTATGATCACTTTAGCAAAGACGCATACCTTACAAACGTTATATTTTTATCCAGAGCATATTATGAACTCTCTCTCTATAAAACATCACTAGTATTCCTGGTTTCCATAGCAAGTATAATCGCTCTTTATAAACCCATTATTACAATTCCAAATATAAATTATTTTCGCCTGCAATATCTCCATTGATTACAGCTGACTGCCCCACACAGATACCTCAGCTGTAATAAAAGTCAAACAAAGGCTATTATCATATAAGCCAATAAAAATTCGTCTGCCTGTCGTAGCAAAAATCATTTGTTCTTATGAGTTGGAGGCAGCAAATAGCCAAGCGTTAAGCAGGACGTAAAGGAGAGGTGGGATAATTTGGTAATAAAAATAGATATCAATTTGATAGGCAATGAAAGAAAGCGCCACTACCGTATCGAATTACATGTGAGTGAAGCTGGTAGGAAGTAGAAAGGGGGGAGGGACAAAGGGCAAGCGCCATTAAACGCAGGTTATTGTGACTCTGCCGTGGCTACAAACATAGACTCTAGTAAGGGTATAAGCAGCATTTGTATATATATAAATTATGTATCATTTTATTAAAGCTGAAATTAATATTTTCTTCAAACCATCCAAAGAAATACAAATCCAATTTATTTGATACCAATAAAAGCTGACAAGCTTCTCCCGCCGCCTTTGTCAATTGACTAAGACGCTTAATGGCAGTTACGCGCAGTTATTGCACACATTTGTTGGTGTATGTATATTATTCTCAGTGTTCTATATATCCTTCACTGCTCTTTTGGATTTGGAAATCGTCGTCAATCGAAGACAATCGCATGTGATTTGTAGCGTTTCGCTTCTCACATTGATGGGATTAACGATAAATGGGATTGATTGAGTAAAAGTAAAGTATGTTAAGGTAACTTAAACCTAAAAGTGATGCTAAAGTTATATTTGAAAAGGTTGCCACCTAAATTGAAGTTAGATCACGTAATATAAGCCGCTTTTCGATTTGTATTAGCGTTGGTTGAATGAAATCTCATTGCTTTTAAGCCTTTTTGTTGAAGTGAAAGTCTTTCTGAATTAGATATTTTATGATATATGATTTGGTATCCATTTTAGATAGCAGTTTAATCTTGGTGGTCGCAACAGTTAAGCTCGTTTGATTAGTTTAAAGAGAAAATGAAGGTGAAAGGTTTTTAACGAAAAGTCTTTTTTCGAATGGGCATATTTTTCAGGGGCTAATGACAGGCTTTTGTGGAAATTTAAAGTCTTAGTATAGCCTAAAAAGGCGATCGATCGGTTCTTGGTTTATAGGAAAATGACAGTAAGTTCTCAAGATAAAACAGCACTTATAAGTACTCTAACGTTCTAAGTCTGAAAACAAATTCCAATGCGGAAGATAACCTTTTCCTAAACACTTTAGAGTTTCAAACACATTCTGTACCCAAGGTGACAAAGTCTTCTATTCAGAGGAATACCGTATAGCAGACAAAATTGAAAGGGCTCCCAATGGGTTAAGGATAAATTTTTGCATAAAAATTAGTCGGATAAAATTTTGACCCTTTTCTTGGGTATTATTACCAAATAATTGTCTTCTTCTTCTTGACTGGAGTAGACACCGCTTACGCGGTTATAGCCGAGTCCAAAACAGCGCGCCACGTATCCCTCCTTCTGGCAGTTTGGCGCCAATTGGTTATACCTCCTCCTCTCCCTCTTCTTCGGCTTCCACCAGCGGGTACTGCATCAAATACTTTCAGAGCTGGAGCACTTTCATCCTTTCGAACAACATGACCTAGCCAGCGTAGCCGCTGTTTTTTTATTCGCTGGACTATGTCTATGTCGTCGAATAACACATACAGCTCATCGTTCAATCGTCTGCGGTATTCGCCGTTGCCAATTCTTAAGGGACCATAAATCTTCCGCAAAACCTTTCTCTCGAAAACTCCTATAGCCGTCTCATCGGATGTTGACATCGTCCACGCTTCGGCACCGTAAAGTAGGACGGGAATGATGAGAGACTTGTAGAGTTTGGTTTTTGTTCGTCGAGAGAGGACTTTACTTTTCAATTGCCTACTTAGTCCATAGTAGCACCTGTTGACAAGAGTGATTCTGCGTTGGATTTCCAGGCTGACATTGTTATTGCTGTTAATGCTGGTTCCCAGGTATACGAAATTATCTACGACTTCGAAGTTATGACTGTCAACAGTGACGTGGGAGCCAAGACGCGAGTGCGCTGACTGCTTGTTTGACGACAGGAGATACTTCGTCTTGTCCTCGTTCACCACCAGACCCATACGCTTCGCTACCTTATCCAGTCTGGGAAAAGCAGAACTAACGGCGCGGGTGTTGTTTCCAATGATATCGATATCATCGGCGTACGCCAGTAGCTGTACACTCTTATAGAAGATTGTACCTTCTCTATTTAGTTCTGCAGCTCGTATTATTTTCTCCAGCATCAGGTTAAAGAAATCACACGAGAGTGAGTCACCTTGTCTGAAACCTCGTCTGGTATCGAACGGCTCGGAGAGATCCTGACGGAGCGTTTGGTGTTGCTCAACGTCAGCTTACACAGCCGTGTTAGTTTTGCGGGGATACCAAATTCAGAGGTCGCGGCATAAAGGCAGCTCCTTTTCGTGCTGTCGAAAGCAGCTTTAAAGTCGACAAAGAGATGGTGTGTGTCGATCCTATTTTCACGGGTCTTCTCCAAAATTTGGCGCATGGTGAATATCTGGTATGTTGTTGATTTTCCAGGTCTAAAGCCACACTGATAAGGTCCAATCAGTTTGTTGACGGTGGGCTTTAGTCTTTTACACAGTACGCTCGACAGAACCTTATACGCGATGTTGAGGAGGCTTATCCCACGCTAATTGGCGCAAATTGTGGGGTCAATTGTCTTCTACGTACTCAAATAATTCTGACTCACGTTGACAGTCCTTGTCAGGTATATTTCCTGGTAAATTTCGGTTATATAGACCCCACTGTAGTTGGAAAGGCGTGCTTATTGCATCTCTCACCTCTCGCAATATCTGAAACACCACCTATAATATATATTATACTAAACATGTTTCGTTGGAACCAGGGAGTTCCACATAAGATGTGCCAAAAACGGTTTCTCGGAGAGTTAGCTGTATTTTGTATGACACTAACCCATACACAACTGTGCAAATCCAATACTAAAACAACAAAAGAGGGGGAAATGCAAAGATATGCACAAATTCAATACAGTCTCTCTAAAAAATGTCATATCACGCGCTTGGAAAATATAAATAAATATTATAAAATAGAAGTCACATAAATAGGTGGGTTCCTATGCATTCCCCATATTATTTATGTATATTGAACAAGGAAAGTCACTTTGCCATAAGCGCTATCCGCTATCATCTGCGACATAGCGCCATGCTCACGCACAACTATAAACTTAAGCAGATCAGCGTATACAGCTGCGCGTCTGCGAAACATTTGCGGTTTATTTTCTTTGTATTACGCGCGACCCAAGTTCCTTCGATTGTTGTTGTTGACGCTAATGCTAATGAAATTGCCAAGATGCCATAACACGCAAACATATGCGACGCGGCATGCGCGTGCCACCCTCGAGCCAACTATTATCAAGCAAATATGTATGTGGTAACGTAGTAAAACCGAATATCAGCAAACAACTTTGCATACTTCAAGGGGCCTTAGCCCCCCACACCATATACTACTTGTACAGCAAACAAACAATAACGAGTGGGCACTTGATGTTTAGCCTATGCAATGATGCGTTGCAAGTGGGAAGTAAGGGGAGTGAAGTGCGTGAAGTTGTAGAATATTTGCGCATATATTTAGCTTAGAAGACACCGACTTACATACATACATAAATACACATACATTTATAGTTATCGAAAAAACAAGAATTATTTGAAGTGCCTTAAAGCCGCTACCCTAACGAAAGCTTAGCAAAAAAATATTTAAATATGCTTTGTAATCAGATTTACCGTTATTGTATGCATGTGGCTCGGTTTCTTCTTTGTTCCCATTTGATTTTTGCCATAATGATGAGGGTTTATGATAAATGATTGGAAATATGTTAGCTAGCATTGATTTTTTTCGCTACGCACAATAAGCCGCTGTGGGTTTACCGGTGGAGAGAGAGAGGGTGAAAATCGAAATCAAGAAATAAATTCCAGTCACACAGCCGATACTTATATGTTCTACGCCCATATGGCAGTGAAGCGCAGAGGGTCAGAGCATAGAGCACTCAGGTTCAGCTGTTTCCACACTTTACACCCCCCCGCACCTCAGCTCTGTTCCGTGTGTTCGAGTAAGTGTGCCGCCTGTAAGAGCGTGTTGTTAACTTTGCCGCAAAGTTTGCGATTGCTCTACTTGACAGCTCGAAGCTGTGGCGGCCCTTAAACACTGCTCTCCTTCGTGGCAGTCATACGTGTCTCTGTGTTGTTATTTCTAGATTTTTTTTTTAATTTTTATTTATTTGTTTGTGTGCTTTTTGCAATTTGTTTCGCTTGTGCTAAGTAGAAAGTTTTATGTGTCCACTATGTCGTAGCAGGCATATAAATTGAAAAGTTTAAAAAGGCCTGCGCTCACATAATGCTGGCGCTTGGCGAAAGTTTCAATTCGTTTATGTTGTTTTCGTGAAATTTTTCTTTACTTTTACAGGTTTTTTTGTTGCTGTTTTTTTCTTCTATTCTAAGCGGACTTTGAAAATTTTTAATCATGTCATTTACAAGTTGTAGAAGTTTGCAAAATGTTCTTGACTACTTTGGTAGCTTAGGCGAAACACTTTAAAAGCGCAAATTAAGTACTTAAATCTGTGAGGTATTAAGTAAGGATTTTAAAGGAACAACTTACAAATAAATACTTTACAATACAAGAAATTTGAACAAGTGTTGAGTGAGTGTTGCCTACCTTTAGGCGCATTTTAGCAGAAACACATACCTAATATTGAATTTTTTGATGGTTTGTTTTTGAATTGTAACTCAAAATGACCAAAATTTTCAGATTTTGTGTAAGTTTCCTTTCTATTTTGACTCAGAACAGTATTCTTATAATGTATAGACTGAGTGTTGCCTACCTTTAGGAGTATTTTAACAAAGACATATATCTTATTATAATATTTTTATGTTTTTCTTCACTAAAATTCAAAATGACTTAAATATTGACTTCTTAATATTTATTTTAAACTCTCTTATATTTATTTTTAACTTATCATTTGACGCACTGACTTTTATAACTCCACTTTTTTATATTAAAAAAACTATATTTGCTTACACTGGAATTTCATTGTCAACCGCACTGCATAAAAACTTCAAAACCCCACGCACCGCATTTTCTCTCTACCGCCAACAATTTCCAGCACAGTTCTGTCTCAGCGCCTTGCCATAGACTATAAATTAAATATGCATACCCTTAGCGAGCGTACGACGATTGCCACGCCGCCGCTTAAGTGTCAGCTCCTTTGACTTTGTTTGTAAAAATATATATGTATATGGAGGCGACTACGATCGGAATTTAATATTTATGAAATGCAAATATTAAACAAATAAAAACCAAACATGCAAAGGAATTTATGACGGTCACATTGCCTTCTCCGACCACCACCATTGCCGACCTCAACCTTATTCATATCTTTCAGCGCGCTAGTCAAGGAAAGGCAATTGCCGCTTTCCGTTTTTGTTGTCTATTTTTATTTTGCTATTTATGTAGTTGTTGTTGTGATTTTTATTTATTTTTCTTTTATGTGCAAGTTGCATGCCACAGCTATGGTTACTCCGCCTACTCCATATATTCGTCGTTGCTTATTATGCTCATTAAGCGGCTCGAATGCCTATATTTTTAGCAAAGTCTGTGTGTCCGTGTTTTATGTGCACTGTGGCAACGCCGAAAATAAAAATCTCAGCTGTTATTTGGAGGTACGCTTGTTAGGTTTATGATATGCAGTGACAATAAAATTCAGATTTTATGCTCAGATTGTAAGCATGGTACTGGTTTGCGCATGTTTAACATAATTTTGTACTCAACGAATGGAATAAAACCAAAGAAATTTGTATTGACTGAATGGTCATTGCTCTTACTTCGACCCAAAATCTTTGGAATATATATTATTTATTTTTTCAATATTTAAAAGTAGAAAATTAATACATAATAAAAAATTTTTTAACTTCAAACTTCGCAGAAACGATTTAAGTATTAGGTTGAGTCTCCAAATATATTCGTTCCTCTTTAGCTGCCACTCTCATACCTAAATCGCTTATATCAACAAAAAACTGAGGCATACAATCAGGCGCTCATTAATTAGTATTTCATTCAATTAACTGTTAACATACACTTCTCACAGGGTTAATAATATGGAAGGCAACTTCGAAGTCAGTTAAATCTATGGTTTTACTATAAGGTGTTGGATGTTCTAAAATAATTAAAAAAATGTTCTTTTGGTAGCATATCAGTTCGATTATAAAAACTAGAACTTCCTTTTGAACTAACGAACTTAATAGCTCTTTTAAAACCTTTCCTCAGGAGTTCATTTTATTAAAAAATTAGTTAAATATCCATATAGAAACCAAACTGGAAATATTCTAATATAAAATATACCATCTACTTACTGATTCTTAATTTAAAAAAAGTCTACCAAACCACAGAAATAATTAGTATATTCGCGATTTGCTTTAATCCAACAATGAATTCAAGAGAATTATGCAGATTTTGAGCGAAAACAATTGAAATAAAAAAAAATTTGATGAAAGAAAAAAACAAACAAGAATCTGAAGAGCCGAAAACAAAAGCAAACCACTTGAAAGCCAACAAAGAGAAAGCGAAAGTAACAAGTAACAATAAAAACAAAGCAATTTTCAATATGCAGTCTACGAACAAAACAAGGCAGTGAAACAAAAACTAAATTGGATGAGCAGCATTGAAAGATAGATACAAATTAAAAGCAAACAATGAAATGGAAATTAATAAACATAATTGCAGCAACGGCATTGAGAACAATATGGTTTACAGAGAAAGAAAAAAACAGGAAAACAAAGGCGGCAGAGATAAAGAATGTTGCAAAATTAAAAATGAAATGAAAATTGTAAATAGAAGAGTAAGAAAAACGGGTATAAATGGAAAGTAAAGAATGTTTCTGACAAAAAAAAAGTGAAATTGAAGAATATAAATCAATTGAGGCTGGCAAATACGGCTTGCAACACAAGCAAGAATAGGCAAAACAGACAAATATCAGCCACAAGTGGATACATAATAACAAAAGCCGCATTGAGAAATATAGCAAATCATTCAAGCTGAAGATTTGTTTGCTGTTATTTTTAGAGATTTGCGAAAGTAGTGAAAGTATGAAAATATGAGAAAAATAATAACAAAACCAATCTCGCTGCAAAAAAAAGCGCACTCCAATGCCAGCATTGTTAGCGTGCCACGCAGTGCAGACAATTTTCGAACAATCTGCTTTTAGGCGCACCAGCGAGCAACAATGTTGCGATATGCTTAAGTATGGCAAACTTTTGTGCGCCAATGCGTATGCACTTCAACTCCACTTGAAGGCATGAATGCAATCATTATGGGTGGGGCTCGAGGTAGTTAGAAAATATACTGGAAATTATTGAAAATAAGATAGAAGAACAAGAAGAACACGCGAAAAATTACAAGTGAACTAGAGCAGCTTTATTAAGGGAGATTAAAGAAGTTATTGAAGCGCCTTTAAAGTAGTGATGATCTTAAAATTTCTTGAAACTGAAAGCGAAACTGCCGCCAAGCGCTCTATTTCTTCACAAATACTAGTAGACTGCTATCTAGCTTCATAAGTTATTTTCTATTGTCACATTTTTTTTGTTATTCATCTCAAAACTTCAGCTTCCTTATGGTAAAATGCTTCCTTGCAGCCTGGTATTCATTTGCATTTTCTACGCACTTTTTTGCACCACTCATTCCACCTCAAATCGTTTGTAGTACGCTTGTAATTACTTGCTGCTTAATGCATGAACTTTGCAAATTGCAAGCATTTCCAAACACACACGGGGATGACTATACACGGTGAGCGCACATTCACACGAATGCAACAACTCACTTGCTTTCAAACAACACACCAACAACTATCGCCTGCAGCTGAAGTGATGGCGGCGCTACCACTGGCAACTTGCGCGACACAACAATTAGGGGAAATGTTAACAAGCGCACTTTTCAACTTGCCACCAGCCAGATAGTTAGACAGGTAGATGTGCAGGGTGTAGATTTTTATATACTCGTATAAATTTGTATAAGAGTATGTGAAATGCATAAATGATAAAATATTTTTCAAGCATATCGGTCCCAATATTTCAAATATTGATTCTTTAACACTTCGATTCACGCAGTGATGAGATATTGATACATTTTTTGGAAGCTTTTGTCTCCTAAGTTGAAGTAGTAGGCGTTCTAACTGTTGATATGCCCAAAATAGTCTGCTCTGAGTCGACTAATTCCGAGTGAAGAGACGTTACTTTACCAAAAAATACTGTCATTAGATCTGCCTTTCAATGTAGTTAATTTGAGTTTTTAATATTCGGACCAGTTAGTATGTAGTTAAAGGCCTACTCCTTATGCTCTTCATTACTTCAAAGAAATTTTTGTGATAAAATTTTACAATGTTACATATATCAATCTTCCATGATATATAAATAGGCTTGAAACTATCATTTCCGGACTTGTTGGTATGTAGTTATAAGCCTAATCTATCTGCTCTTCGTAAAGTTACAAAGTATCTCTTATGGTAAAATTCTTCAGTGTCCATAAATAAAGCTGTTTATAGGTCTAAAAATATGTTAAGAGAAGACTTAATGTAACTTTCCTTAATTTTCTGGCTGTCTTAGAGCGTTTTTAGACAGCCAAATTAATTGATCAATTAAAATTTTAATTGAGAAACCAGTTTTTGCCCTTCACACTGCCGGCTACTCGATAACCGATCAGCTGTTATACATTTTTGTTTTTGCTTTTCATAAGAAGTTGGTAAGTTTCATCAGCTGATTGATATTTTTAGCAGCGACATCTACCGTAGCTTTTTTAATAAAAAAATTCAGCCAATCGCAGACAAAGAACGTTTATCGTAAGTCTTTGTGGCAGAATTGCATTTGATTTTCAAGTCGATAAAAATTCAATTACAAATATAGATTTTTATTTTGTATGGTAAATCGATCTTAATCAGCGTTTTAATCGTGCAGAGGCCGCTTAATTGATCAATTAGATCCTGTCTAAAAACGCTATTAGCTTTGACACATTGACGAAAGACGTCACTAGTACTTCGAAGGTTAACAAAAAACTTGACTAACTCTCAGATCTGAATCTCAAAGGCTTACTTTATATTCTTATATTCATCAGCATCTTAAATGAAGCTCGTATATAGAATTAGAGTTATAAGAAGATTTTATTAAAATGAGTGATTTGTTCATCTTTATAAATGTACTTCCATACATCCATGATGAATGAAGACTCTTTCAGCGCAAACTTTGATTGCATAATGACGTTCTACACACATACACAAACAAATTTCAAGCAACTAACTTATTAGATTCAAGAGGAGTCTGAGTGCGATCCTCAACAAATTAATATGTTGCCAACTGAAAAGCTGTGTATTTATACATATATGTGTTAGTATGTTATCTGTGTGTGCTGTTAAATTAAACATCACGATGACACTCTCATTTCAATTCTTCTTCTTCTACTTCGCCTGTGCAGCGTTCTTCTTCAGAGTTTGCTTTGCTCGTTGCATTACAATGCGCATTGTTGTTGTTGATTGCAAGCAATTTAAGCGCAAACATTGTTGCACAGGTAATACACACACAAACACACATACACTCACACACTGACAGAGACGAAAGCAATGTTAATCGGTTAAAAAGAGTTGTCAGCCAGAGCAATATACAACATTCGAGTGCATTTTTATTCAGCAACTTTTGCAAAGTTTTGCTTTTTCTTACTGCTTTTCAGATACATTATTACACTCTTTACTATTTCCTTATCTTTTGTTGTTGTTGTTGTGCAATGAAACTCTTTCTTATTACGCCCGGCGTCTTGCTTTGCTGACTGCTGACGTTTAACACTATTGTTGTTGTGCGTAACTGTTGATAGTTGCTGCTCTAGATTTCAAATTGTTATTATTGTTGTTGTTGTTTTGCATTGTTACAACGTTAGTTGTTAACTGCTTGCAATATTTGCTTTCAATGCAAACACACTGAGGCACACATACTCCGTTAGGTGGCATACTTATGCAACTACTTGCGTGTGTATTTGTAGTTGTTGGTGTAGCATACCAATTGTACTTGCGCTGTTTACTTGTACTCACTCGCATGTCAGCCAACCCGCATTGTCACAATGCCAACTTCATTATCCTTGTTTATTCCTTTTGAATGCTTGTTTTCCTTTCATTACTTATCTTCAATGATTCCACCACCCCCCCGCCGCACTCAGTGCAACTCGTTGAGACAGCTATGGCAGTTAATGATAATGACTTCGTCAGTTGGTTAATTGTTCTACTTAAAATGTTGTTGCCGTTGCTGTTGTGTTGTTGTGCTTTGGTTTTTGTTCTTTAGTTGTGCAGAGTGCAAAGAGCAGGAAATAAAAGAAAGCAAAATAAATAAAGCAACATTTGTTGAACTCATTAACACGAAGAAAAGATTACTTTGAATGCGAGTTTTAAGTAATGAGTGCATGCATATTTAATTTATAAAGTTAATTTAATTTGCTGTGTGACAAAGTAAAGGAAGTTGACTAAGATGATATGCTTTGTTTGAGTGAAATCGAAGTAAGCGTCTTAATGTGATACTCATGAAGGAAGATAATCTGTTGCTTGTATTAACAAATTGTTGAGGAAGTTAATTGAAAGATGTATTCTACAAAAAAAAAACTTTCCTGGAGCTAATATGGTATGATAAAACAATATCCAATCACAAATTTACTCAATTTTCTTTCTAAGCTTGGATTTTTACTATAACATGATATCACATCACATGACTTTATACCACCTGACTGAAATAATTCAGTGTAAAAGCAGAAAATAAGCGAAAAATAAGAAGAAGCGGTGACAATTAATATTTTGCCGATTATGATTTCTAAACATTGACTTTTACTACATCATGATATCACATCACATGATTTCGTATCACTTGATTGAAATAACTCAATGTCGAAACAGAAAATAACAGAAAAATAAGAAGAAGCGGTGACTATTTATATTTTTGGTTATTTTTTTGATATTTTTTAATATCATATGTTGTAATTATGATTTCTTAACATTAATTTTTACTATCATATGATCTGACATCACATGATTTCATATCACGTGACATAAAAAGATAATAAAATTAAAAGCAAAAATATCAATTTGTATGATGTTGAATAACTTTTCTAGCGATATTAATAATTATCATATGATGTGACATCACATGACTCAACATCACGTGACTTGAATTTTTTCTATAAAATAATTTAAAAGTATGACATTTCAGCTTCGATTTTTATTTTATTCAACAAAACAAGAAAATATATTGTTGATCTACTAATACATGATGTGATATCATATGATAAAAATACCTTGATTTGATCAATTTTTTTAGCATTTTAAAGAAGAAAAAATCTTTAATTTAGCATTTTCAAATATTTTGTGGATTTATTTTAAATCATATAACTGGCATTACTTGCGAAAAGTCAATATATTGTCCGTTAGTTCACAGCCTTTCTTCTACACTTACATCCTATCCACCTCCAATCAACTCAGTAATCATTTTGCAATTTGCAAAATCAAATATCGAACAATTTTCAAAAAATCTTCCAACTATTTTTCTTGAACCATCTGAAACCATCTGCCTCACCATAACAAATCGCTTCAAATTAATTTGGAAAAGTGAACTTCAACTCCAGTCACATTTCAGCAAATTTTATTTCCTGTTGCACAGCCATCGAACGATAAATACGCCACGCCATTGTTTCTGTTGTTGTTGCTACGCTACAGTTTATTATTTATTTTATCGCCTCAATTTAATGCTGTTGTCATTTTTCGCATGATGCCTAAAATCTGTTCGCTGCTGTTCGTGTCATTGATGACCGGCGCTGTAGGACTGGATGATGCTGAACGCACCGACGAACAAATGAATGAGCGAACGAAATTTATTGTATTGAAATAAATCATTGATTTTAGTTCCAATTCAATTGGATTGCAATTTTTTTGTAATGACAGGCGGCTGTAGCTGCTAGTGACGTGCCATAATAGAGGCGAAAGCATTTCACTGACAATGACGAATGCGTGGATGTGCGTGGCTGTGGGGGTTGTGTGGGAGACTACTGTGGGAGTACGCAGTTTTTATGAGTAGTTGATAACGGAAATTTTGTAGGATAAAGAAAATTGGATGGAAAGGATTCACATGAAAAAACAATTAAAAAAATATTATTGCATACTTTTTGGCGTTTTAACTTAATAATGGAAAATACTTACTAGGGTACATTATATTATCAAAATCAAAGTGAAATGTTAATTTAGAAGATTTTTGGCATACGTTTCAATGCTGAGACACTGTAAATTTTTACTGTGGCTCCTAAAAGTGTGCAGTATATATTTTACAGATTTTTAGTCTCATCTAACTTGCCTTTTTACTGCGTTTCGTCTACACTTCAGTTTGAAACCCATTCCAAAACGTAAATCTAAGCTTCGTTACCCTAACTTCGCTGATTGGTTAGTCCTCATATCGTTTTGTCTATGTATAACCAATGGCAACAACTACAGCCATTACAACAATGCCGACAAGACTGCGTTTTTGAGCACCATCGATCAATGACAAGAGCGCAAATGGAAAAACACTGCCAAAATAAAATCTTTGCCAAACAAAAATTCAAAGCCATATTCGAAATGCAAGTAAAATACGATAACAACAACAACAATGTATGTAAAATGTAAATACTTCAGACTTAGCCAGCCAACAGGCAGACAGTGAAAACATTCAAATCATCGTCAGCATGCCAAATGCCATCAACAACATCATCGCCGAATCGTGGAAAACAAATTTTTGCATTTGTAAATGCATACAGTTGTACCGTTAGTCGGGTTGTCTCTGTTGAACTGCCAAAAATGCAAAACAACGAATATGGCTGACAGTGAAAATCAAAAATAGATAGAAAATTTGCGCAAACAATTCGAGTAAATGCAGAGTTGCATGCAAAGTGCGCTCAAAGTGGCGCTGCCAAAGCGAATATCCATAAGTATGTGCATATTTGTTTAGCGTTCGCTTGTAATGGTCGTCGATGAAAAGTTACAAACAAGTCCACAACAACAAAATCAATAAAATTTCTGCAGCAAACATTTGCATTTGGCCAAATTAATGCAATATCCGCTGTGTTTCCTATTTCTTTTTAGTATAGAGGCATGAAAAAATATATATTGGCAACGAAATATATATTTAGAAAAAATCATTTAATCAAATACTCTATCTAAATGCAATGCAATTTGCGCTTGAGTGTAATTTATTTTTTATATTTTATTGAATTTATTTATTTTTAAGCTTTGCTGTTGTCGTTATTTCCGTTCAAAGTCCATTAATTGATAACATATGGAAGTGAAAATACCATAGCTTGCCACTCAATACTCGCAAATTAAATGCACATTTGCAAGTGCAGATTAAATAAACAGTTTGTGTTGCTAAATATATATTAAATATATTTACATTTCTATATTATTTTTCTATATATTTTTTATATCAGCCTGAATCAACAACAAAATGTGCATTAGAAGTCAGAGCATTAATAGGTTGTTGATTATAAAAACAAAATGTTGGTTGTATTTAGTGAGTTTTGAAAAAATAAATTCAATATCAATTTTTATTATAAATATTTAAAATTCTTTTCCATGCATTTGGATGGATTTTTTTTCGATATACACATCATTATTGATGTATTTTATATTTACTGCATATTTTGAGTGTCTACAAATGACAGCAATTTTTTATGAAATTTTGCGCTTTTTCAATCGTCAATTTAAAAAAAAATTAATCAAAATGTAAATTTTCAATTACAGCATTATAAATGCGTATCTTCACTAATTTAAATATAAATACGCCTAATTGTAGGCAACATTTTTCGATTTCCCACTAAAAGCTTGTGATATTTTTAAAAAATCCTTGAAAGTACAAACAAAATTCTTATTTATAAGTTTGTTAGATTGCATTACTTTTTAATAATGGAAAAAAATTAGAATTAAAAAAAAAAAAATATTTCTGTCTCTCAGACAAATTCTCCATCCATCAATTAATATATTTGCTACAAAAGTTTCTTCATAATATAAATAATTCTACATTACAATTACAAAGAATTCGGAGTGATCAAGAGTCACAGAGTTCTCTATTAATATAAATATATAAAATTGGCGTAAGAATCGCTTTAAGCGATTATAGCCGAATTCACCAGAGCGCGCCACTCATTCCTCCTTTTTGCTTTTTGGCGCCAACTGGAAACACCAAGTGATGCCAGGTCACTTTCCACTTGGTCTTTCCTACGCTTCGCTTCCTTATCCAGTCTGGAAAAAGTAGAACAAACGGCGCGGGCGTACGCCGGCAGCTGTACACTTTTATAAAAGATTGTACCTTCTCTATTTAGCTCCAGCTCTATTTTTTTCCAGCATCAGGTTAAAGAAATCACACGAGATTGAGTCACATTTTCTGAAACCTCGTCTGGTATCGAACGGCTCGGATAGGTCCTTCCCGATCCTGACGGAGCTTTTTGTGTTGCTCAACGTCAGCTTACACAGCCGTATTAGTTTTGCAGGGATACCAAATTCAGACATCGCGGTATAGAGCCATCTTCTTTTTGTGCTTGTCGAAAGCAGCTTTAAAATCGATGAAAAGGTGGTGAGTACCGATTCTTCGCTCTCGGGTCTTTTCCAAGATCTGGCGCATGGTGAATATCTGGTCCATGTTGGATTTTCCAGGTCTAAAGCCACACTGATAAGGTCCAATCAGTTCGTTGACGATGGGCTTTAGTCTTTCACACAATACGCTCGATATTGAGGAGACTTATCCCACGTTAATTGGCGCAGATTGTGGGCCTCCCTTTTTATGAATTGGGCAGATCACACTGAGATTCCAATCGTCAGGCATGCTTTCTTCCGACCATATTCTACAAATAAGCAATAGCTCCGCCGGTAATCCAAAGGCCCCCGCTGCCTTTTTTTCTTCAAGCGGGTACTTGCTATTCGAATTTCTTCATGGTCGGGTAATGGAACATCTATTCCATCGTTATTAATTGGGGAATCGGGTTCGCCATCTCCTGGTGTTGTACTTTCACTGCCATTCAGCAGGTCGGAGAAATGTTCCCTCGATAACCCCAGTATGTTCTGGACATCCGTTACCAGATTACCTCCTCTGTCTCTACATTTCTATATTATTGAGTTGACAGTCATAGTACTTCTTTGAAAGGTGTGTGTCTTGAATAATGTAAGAAACTACTACTACGTTGTAGGCAATGTTGATAATACCTCAAAACCCTTTCTATGTAGCCTTTTGTGCAAATTTCCAAAAAAACTCAGAGCTTCACGTCTCTTGGTAAGTGTGAGAGCATAATTTTGCATGGGCTTTTTCCTGACATATATTGCCTTGTACTAATATGGAATGTTTCAAGTCATTCAGGTATTTTAAAAGAATTTTGAATTCATAAACCGCCAATTACGATCATTAGTATAATATTTTATCGATATTTGGGAAGATAATTATTACATTTTCATAATTGTTGATCGAATGTTAGCCCTTTAAAGCCTTAATACTTATTAGTATGGTTTCTCAGTAATGTGTATTGATAATCGATTTTTTACATATAAATAGTACAGTGAATTTCTTTTGATCAAAAAGAACCTTTCAGCTATAACCACACAGGAAAAATTTTATTTGTAATCGATATTTTGTTGATACAATCGAGCATGTAATTTTTAATCGACTCGAAGTACTTGAAATTTTATTTGTAATCGATATTTTGTTGGTACAATCGAGCATGATGTACCGAAGAAAGAAGGTATTATTGTGTCTTTCTAATAATTTGAGAGAAATTTTTAATGGCTAACTAGTACTTTAGAAAATTAACTTTCATCGATAAATCTCAAATGTAATCGATAACTTAAAATTTTTAATAGATTTTGTGCACTTTAAAGCAATTTATTTGTTATTGTGTGGTTTTAGTCGTTTTTGAGCAATTCCAGTCGATAACTAGTATTTTAGAATACTAAATTTTATCGATAAATGTCAAAAATATTCGATAGATAATATTTTATCAATAAATATTTGATACATTAAATAAAATTTGGCGATATTTTCTTCAATTTTCGATTGTCTATCGATAAATTATGCCGATTAATTTTTTCCGATTTTCAACAGCATTAGCCAGTTCAGTTTCGTTAAAAGACTATCAGCTTTTGTCTCATACTCACATTAAATTAAAGGAAAAAAATACATGCCAAATAGACAAACTAACGTTATATGCTAAGCTCCAGCCACCAACAACATCAAACATGTCTTCCGCCATTTTTCAATTTTTCACACAACAATGATGTTGATTTGATGATTCACTGCGACTATTCAATGATGTGATTCAGCTACACTGGCGGCACTACAATGCAATCAACGCAAAGCGAAACACATACACGCTTGAACATATACACGAAAATGGATGAAAGAGCAGCTTACAGCGGCCACTGCTCGTTGTATAGTTTATTACGTTCGACTATCAAATCCAGTTTTGCAATTTCACAATCACTTGCCACTCACCGCTTGCCCCTTGCCATGCCACCAGCCACCGACCGGCCGTTGCTCGAATGTCCGGCATTTGCGATTCAAGTGTAAATGAAATATTCGTGAATTTTGCAAATTCACAAAATTGAAAATTTTTGAATTGTTGCTGTGTGTTAGTGTTGTTGTTGTTAATACGACTGTCTGACTGACTGAGTGAGTGCAAGAATGAATTGGCTGAGCGTTGTGTGAACGTAACATTTATTGAATTTTTCAAACTTCCACAGACATTACACCCGAGTAATGTACTATGCATGTGTGTGTTAAAATTTTAGTATGTGCCTGTGTGTGTGTGTCAGCGACACGTTTTTGCGTGAACTGACAAACTGATTGTTTGACTACAATTCGAACTGTCCTAACTGGAGTTGAAGTGTGTGGGTGACAGTGTGACTGGTGTCTAGTAGCGTTTTTACGGTGTATTAGTGTGAGTATGTATGTAAGGTGAAAAAATACACTACTCACGCAGCAGCATCTTCACTGTATTAGTGTCTGAAGCACTGTAGAAGAGTGAGACAATGTGACAGCAAACGTAATAAATGGAATTGCCGTCACGTTGATCCTTTTTGGCCCAAACACACACACACATGCACTCATATATATGTATGTATATATCTATACGAAAGCTCATTCTTGCACCTACACACTCAGACGCTTTGACCAGCACCCACTTTTACAACTATATTTACAACTCTATTAAGCTATCAGTTGTGTTGCTGCAACCGTCAATTCACCAACTACAGTTTGAGCTATCACATACACAGACACCTTCATACAAACAGACACACATTCAAACATAAAATTGCATTTCAATGCTGACGATTCCAATTTTCGGTGCTCTTGCGAGACAGGTGAAGATGGTGGCAACCTGCCGCAGCGAAACGAAGTCACATTGACAGTCAAACATACCGACGATTAGCACGTCACTTCGACGACCAACAAACGGGGAATCCGGTGAATTGGTGGTGTGCGAACTAGAGTTGTTGTTGTTGTTGTCGGTTTCGATGGCTAGAAATGTTGTTGTTGCTGGTTTTCTTTTGTTCCTATTGCATGTCAATTTGACAGAGAGCTTTGCGGATCTGCAGCAAATGAAATTCCACACACACAAACACATACAGCTACACACTCACCTACACACTCATACATAAATAATACAATAGTATTCAACCGAAATGTTCGCCTAGCGACAATTTTAAATATTAATTTCCAGTTGCGTTGTACGAAATTGAACAAAGTGAATAATTTCCCTTTTTTACCGTTACTCACCACACTCCATCACTAACGCTCTTTCTCTCTTTATGTCGTTGCAGGTAAGCGGATTACAATTGCCAGATTATGTACCTATTAATGGAGTTTTCGGCGACGTTCTGCTCGTAAATGTAAAACTTTGTAAGTCCACAGCATATATACCTATGTAAGTGTGTGGGTGTGTGCCACCATAATGGCATTTTACCGGTTATTAAGTGTGTACATGTCGCTTGTGCGCATTGTGTGTGTCTGTGCCGCTCGCTCAATGTAGGCGATTAAGTGCGATTGTGGCATTAAATTTGTATTTAAACTTGCATTTTAATAGTTTTGTCGGTGATTCAGTTATTTAAACGGCATTATTTTCATATATTTTAATATGGAAATATGATTGTGGCATTAGTGCGGGAATTATATGATTACTTTGTAGTTTTTTGTTTGAAACGAGAGCACACAAAATGATTGGGAAATTGTTCAAAGGCAATTATTTCTAATTTTTTTATGAAAACTTAATTAATTTTTTTGAAATCTAGATAAATTCATAAAATATGAGAGTTAGTAAAATTTTACAGTCTAAAAGCTTACATTGGGTATCAATTAACGATTCTTCCAATATATTTGATTTATTCTGTTAAATTTTTAGAGCTTAATCTCTTGAAAGCTAATATTGGAGATTTAAATAATATAAAAACTACATGAAACCAAAATTTAGAATGTGGAAAATTGCTGTATTTTTAGTGTTTTCAGACTCTTATGGGCTTTTTGTGAACTTTATAAGCTTTAGTGTGTAGGTTTTAAGTAAAACATATTCATTAAAATGCGTTGAATCGATTCAAAAAAATATTTCGATCTTTATTATTAGTCTCCAACAACTTTAACTAAGCAGTTATTTAAATTTTTACTATTTCTATATTATTATCGTAGACTCATAAGATACACGTTTTTAACGATCTCTCAACATTCTCTAAAACCATAGATTCTAAAAATATTTTTTATTTTAACAATTCGATTGAAAACTCAAAGTTTCAAATAATAATTCATTTATTGGCATTGTAGTCTTATCTTTACTCCAAACTCAAAGGAGGTTGGAGAAAAAATGTTTATCGATTCCAAATTGGTGTGCATCTGTCAGGGAGATTTGCTGAGTACTAATTGCTGAATGATCTGAAAACTAAACGAGTTAGATATAAGGTTATATATACCAAAGTGATCAGGATGACGAGTAAAGTTCAAATCCGTCCGTCTGTCTGTCCGTGCAATCTGTAACTTAAGTAAAAATCGAGATAATGAAACTTGGTACACGGGTTTCTTGGCACCATAAGAAGGCTAAGTTCAAATATGGGCGAAATCGGACCATTATACCTTAACCATAGATTAAGCTATGAAAGTGAAATTTGGTACAAAGGATCATTCTAGTTTGGGACATATTTGGATGTTGGTTTTTTTAGAAAAAGAGAGTGACCCCGCCTCCTACTAAGTTTTTTGTACATATTTCGTAAACTACTAATGCTATATCAATGAAACTCTCAGGAGTCGTTTTCCGCAGGCATTTCCTTATACAGCCTAAAAATGGAGGAAATCGGATTATAACTACGTCTACCTCCCATACAAAGGTTACGTTGAAAACTACAAAAATGCTAGGGAAAGCTTTAAATTTCATTATAAAGAAGGTACAGAAGGGCTCCACACAAATTGGTATACAAAATTTGAAGTGGGTGTGGCTCCACCCACTTATGGGTCAATACCATATCTCCGAAACTACTCGACCACTATCAGTGAAATTTGGTTTGTAATATCTTCATGGCTTACCAATGACATGTTATGAAAATAGTTCAAATCGCTTCACAACCACGCCTACTTCCTATATGCCAGAACTTTGAAATCGACCTGAATCGTTTACTTTACAATATATAAAGTAAGCACTAGTGAAGATATCGGAACAGAACTTTGCAAAAATAATGCATAAGTGGCATCGCCCTTCTAAAAATCGTCGAAATCGGTGCATAAGTTTTCAATACCCTATATATCGAATATTAGGACCTCAGAGCTTCGAATAAATTTTTTACCGTAAATATAAGTAAGTCTCTCAGATATTTTAAAGAAATTCAGAGGGAATATCTTTTTTTTAACAATATGTCTTAGTGCCAAAAATGCGCGAAGTCGGGTCTTAAACTTCACCTAACTCCCATTATATAATATTAGGGGTTTCAAACTTTCAATGGACTTTATGCCATATACATATATGCCGAATATGTGGGTAAAATTGTGTATTATATAATATTAATAAAATTAAATAAATAAATTGCGAGAGTATAAAATGTTCGGTTATACCCGAACTTAGCCCTGCCTTTCTTGTTCTTATTTTATTTAAATACCTATGAAGAAATACTGGTATCGTTATAAACTGAAACTTCCTCTTTGAAAATTGAAATCCACGTAAATATAAAAACATATTTAAATTTCCATCACTTTCAAAATATTCTCGAATTTCTTTCAATTAAATTCTCCTTTGAAAACACACGCGCTCACACATACAAAAGTATAGTGATAATTAATAATTTAATGTCACTGTTATGGCCGACCACTCTATGTTAATATGTTTGTAAATGTCATTCACCCAATTACTGAAAGCACAATAATCGAAACTCGCTTTTTATCGCTTCATCAATGTGAGCTGTGAACAAAGAAACAACGTGTACACATATGTACATACATACATTCATATAATATAGTAATATTTGGAAATTGAAATATAACATAAACAAATGAATAGATTTGTATATAAATAAACACCCTTAATAATGTCATAATTGTAGGAAGGTTTTCGTTTATACACCTCCAAAATACAGACAAATATATTTTTACAAATATTTGTGTGTATATTTTTGCCCTCCAGTAAAGTGAACTAGTCATGAACAACTTTTCAAGCACAACTGACACGAGCTGACTGATTTTTCCATACAAACGATTGTTAGTTTTTGATCAGAAATTATTAGTTTCAAACTAATTTGAAACTTGTTTAATACAATTTAAATTTTTAGAAGAATTTCTGAATAAACTTTTCGAATATATAACGAATTTTCAAAAGTAAAGTAAATATATGAACTTCACTATTAATATTTTGCACACCAGTGTAATTTGTCTCCACCACCTATGCGCAAGGTGGGTGCAATTCAATTGCGTCCTTTGAGTAGGTGGAAATAATTCAACCATTCAGTTGCGTAATTACGTGAATACGCACGAAATTTTCAACAACAACAACAACAATAAATAAAATTGTAATCTGTTGCTTGTGTGGGCAAACGTGTTCAATGAGAGTCGCCGCAGCAAGCAATGTCAGTAGCCTGCTCAACCCCCTCAAATGGCGCACATTTCATTGAAATAAAAGCCGTCAAACACGTTCGTTAACATATAAGACCACCTAAGCGGCAGTACCTGTACAGCAATTACTCATAGATACCTTATCGGTTGATTGGTGACACGGCCTGGGCGCACATAGCCCACAGCCATACCTCCTGTTTCAACCAACAACAACTCGTCAAATTCAAACTCAAACTCAACCCTTTTTTTGCCGTCGTTTTCAAAGAATAAACACCCTAACTACATACATATCAAACACCCGCACATGCAAGCAGTCAGTTCACTAAAATTTCCCTGTGAGTTGCATGCATAAAGCATACCTTCAGGCACAAGCACCATTTATCCACATGTGTATGTCGTTAGCATTGTGTCGCATGTCACTGTCGGTATGTTTGTATTCTTGTGTGTGTGTCTCTGCAAGAGTTTTACATGAAATAGAACTGTCTCAACATTGATTCGTAATCAGTCACCCATTCGTGCAATCAGTCAGTCCGTCAAACAGTCAGTCAGTCTGTCTGTCATTCCTACTCACACACAGAATGTGTACTTTTTCTCTTTAGTTTTGTTGTTGTTGTTTCCAAACAAGGATTTCTGCATTCATAAACTGCTTGGCTTTGCATTTGCTTTCGATTGAATCAATGCTTTTCCGCTTTTCTGCGCTTCAGCTGGTTTGCTGTGCCACAAAACGTCGGCTGGAGGGGTCAAAGGGAGTAAGGGTGTGTGTGTGTGGTACACTTTTGAGGTTTCAATGAGCGTTGGTCGTCACTGCTGTGTCCTTTGTTGGCGGCAACAGCGTATTAAGTTATTAAAAGCAAATTAGGGTTGAAGTTTTCCAAGTGACATATCTACTAACAAACAACTGTATGTGTGAATGTAAGTGTGAATGTATGTGTGTGTGAACGAACGTATTTAAGTATGCGCAAAGCGACTAGAAAAGTGTTTCGAGTTCAAACTGGTTATGTTGTATGGCTGTTAGCTGATAACCGCTTGAATGTGCGGATAATGTTGCTGGTTGTTGTTAGCATTTTTTGTCGTTGTTGTTGTTGTTACTATTTTCGAAAAATAAAATGTTTTTGTTGTTGTTGTTATTTCACAAAATATTCTTTTGCTGTTGTTTTTGTAAATTTTTTTTGTTGTTGTGATTTTAAAAATTGTTTTTGTTGTTGCTTTTCGAAAATATATTTTGGTTGTTGTTTTTGTTGTTGTTTCTGAAAATAAGTTTTGTTGCTGTTGTTGTATTTGCCGTTAGCCTGTCATTGCTGCTGGCAGCGCTAACGATGTACGGTAATTATAGTGTCGGGTTAGTCGACATAAGCCCACCAGCAAAGCAGTCAGCTCGAATACACACACACACACACTCATACTACAAATTTTCACACACACACACTCACAAGCATGAACTATTACCCTTTAGATGTGTTTATGTGCCTTCGAAAAGGGTAAATTGGTTATTTGCTGCACAGTCAGTTGATTGCTGTGCACGAACAAACACATATACACACATACATATCTGCACTTTACTCTAACATTATGGCATTATCCATAGTTTTTCATTTTCTATTCAAATCAATTTGCTTGTAAACGAATTAGCTTGTGGTTGTTGTTGTTCTATATGTTCACTGTGTGTGTGCGTGGGTGTGTGAGTGAGTTATTAATGTGTTGGTCGTTAACGTGCGCTCATAGAAATTCCAACGAAAGCTAATATAATAACCGTTAGTTGTGCCATTTTGTATTTGTTGTTGTTTACACATGTTTCGACTTGGTGCTTTAATGTCTGATGTGGGAATTTTAGCTAATAAATATGAATTAGTGTAAACATATATTATAAGCGAACGCACAACTACTCACCAGTGTATAAATATATCTATCTGTAAATACAAATTTGTATGTATGTATGTGTGTGAGTCAATGAAATTGCTTATTGCTTGTGTTTTCACACGCGTCTTTGGTGTATTAACCTAAATGTTACGCAAGGCATTACTTCATGCACGTTTGTTGTTGTTGCTGTTGGGTTTGTCCTGCCAATTGTTTACATATTTCGTACATGTTAATTAAATGCCTACAAGTCATAATTATTTTTAGATTTATTTAATTATATATACCGTTAACGTACAATATTTTCTGAAAATAACTCGTTAAATGTTGAGGAAACTTTTCAATTAACCTGTGGGTTATATAATGGGTTGTAAGGAAAATTAAGTATATTGGGCTGTTCCCTACTTATAAGGTGGGCACAAAATATTGTCTATGTGAGCTCTATAGCTCTAGATTTGTTCTTCATGTTTGCTTTCGTAACAATATTGACATATAATACCTATATTATTGCGAAGTACACTGCTTTCTTTATGGAAATAAAATTAATCCTTGAACCCCCAATAAAACAGCCGGTTAGGACATGGTATAGTTTAAAACGAGAAACTTTTTGGTCTAAAAATCATATAAACCATCTAAAGTGAGGCATATATTCCTTTAAATTCTCACTTTCTTCAACGAAGAATTCCTCTTTCTTATATATACTGCATTGAGAGTTTCCAGAAGCCCGATTACGACAGTAATTCGTTGTCAGTAACACATAAAATTCATAAAGTTGGTGTCCTCAATCCTTCCTTGACTTGTTTCTGGTTCTTGAAAGATATTCATAGCCTACTTTTTGGCTATCAATTACCAGAATTCTAATTATGACAGAAATGCGTTATCTGTGACACTAGAATTAATAAAAGGGGTTTCCTCAACCTTTTCTTAAGTCCTCTCCCTCAATCTTTCTATAACTCCTGTCTCTTCAAAGTTGTCTAGCATACTTTTGGTGTATCAATTATATATTGTAATTCAAAATCCCGATCCTTTCAGAGTGTGAAAATCTTTAGTGATATAAAAATCGTACGAATTTAAAAAATAATCAAATATTTTTCATATTTACTTTATTCAATACATATTTATAAAAAAATTATATTACTTTCGACAATCTCATTCAAAGTGCATTTAAAGTTTGCAATACTTTTTCCCCAAAGGGAAAACCGAAAAGAAAAAGCAAAAGTAATTCACTTGCAATGGCCAAAAATAACACCTTCGTAAGTAATTTCTTGCAAACAAGCGGCAAAACTTTTGCTGCCAACGACCAACACCGAACGCCATGACAAACCGACCCATTTGCATGCGCTAGCACTAAAAACGCCCAAAACTATGCAACTGCAAACATCAGCAGGTGGCGCAGCACGGCGCACGGCGCACGACGATAGCGAAGTGCTCTAGCTCTAGCGAGCAGCTGGAAGTCAGCCAAAGTTTTAAATTAATATATCAAAATTCAATTCCTTACGCAAACAGTTTGCTGGCACAGCACACACCTTACCTCAGACAACCGCAGTCAGATAGGAGTAGACTCACAAAAGCGCACTAGTGAGTACTGCTAGGCTGATTCTCAACGAGGTGAATGTTCGATGCTCTCTGTTTTTTAAGAAAAAAATTCCGGGAAAAAAGCGAAAGCCGCTTGCTGGCACGTCTCCCTAGGCAAAATGCAACTTTTGCAAGTTTATCCAATGTTACCAATTCCCCGAAAAAAACAACAAAAAAGTAAGCGAAACAAAAATAGAGCGAACCTGAGCGCAAAAGTTTTGACAAAAAATGCAAATGCGCAAGTTTTCAATTGACGAGGCCGCCTTGCTGCACGTCGTTCACTGACTTCTGCCAGCAACAATACCGCATATTTTTGGTGTATTTTTATTATCAATTGATATGCTTCAAATCAGCATGTATTTGTATGCGACATACACAGAAATATCACAAAATATACATATACAGCTCTTAAGCGCCTAAAAGCAGGCAATGAAAGCAGCAAAATCCGACATAGCGACAAGTAAATGGAAATAAACATTGAAATGCCGCCGTATAAGTAGACAGACAAAGGTAAAAACGGCATGTGAAGCAGACGTGAACTGCAGGTGAACTGCCGATGGTGCAAAAAGAAGAAAATAAAAATGAGTTTGTTGGCATTGGCGTTGTTGGTGGTTGGCATGCATTGCTATGCTGCTTGTAGTAGGCAAATCCACATATATGCATATATGTATTATTCGCTCTCTTATATAAATATACATATGTGAGTCTATGCGAATGTGCATGTGTTGATGGTGCTATGGTTGATCTGTCTGTTACCCAAGCAACTTATTGTAGATTTTTTTTTTCAAAAAACAAAAATAGTATGTTCTTTTGAAGTTCTGTGCATTTTTATGGTATTGTTTATACATATAAGTAAAAATAATAGGATAAGTAACAGACATTGGCTTTAAATACAAACTTAATTTAGAGGGTGCTCTTTCAGAAAAAAGTTTTACAATGCTATATCTATCTCCTTTCAATGAAACTAACCCGCGATCCTCTAGTAAATGTTCCTAGATATTTTTTGGAAGATCATGCTGACTTTCACCGAACCATTATTACAACAGTGATGAAAGAAAGAAAGCCTGTCATGTCGAGCAAGCTCATAAATATTGACCAACGATGCTACTTTACACTTTACTACCGTATTCTAGACATGTTAAGTAAGCAATTTATGATAATTTTTTTTTTGTTTGAGCCCATCACATGGGATAACACCCTTAATTCAAGATACATATTTCGAAGTCTTATGATTTCATCAAAAATATTTCATGAATTGACCGAAGAGTAACTAGAAACTGTCTATGAAGAGTTTTGAACCATTCGATCTTTCGAAAGAACTGAGTCATAGTTTTCAGACAGATTTCAAAATATAAAGCTTGTTATAGTTATATTCCAGCCTAAATCAGTAATTATCTACCGCCTACCCATTTTGAGTTAACATTATGACCGCTTTACGAAAAATTCATTTTAAAGGAATAGTCAATGATTAAAATTATTATTTGAACTATTTATAAGACAATTTCACTATTAATCTGGCAACAACATAAATATTCTCAACAAAATAAAATGCCGAGCATTCGAAAGTCTGGGAATTTAATGGGCAAGCAAGGTATAATTACATATATGGGCTACTAATCATTGAAGTTCTTCAAAAAGCCCTTATATTAATGTGAAGTTACTTCAGCACTTAGGTTAGGTTTGGTTGGCTTGGTGTGGTAGGCCTGCAGCCCACGCATAGACCAGTTATGGTCCTTTGCGATACCAGAATGGAGTGCCTTCACGTATTCCGTGAATTTTAATAGTTTATGAGGCTTCACTAACGATATCTCGTCTAACTTATCATATTGTGGGGTCCTTAAATATCTGAAACGCCATCTCACTAACGCAGGACAAACGCACAAGAGATGCTCTACTGTTTCCTTGGTGCCCCGCTCTTAACACTTGCTGCAATCCTCCCGATATGACATATGCCGAAGCTGCGAACTAACAGGGAATAAAGAAACAATTTTCCACTTTCCTCTGTGAATGCCCAGCCCTATCGCAGATCCGTCACAGCACACTGGGATTCCATCAAGCAACAAACCTCGAATGGATGGTGCTAATTGAGCCCGAACTAAAACAGGGCAGCACTCCTACCTACCTACCTAGCGATATGACAGCCCCATCTTCTAGGCGTGTGTCTCTACAAGGCTGTGACCAGAATATGCCAACCATGGTCCTACAGCCCTTTCTATCGAGTGCCAGTATATTTTTATATTTACGATCTACCGCTTTGCACATGACCTTTGGGGATTTACACACCGGTAAATCCTTCCAGGGCACTTTGATTTTTCTTATCAAGCACCTGGCTATGTCGTCGTACAGACAGTGCATGGGTTTACCGATGTCGATCATGTTTTCGGCTGACAGCTGTAAACCAATCTTGGCAATCCCGTCTACGATTTCGTTGCCTTCGATGCCTTTATGGACTAGTACCCAATAGAAGTGTAGCCGCATATTTCTAGCGGCACTCTCCACTGCTGCCCTGCCGCTCAAAACACTTTTGGCTGATATTAGAATACTATATATACTGCAGTGATTCGGCAATTTGAACGGTTGTTTTATGCCTAAATCCTTGCAGCAACTCCATTATCTATTTTAGAGCCATCCGTATAGATGTTTAAGGTGTTGCGTTTAGTAGCGGTACTTCAGCACTTGAGTGAATCTTTCATCACTAATCACTCAGTCGAGGAATGGACGACGAGGTTAGACTCAATATTTGGACGGAAAATTGAAGTTTTTTCCGCGAAGGCAGAAAGAAGAAGAGAAGGCAAAATCAAAAATCATAGCAACTGATTAAACAAAGTGTGCTTTATTATTTAAAACTTAATTTGAGCAATTATCTAGTTATAATGAAAAAAAACTTATCGAATAAAACTAACTCAAAGAGAAATTTTAGTATAGTGTCCATAGAAATAAATTTGAATTTAAACATATGTATGAAATAGAGAAAGACGAACAGCAAAAATAGTGAAAAAACTGCAACATTGCAAGTACGCCAAGCATTAGAACGTATATGCCACACATATGTAGACAGTTAAATGCATACCAAAGGACAGAGCGAGCGGCAAAACGAATCACCAACACCTACCACTTTTCGTACATATATATCCATATATCCATATATATGTATAGTTGCTAGTTGCATATGTCTGCAATCATGCACAACGCTAGCTGGTCTCTGCCACTGCCACAGCCGCTTTTGACTGCTTACTGCTGCTGGCGTTTCGAGGACAAACTTTTCACATCGAATTTTCTAGCTCAATAAATTTTTCAACAAAACTTTGTCATTCGGAAAATGCAGGTGTGCAATGCCAACAACAACAGCAACAAGCGACAAAGCAACCACAATGTTGCAGACACCAAAGCCAAAAAAAGGCAACAACAAAAATGTGATGTGAGTTGTACGTGAGTTGTACCTTACAGCAGGCATGAGCGTGAGTGTACATATGTAAATGTATATGTAGATATGTACGTACAACCTAAGCATTTTTGTTGCTTTTTTGTGTTTCTTTTTTTTCTCGCACCCGAGCGAGGTGCCAGCAACGGCACCTACTTGCTTTGCCTTGCAACTGCGGCGGGATTTTTGCAGCGCTCGCTGCCTTTTTTGTGTTTTAAGTGTTGCTGCTGTTGTTGTTGTTTTTGTTTTTGTTTTTGTTGTTGCTATTATTTTGCAACATTTTTTGCCACTAATTTTTTAGAGCATGCAGCAGGCATTCGCCTTTACTCTTAGCGCGCGCGTACAGCATAAAAGCGCCAGGCGAGCACTTAAAAGTCCATTGCTGAGTGTGCGTGTGTGTGTGTCTGTGACATGCGGTGGTTGTGGCATATGTGGTAAGGCGCCTTGCAACATTGACAGTGTGTGAACCAAAGCAGTTGTGCTGCTTGCTACCTTTCAAGCATATTTGCATGCATTTGTAAGGATATATGTATGTGTTGGTGTAGACGCATACTCGTGCGGTGCCTTAACACTTTGTGGCTTTTGGACCGATTAGTGTCAACATGTGTTGCAACATTTCACTTACATGCGGCGCGCCTGCTGCAACTATTACCCATACTTTGGTCTTGCTCGAAAGCTTCTGAGCTCGTGAGAATGTGTAGGGACGTAGGCATGTGCCTTTGGCGTATGCTGATTGCCGTTGGCTGACGCAAAGGTGCCGCTGGGTTGGTTAGACTTTCACTTAGTCGACGAAATAAATATATATAATTTTCTACTTATGCTTTCATAAGCTCAACGACAGCCACCAACACCTTTTATAAGCCTCAATTTTTATTAGGATTCTCTCTAATATTTTTCTCACACCTTTTCCTACTTCCATTTTATTATATTTTCCATTATTTTCGCGCATTTTCTTCTTCTCCCACTTCCCGGTATTAAAGTTTCAGCCTTCAACCTCTTCCCACACCAAACTTTAAAGCCATAGCCTGATACAACACCTACAACAATCTATTACAGTTCAACTTGCAGTCAATATGTTGGCCGTTTATATGTATATAATCTACAAACATACTCATTACATATACTTATAGAATCCATATGTGGTACACATCCTTTCTACTTTCTTCCTGTTTTCAATTGCATTTGCACCGTCGCTGTTGCCGTTGTCGTTGGAGCGACCTACTTTCTCAAACACTCTATATATTCAAATTTGCACAAATGATGGCACATACTTAGGTGCTATTACATAGAAATTTTCATACATACATATATGTTTCAAAGACATTTAAAGTTCTTTCACCCGTGTCGTCCCATATGTGCCATTAAATATCCAACTGTTTGCAGAAGTTGAAAATTTAAAAAACAAACAATAATAATAACAAAAGCATTGCAATATGTTTTCCATTTGTTTTTGTTGTTGTTGTGCGCCATAAAAATTGTTTACTAAGTCAGTGGCGCAGTTGTTCAAGTAGTTCGCTAGTAAGTTACGCGTGTACTTTTGTCGGCACTTTGAAATTTATTTCGTATAATGTGGTACAAGGTCTGCGATCGATTCGAAAATGGTGGTGTTGTTATTGTTGCCAGACATTAAAGCACATATAACTTTTGTAAAATTTCTGGGGTAGGTGAAATAATACTTTTCTATGGCCATCTGTGGTTCCTTTTCAGATTTTTCTGATTTATGTTCGACTAAATTTTAAAGATATATATTAGAGTATACGGTGACTTGACTCAAAACTTAGATATTCAGTGAGATTAAGACAATTGTTATTCTATCTTTGATTCCAGAACACCTGAAGAAGACTTCACCCCGTAAAGACTTCCATAACAGATCAATATTAGTTACGTTGTTCTTAGTGGTTTCAATAAAATGTTGGTTATCTCTCTTCTCTACTTTGTAGAAATATCTATATATGGTACTTTATATTCCCAAATTTCTCTAAGGAACTGTTGATCCAAAATTTTGGTCATATATCATGAGATCCCGAATCTAAAATTGGTATATTTAATTAGCATATCTTATATTCTGAACCGCCGAGTTACTTAAATGTAATTCTTTTACCAAGGTTCTCTCTCAATTGCCGAATCTACTTTGGATCATGCTTTACTAAATTGCTGAAACACTTTGCTGTCTTCAAAACTTCTTCTGATCTCAAGATATTTTTGACATCTTGCTGAGCTCCCGTTCTATTTTGAGCTGTCTTAGTCCATATATAATATTATAAACAGTTCCATAACACTTATAGAGACTACATCTTGGCAGTTAAGTCGAATAGGTGCATGTTAGCTCTCCATGATTTGTTTAAGCTTGATCTTAAAATCACTTAAAATCCTAAGAAAAGGCATATGAAGCTGTATGTGCCAAATAATTGTTAAAAAATATAATTAGTCAAGAAATCGATAAAATTTCGAAAGAACCTGAAGTATTTATGATCTTATGACGTGTAGTTGTAGTTCTACCATCGACTGACTCAAAACAATAGCAAAAATTTTATTATAAAAAAAAAAGATTTTATAATCGAGCAAAGCTAGACAGCTTTGGCCTGCTGAACAATACGAGTCCAAGCAACTCTGTGTTTTGCGGTCTCTCTCCAGTTTTCCAAACAGAGCATCTTCAGATATTCGTTTAATTCGTCCTTCCATGATATTAAAAAAATGAAGTATACCTTTGTGCGCCAATCTTTCCTGCCCACTCAACGTTAAAGTGTCTATTATAATCAATATTAATATTAATAGCTACAATTATTATTTAATTTGCAAATGTGCATTTCACAACAAATTTATTTTCTTTCAACCAAAAAAAAATATGAAATTCCAATAAACACTTATTTATTTACACTGGCTGATTTTCATTTAATAGCCGCAACAAATGAGTCGCTTAATTACAAAGCAATTTCATATATGCATTTATGCACTTGCAACTATTGCCGCAACAATAAAATATGTGCATATTTGTGAGTGAGTAAATAATAGTTGCCACTAATTGATTTCATTTGACATGAAACGAATTTTTTTCTGTGAAATTCACACACAGCACGAAAAATTGGAAAAATTAAAAAAAAAATAAAATGTGGCAGGAAGGCGATGAATTATGGTTAACCAGAAAATAAAGAGTGAAATATGCAGATGTTGGTGGAGCACAAAGCTTAAAGCTAATAAAATTAAGTTTTTGTGGGAATAATGCGAAAATTTAATTTTAAATTTACTGGGGAGTTAGCTAGACATTGAAGAAAATCATTACACTGGAAGAAATGACAGTTGAAACTACTAAAAAGCGCCAGCAATGCAGCTTGCTACTGCACTTCCGAGTGAGTATTCCGTTGAAAGTAAGCATATTTTCTCTTAAATATCCTCTTGCATATATCCTTGCTGTATGTTTCTTGCTCTATTTGTTACCTTAAATATATACGTGTAGGAAAATTAATTACATTATGTAAACATGCAAATATAGCGAATGCAATAATTTACAGCAAAAGGAATTTCGGGAAGCAAATATAGTCAAATGCACACACTCACACGATATGAAACACTACATTCACATATATAAAGACCATAAGTGATGCCGGAGTCGTGTAGCTACAACACTCACAGTCAAATTTCCATGTGGCAAGCTTGCTTGACTGGCTGACAAGCGTATGACTGAGTTGTTCTAGAGCATGAGTGTAGCGGAAGAGTTGATGGTATGAGCTTGGAGTTGAGAGAGCGAGCAACCACTGCAATAGGTGGGCAACACTATGACTACATTAAGTATATTTATTATTCAATATACATATATGGTAGATATAACCCAATGAACACTATTTTAGTCGGAAGAATAAATGTCTAATGAAGATGACAAGACAGATACCTAGAGCAATCAAATAGCTGCTTTAACATTTTCATTACTCAAACTCAATAAGTTTCTGTTTAAAAATTTTAGAATAAATGAAGAAAAGAGGAATTTACAATTAATATTATATAAAATGCGCCTAAAGGTAGGCAACAATTTACGAAAAGTCTCAATTTATGTCCGCTGGGTAATCATTTATGCTTAAATACATTTATATATGCATAATATCAACCGTAAGCACCTGTATTGCCGACTTGAAATGAACGTCACATCAGAACCGCAAAACAACAGCTGTTCTGGCTTTCACCGAAATTTCCTGTAAACTGCCAAAACTAAAGCACACACACATACACTGAGCACCATTTTATACACATGTAATTGCATTATAGCTGAAAATATGTAGATGCATGCCAAATGTGCCGTCCACTCACTGGCTTACCCACTCATGCAACTACTTACTAGCTCACCTACGGCGGCATGTTGCAAGCTAAACGGGTTTGCTTTTCAAACGAATTAAATCAACGCTCTCAACATTGTAGTTGCAAGTATACATAAATTTATAGTTGCCCATATGCATATGCTTGGCGACGCCAACTTGCAACATTAGCTACTTCTCGTTACAACGGTGAGTAGAGTAGTGGTAGTGCTTTTTGCTGCCGCTGTCAGCCAAGCAGCCATGCAATTGCCACAATATTGCATATGAAAATACGCTGCCAGCATGCATGCTACATTTGTTGCATGCCACATTACTCTAGGTATATATATAAATATGTAAATAACAGTAACTGTATATTTTGTTGCAGGTACATTACTAAAGCGGCACATTGAATTTCACATATACCATATGGGCAACGGTAGTACTGCAACTATTTGTGGCACAAATGCCATTACAATTGTATTACTTGTTGTTTTTATTGCTTGCTGCGCGTGCGACACTTACTGCATACACCCATATATTTATATGGAATTTATGTTGCCACACTCATGTCATCATCTCTTCGTTGAATTATGACAAAGTTAATATTGTTATTAAGCATGCATAGCGGCAATGCATTGCTTGCCACATGCATAAACCAGCATATTTTATGGCAACAAACTAACAAAGTTATAAATATCTATGCAACGCTAATAACGGTACTATGCATTCACATAAGTATATTGCAAGTATCTATATGTATGCCACCGCATATGCTACGACTCGGTTGTTGGTTATGTTATTTATGTTGCAAGTGTCAAAGTTAATATGCCTTGTTGCCTATTGTTTGCTTTAAAACGCTCAACATTCTAAATAATTATAAATACATGGATAAGCGCTTACTATGCGTGTATTCGCTCTGTAATTGAGTGAAATTTATTGCGTTGACAATATTTTATAAAAACAAATCAGTTCCTGTTGTGGATAGATTTAGTGCAATGCACGCAAATGAGCAGCACTCCAAGCCATTAATACCGGTCAGATGTTAAGTTTGAAGGAGTTATGTTATGTAATGTGGTATTGTGCTATGTTACGCTATGTTGTTTACGTGCGCAATACACTTAGCACAAATATGTACTTCTACTTAAGTGGCTATGAATACATGCATGTACAGTGTTGTGCATAATATCAGCTACATAGTCCAATATCTGTTGTACATGTGTCTCAAAACTCCACAAATCACTGCCCAAAATTATGTGAATGCCTTCAACAGCAGCTTTACATTGACCTCTCTGCTATATACCCCAATATATCTTCATGTAAACATATATATTTCCTAATCCAACATGTCCTCATTAGTCGTACACAACGGGTCATTTACCTGAGACTGCAATATTTATATGCCTGTTACCGTAGATTAAATATTTACGCACCCAAACTCAAATTACTGCTTATGAATTTGTAGTGTGAATTCTCTTAAGCTCTTGTACTCTAATGGGGATAACAAGGTGTCACCTTAGGTGGCACTGAAGCAAGAAATTTATATGGAACATTTAACTTAGGAGCAGGAATTTTAGGTCTATTGACGTATACAAGTTTGTAAAGCATGAAAGCAGCTTTTAAAAAGAAGCTTTTAAAGCTTTAGGTCAGAAAAAACATTCTGATAGCGAGGCTATAATATAAAATAGTTTTTTTGAGAGTTCTGGTTTCGAAATTGCAAAGTATGGTGCATACTAAAGTATCTCAGAGATGTTTGGTTCTTTCTACCGCTGCCTTAGCATATAATCCTCTTTACAGTTCTATGAATCTCTTGTCTTTTTATGATACGAATATATTAGGTGAATTTGAAAACTCACCACAGAAAAAACTCATCATAGAATGAGAGATCGTTCCCAAGTTGAGCAATGAAAAAATTCACTATTTGAAGATTCACTATTCACGAGGAGATTTCTGAGGCTTTACATGACATCTCACCTTTGGTACTTCGATTTTTTATCGAGATGGGTGAATGATTTCAAGATATATATTAACTTATTAATTTAACTTGACTCTGCAATGAACTTATCTTACTTTTTCGAAGCCACTAGTCATTCCAAGGTACCTGGATGGATTCATTTGATTTGACTCACCGAAGTTTAAAAATTTTGCAAACCCAATATTAATTGTTGACCGTTTTCACTAGAATCTGGTTGCTAAGATATACCAATTTTTGAATTTTTCATTTCAAAAATCTCAAAAACCACATTTATTCTTCCTATCCACTATTATAAGTATATTGTAAAATTTGATTGTTAGTCGCTACAGTCCTTTAAAATCCATTACAAGAAGTCTTAAGTTTTTCATTGAAAAGTGCTAATTCAGCTATACTGATACTTGGTCTCAGTACCAACGTCTTAGAACTGTTCATTCCTTTGCACTTCTGGATCTATTACCTAATATCTTCCTTACAAACCTGAAATCTTCTACTCAGAGCTTACATTTTGTTGAATTTAGTTGGAATCCCGTCTTCTTAAAATGTGTCCCCTTCTAGACACCTGGGTCTACTACCTCGTATCTTCACCAGAAATGAAACCTGTATTATCGATTCTGGAAAGATAATGTGTTGCGATATAGTAGGCTATAAACAGCATTATCAATAAATATGCACCACTACGACCTAGAAAGTATACGCACGAACCAAAGGTATTTCTTCTCCATTTAGTTACCTATAATCCTAAATCCACAAAAATTCACATTTAGCTGACTTCGTTATAAATAAATTTTAGTAATTTTGTTTATTTTTATAAAAAAAAATATCCACCTTCAAAATGACCTACGAAAACACATAAAATTTTATGACCTACTCGAAAATTTCGTCGCCAAAAATTGAATATGCCTAAACAAACAGGCATTTATATGCAAAGTAGGGGACGATGAGTACGCAAGTTAAGATTGACATCTGTCAGTTTATAATTAAGTAAAGTGAAAACATATTTTCCACCGACAAACTTCAAAAAACCAGCATCCACCAGCCACGTTTCCTTCATTGAGCGCCAAAAGCTGCTCAAACCCAACCAACACCGCCCACCACTTCTTCCGAGTATCTAAAGGTACAAAGTATAATAATTTTCATATGCCTTGCGTATGGCGAAATTAACGCTGTCGGCGTCATCATCATCATCACCATCAACATCAACATCAACAACGTGATCAACAACAAAGCGTATGCCAGCACCCTTACTTGCAACAACATTTCAAAATGAAACCCACCGTATTTGTTGTTGTTGTTTTTATCGCCCACACTTTGACTCTAATTATGTCAAATATGCTGGCGGCAAATGACTCCAGCTAGATAGCAGCTAGGTAAATAAATAGCCGAGTGGGTGGGCTGCCTGAATGGGGCGTTTTGCGCCCACCAGCAAATGGCGTTAGTATCGTAAGCAAAGCTTTTCAAAATCCGTGGATAAAAGTGTACAGAGAGACAAAGGCAGCCTGGGTACACAACAAGCGGAAAAGCGCCAGTTCGGCAGACAGCGAGAGCCAGCCACCCGCTGTTAATGCATGCGTTGGCAAAATCAAGTGTCTTCGGCGTCTTTCGTCGCACCGCCACTGTCGCCATTGAGCCTTAAAATATTACGCAATTAAGTATAATTGAAAATTTTCACTTGAAAATATGACGAAAACGTGCCACAGCGCTGACAGGAGGCAATGTGTAAGGAAACCGGCTTTAAGTGGGCTTTGCTTATAGACATGTTTGTTTGTTTCGCTTTTTAACATGAAAATTGTGTATCAAAAGTGTAGTGGAACCGTAGAAATATACCTGCTGGAAATTCTGTGCGATTTGTAAAGCTCTGAGGTTCTGGTAGGCCTTATTTGACCGTAACTGAGGGTGTTCCACTTGTCCATTTAATTTTTGTTTGCTAAATTTGATGAAATCTTCGGTAAATATTGATTATACTAAATAATGCAATCAATAGATCGTATTTGGCTATAGAAAAAGACGACTTTGCAGTCCAAATAGAATCGAATTTTCAATAATTTTCCTTCTCTATCATCTCTTCAACTTTTGCGGAGTAGTCTTTTCTTGAGCGGCTGAAACCACTAAACATTCAAAAACTATTCAGTGCTGTTGTAGGAGTAATCCGTATCAACTTTTCTCCCACTTTATTCCAAGCCAACATTCAGTAGGCACTTTTTGACCGTACTATTCTGTTGCCACTTTCACTGTTTTTGTTGCTTTTTGTGTGTTCACACTATACTAAAGGCACCTCCATAAAAAGGGGTTAACTTTTATCTTGATTGCTGTCAACAAAAAGGAAGATGTTGCTAATGACAAGCGAGTTACAGCAAGGTTCTCTTAGAAAAGGGTTGTCACATAATTTTAAAAAGGAAAAGGTTTAATAAAGGAAAGGTGGGTTCATATATTTTTCAGAATATGGGCGTTCAAAAATCATTAAATATTTGTCAGTACGGAAACTTATGGCTTTTGCTTATAGAGTTGCCACACCGAATATTTTTAAAAGTGTGTATTGATATAAAATATTGCGTAATTCGTTTTGGGTACGCAGTGTGACCTTTCTATGAAATTGCATATTAAATTTTCTACTTTTATATACTTCTTCATTTTATATGTGGCAATTTTATCTCACTTTTCAAAAACTCTATCAAATATAATAAAAATATAAATTTCTGGTTACCTCCAAAAATTATCTTTACACTTTTACATAAGCACCTAATTTATTATTACAATTATTTTATTTCGCTTTATGCTCAAAATTTAGTATATCTGGCACTACCGAGAATTATATGTGCAAAATTAACATTTTTGTGCACAAAACTATTGCCACACTTGTGTGCAAAACCACAGAGTTTATTTTGGCTATATGCAGTTGAGTAACTATATTTCATACATATGTATGTACATACCATATCTCTTGCACACTAAAGCGGAATTTCATTTCCAAGCCGGACAAAGTGTAGAATAATTGCGACAGGTTTACACCATAAATACTCAACATACACTTTTCTACATCTATAGTAGATATATAGATATATAAAGATGTAGTGGTTGTGTATGCATGCAAATGTAGCCAGTGAATTTCTGGAAAAGTTTGTCTTCTCCACTTATCTACTGCCATTGCAACTGCTGGCTAAATCATCCAGTGCGTCCGTGTTTTAGTGACATAATTGTTTTTGTGCTTTTGTATCTGAGTGAGTGTGCGGTCGCTCAGGAAAATTTAGCAACAATAAATTTTGTGCTTAACTTGCAATTTATCTCGAGAGAGTCAGCATGTGGGAGTAGCAAAATGTTATGAAAATGAATTTTTGCACAGAGTTTTGCTTGCGGTATATAAGGCAAATATTTGCTCTAATTTCTTAGATTGCTATGAAATTGGTGTATTGGAATTTAATTTTTATTTTTAATTGTTTAAATTTAAGCTTAAGTTTAAGTTTAAGTTTAAGTTTAAGTTTAAGTTTAAGTTTAAGTTTAAGTTTAAGTTTAAGTTTAAGTTTAAGTTTAAGTTTAAGTTTAAGTTTAAGTTTAAGTTTAAGTTTAAGTTTAAGTTTAAGTTTAAGTTTAAGTTTAAGTTTAAGTTGAAGTTGAAGTTGAAGTTGAAGTTGAATTTTAAGTTTAGGTTTAAGTTTAAGTTTAAGTTTAAGTTTAAGTTTAAGTTTAAGTTTAAGTTTAAGTTTAAGTTTAAGTTTAAGTTTAAGTTTAAGTTTAAGTTTAAGTTTAAGTTTAAGTTTAAGTTTAAGTTTAAGTTTAAGTTTAAGTTTAAGTTTAAGTTTAAGTTTAAGTTTAAGTTTAAGTTTAAGTTTAAGTTAAGTTTAAGTTAAGTTTAAGTTTAAGTTTAAGCTAAGTTTTTATTTTAAAATTCATTTTAAATTTCCATTTGATTTTTATTCATATTTAAATTTGATGTTAATATATTTGACCATGTCGTTGCCGCGATAATAATTTATAACTAAGTGAAGTATCGTATGTTTCTCTTCACTGTAACTCTCTGAGAGACACTTAAACTGATTTGTTTGTGAAAGATCGTTAAAATATAACGCTTTTGCCCGTCATTCGTGAGAAAACTCTTCAACTGCAATGAAGTATGATACTTGAGCAATAATAAAGAGCTTATTTTTATATAATAAATTGGAAAAGGAATACAACAAAAATAAATGTGTAGAAAGTAAAAACTACAAACAAGCGATATGCTAAAAGAGTTCCACATAATTTCGTCGACACTTATACATATACCTGCTACCAGCAACAACAAATTCACCACCGTAACACTCACACACCAACAACTCTTTCATTTAAACATTTCCCCACCTAAACGAACGAGTACTTCAGTGCAACACTTCATAGAAGTATGTATGCAACCATGTGTGCTCTGCCTGAACTTTAATGTTGCTCATACGCCTGTTGGTATGCTACGAAAATTATTGTTTTGGGTCAGTTTGTATAGGTTCATACACTGTAACGCTACTAAAATAGTGCCTACTTGACAGCTTTTAGTCGAGCATGCTGTTGACAACAACAAAACCAACAATAACAAAAACAAAACTATATATGACACAACCAAACAATACTTATATGTTACGCTCATAAATTCTTAGAGAAATTAGCATTTTTGTGGTCTCACTGCCGTTAGTATTCTATGTACAGACATGTATGCCTATTAAACTGTACTTTTGTAACTGTATCTATGTAAATGCTGTTGCCACGCGTCATCTACTGGTGTTAGTATGTCGTATTTTGAGTGATTTAAAGCGGTTTTCTGTATGTCGGCATCCGCTGCTGTGGCGCTTGCAACTATTTGCCAACAACAGCAACAAATCTATTTTCATTGTGTTGCTCTAAATATCTACTGTTGTTTTTGTGTGTGTTCGCGATTTTTTTTTTGTTAACTAGGCTTCCAGCCAAATAAATGTATGTGCCATCCTAGTGGCATACTTTTAGGCATTTAAATTCTCATTACAGTTAACTTGATTAAAGTAATAAATAAGTATGTGTGTTTGTGTATTTGTGCAATTTGGCCTACAGTTTGCTGTGTCGTTATCCGCAAATTAAGTGTAACGGTATTTTGTGAAAGTTTGCATAAAATTTGCGCCAACTTCTACATATTTAATGATGATGAAGCGGTTGTGCGAAATTTATTAGGGATTTCCAGTTTTGCTGAGTTAGAGGAGTAGTTTTGCGTTAGATAATGGGTTTTTGAAAGTGATAGTGTATGAAAGTGTTTAAGAGATAAATTATGGTGGGGCTTGAGATTTAATTTTTAAATTTTTGTTCACTATGTGATCCTTCTCTGTGGCTTGTCAGCTGTGAAATGAATTTTCATGTAATCTAAAAGATTTCTAGAGGTGTTTCTGAAGAAAAATCTGTTTTACTCTATTTATAATTCTAGAAAATCATTTTCTATGCGATTTAACCAGTCTACATGACTAGAAGTTGAGGTTATCAATAGTTTGAAGGTTAGTTTTGTTATATTTTTAATTCTTTTTTTATTCAGCTTATGTTCTAGGTTATAAAAAATATTTTTTTTTAGAGAATCCATATTTTTTTAATTTCGGATTTTTTTATATTTATTTGTCAAGTGAGAATTTTCAATACTAATTAAACTTTAAATTTAATTTAAATCAAAATCCATTCAAAAACCTTCAAGAAGTCTAGTCCATTAAATTTTGTCTTCCAAAAAGTATTCAGCAAGCGAAAGCCTTCAGATTTCCAAACAAGAATACCATAAATATAGCTCCTTTACTAGCCTTGCATTCATTCATACATAACTGTTCATAACTCACCCAAACTCAAGCAAATCTGAGTCATACACATAAGTGCAGCCAAAAATAATACACATTTCTCATAGCTGTCACCAAGGCTAAAAGGCAGGAAGCATGGCAGACACACAGGCAGACTGTCCCAAGCACTAACTGATCGGTCAAGAAGTCTAACACTCTTTCAATTACGATAATTGTTGACATATCACGCGCGTCAACACAATAAACAAACAACTACAATGACACATATGTATATACAAACACACACCGTTATACACAATCACTCAACCGGGTGTTTAGGGCCAAATGACAACAGAGCTTTGAAAAATTATGAATCATTGTTAACATTATGAAATGACAATGAAAACAATGCTATTTGCTTGCGCAGAGACAGAGAGAGCAAACCATATTGCTAGTAGATCAAATAGCAACAACAACAACAACACTGGGGGCATACTGGACAGTAAGTGAACAAATAAAGCAGTGCTGCGTAGGACACCCCTTGACAAACAGAATTTATGGAAAAACACAGCACAAAAATATAGAAAGACTTACAGGAACAAACAAAGCCATAGAGTCACACACATATACATAATCACTCATAAGGCGTGTGCCCCTGCTGCGCAATCCTGCGTATGCAGCAGGCGTGGTAGCGGTGTGTAGGGTTGGTTGGTTGGTCGGCTAGGTGATGCAATGAAATACAAAACTTCAAAAGGGCGTAAATACCAATTGAGCAAATATTTTCATTTGTATACTTTTTTTCTTACGATTTTCTGCTTGATTTTTTTCTGCTTTTCTAAATATTGCGTGTCACCGCTCGACCAGCCCTCGAAATGTTCAATGAATTTTGGTGACGTTTTCTTGTTTGTTTTTTTTTTGTTTGTGTTAGATACTTACATGTGTTTGTTTACATAACACATACCGTATATATTTACGTAAGTACGTGAGTGTGTGTGGTCACAATATTTATTTGACAATATTTTGTTCAGCTGAGCATGCAAGCGAAAACATATTTTTTCGGCGTGTTAAAGTGCTGAAATAAACACAAATATACGTTTTAAAGAGAAATATGAAATATTAAAGCATACTTTTGTGCGCGCAGTACTGAATTTTAGGGTTGATGAAGGCATTAAGACGCAAAATTTTGTGTGAAATAAATTGTAAAGAATATTTTGTGAAGAAAAATTCAAAGTCTAAAGGATTTGATTTGAAGCATTTACATAGATTTGGTAAATAAATTGTTAAAGCTAAGATTCAGTGAAGAATAGCCAATGAAAACGCTACTGGAACTTATTTGAATTAAGCTTAGTGTCAGCTGAGAAAGTATTTTTATTGATATAAATGTAATACATCACGGAGTTTAACGAATTATCGAAAAAAGAGAGAAAACTAAATTATTTAAATATCTCTACTTTTCTATTATTCTCTATATATCACTTGACTTTTTTAACCACATACCTATGTTCAACTTCTGAGATTGGACCAGAAATACTTATACTTTCTTTAAATAGTTTCTAAAATGGAAACCAGAGAGTAAAAAATGGACCTCTTTGATACCTAACCTCAAATTTACCAATTTTTTATCTCTATATTAGTAGAGTGAACAATTGAAAGAAAATATTGCGGAAAAAGATAAAATGAACATCTTGGAAACTCCTGAAATGATCTCTTTTCTTGATATGAAAAAAAAATATTGTTGTCAGATTTCTTCAAATTCATCTAATAAGCACACAGAGTTCATTTCCTCATTTTATATCTGTTTTTATAATTCTCATCTTAATCTACCATTTATCACGATCAAGATTTTATAGGCAACCAATACTCATAATAAACGAAGTGAACTTTGATCTTACAGATATTATATAATTATATGACATTTCAGTGACCGCATCTCCCCGGAAATTTATAAGAAGAACAACCGATTGAGTTTCTGAGAAAACTACAGAGACCTTAAGAGGTTAGGGTAGTCAGAGACACGAAAAAAAAGAATTTTTAGTAATTATTATGTGTACTTCAATCTTGTTGTTGTTATTTTACAAAAGTAATAATATGGCATTATTACAATTTTTTTGACTTCAAGTCACGAAAATTTGAAAAAAAATCATTTCCAAAGTTATAACTATTTATGTTGACCCAGTTCCAATAAAAGGTTCTTGCGGTGACAATCATAACTACTTAGAGAGTCATCTAAAATCAATCGAATAAGAAAAATGTGTTTAATAAATAGATAAACCTAGACCTGATCGAAGCTTTTTTGTTTTTTTCTCTTTTTTTGTAGATTTTTAGAAAAAATCAATTGGTCTTAAAAAGTCGAAATTTTTCAAAAATAAAATAAGCTTCGATTAGGCCCAGGATTATTATGTATTCTAAAAGCTGTATAAATTTCATCTACTGAACGGTTTCGAATTACAGGTTGCCACCAGTTCAGAAAACATAGTTTTGAGAAAAACACATTTAAATTTTCACAGAAGTGTTTTGGAGAGCCCAAGTGCTCTTTGTTATTTGTCGAATAACTCGAAAAGTAATTATCGGATCAATTTAAAATTTTCGGAAAATATTTTTTAACATATTAAAATGCAAAAACAGAACAGATTTTTTGAAAATCCTGACTACCCCTAACCACTTAAGTGAAAACTAATCAATATTGCGATATAAAATGTAAACTTATATATTTGCTAGACCTAACCTACAGGTCAAGTGTTACTTTATTGAAGGAAAGTTGCAAAAATTGGGATCAAAAAATGATCTTAAGATAGTCTAGTCAGATTATTAACACTACCACAGCAATTTGACTTCCAGAATCAGTTTAACTCAGAAAAATAACAGTTCAAGATTTTAAGAACAGGTTTGCATAGAGTCCTTATCATATAAGCTATACAGAATTAGAGGGCATCCGTATTGATAAATTCCACTTTAAGTAAAATAAATGATATAATGTTGAGCTTCTCATCAGTTTCCAGTGTTTTATAAGAAAAATTATGAACTAATAACAAATAATATCAAAATAACATTTTTTTAATTAAACAGTATTCAAATTCTGATTAAATGCATATCTATAAAATATGTTATGTATGTATATTACTCCTCTGTCTATACACTCCTCTGACTCTACCTTCGATAAATGAAAATATCTTATTAATTCATGTGAAACATTTTCAATGTCATAACATCGAGCTGACTCATCCAAAAAACCCATATGTATGTGGGTGTACCTCTTCTACAAGAGCTCTTTTCCTTTTTTATTTTATTTTTAACTGCGCGCAAAGTAAACACCAGAGAGAGAAACCTTTTTGCTTTTATTTTAACATACCCAGTAAGCGTGTTGAACACAGCCACAGGGCACACCCAGTTAAATAAAATGAAACAAGCGCAAATCTAACGATGGACTAACAAGCCAGCCAACAGGACAACCAGGCAACCAAACAACCAGGCTGACCAGATGACAAACAAAATAGTCAACGAACCAGGCAACCAGCGAGCTAAACAAGCGCATAAAAAACAAAACCAAAAAACAATAAAAACAACAACAGACGATGAGTGTAAAAGTAACATTACATGAAGTGTGTTGTTGTTGTTGTAGTTTTTAACATGCAGCAAATCAACGCGGGTGGTGACTGATGACTGAGTGCAAAGGTGGCGCTGACGCTGCCGGCTAAATTAGTGAAGGAAATAAAAACACAAATTGTTTGAAATTAGAGAGGGAAAGAGAGAGTTTGTATGTTTGTTTGGGTGTGCGCCAATATGTGAGAGAGAGAGAATGTGGGGGTTGAGGCGTGTTTTAATGTGTGTGAATATATGCTTAGGGAATAGGTATGCGTATAGCTGTTATACGGAGGAAAAAACTGTGTATAAACAGGGGTCAGCTAGCAGGAAAAAATAAAAAAAAACGTGAAACAAACAAGCCTGCAGACGTTCTCAAGAGAAATGCGCGGCGAAAAGGTTAAAGCATATGTGAGAGATATAAATGTATGTGTGTGGTGCAGTCCAAATGTAAACATGACCGCAGAACATAGTATTTTCTGTATTTTTACCGTTGAAGCAAAAGCAGTTGTCAATGTTGTTGTTCTTTTTGTTAGTTTTTTACTAGCAACAACACAGCTTAATTTGCAAATTTCTTTGAATGTTTTTGTTCTAAGTTATTGTTGTTGTTGGTTTCTCTTTGGTTATTGTTATTGTTATTGTTGTTGTTGGTTTTTTGTTTTCATTGTTTGTTTTGTTCTTCTTTTGTTTTGCTCACTTTCGTCGCCGTTCTTGCATGTATTTTCACTCAACTCTGCCATTTTTTACTGATTGCTGACTTGTTGGCACATTTTCAAAGATAAAAGCAAAAACAAAAAACCTGAAAATACTTGTTTGTTTGTGTGTTGTTTTAAAAATAAATACAACGGCCGTGTTTTGCAAATGTTTAGCAGCGACCAGCAATCAACAGAAGCCCAACCGAAAATCCCAATACTCAAATGACTAAGGGCAAAGGTCAAACAACTGAGTTCCGCATTGCCAAATTAAGTGTGTAAATAAATTTAACGATGTAAGAGAGGACAAATTTAATTTGAGGCGGACGAAATTACTCCAAAAATTTAAAAATCGAAAATATTTATAAATACCCATATGAATATACAGGATGACTGGTTAGAATGACAATGACAAGTGATAAATTTCGACAAAACCTGCTCTACTCTCGAAATGAATACTTACCTCCCTGAAGTAGGCTAAGACTCACCGTTATCACAGCTAGTTCTGCATGAAAGACACTTTAGTTGAAGTTAGAATTAATGAAGAGCTTTCTCCAAGGAACCCTACAACCCAAAATATTTTTTTTAATTTCTACAAAAATTTTCTCACAAAATTAAAACAAGAAACTCGAAACACATTTCACTCAAAACACCCCCAGCTTACATACATTTGTCCACACACTGCACTCATTCAACAACAATTTCAAACAATTTCGCAACAAATTTGTAAATGTTGCAACAATTTCACAAAAGTCACTTGCAACAAAGTGGGGCAACTGTTCAAAAGTGGTTACCAAAATAAATAGTGCCGAGCTGAGCGAAACAAATGTGGAAAATGTTTATAAATTGCCTGACTGTTAGGCGGACATTCAAAACATGCCACACGCATGCAACAAATGTGCAAAAAATGACGCAACAAACAGAGAATAATAGCAAGAGGAATGTTAGAAAATGACAGAAAAAATGCACATACCACAATAACAAAAACATAGAGTCTAACTAGAATAGCAAACATGCTACCGTAATGGTATGCTCAAAAAATCAGCAAAAAAATGTTGCGGTGAGAAAGTGAAGGAAAAGTGCCGAGAACAAAATGCCTACATATGCAAATAGCTAATACTTGGTATGGAAGGCCAAAACAATCAAAATGTGTAGCTGAAAATAACCGACTTTTGTGGTCAGAAGATGTTGAGTTGGAAAATATTGTGGTTGAGGTTGAGTCTATTTGGTATTTGAAGGCCAAAGTGAAATAATCATGTGTTTCTTATCTTCCAGTATTTATTTGTAAAAAGAATTTGACCTTATATTGGGTAAGGTCATTCGGTCGTCTGACTCTATGTAGGACTTGTACGACTTCTCTTTTGACAAGATTATTTGAAAGTTCTCCCCTTAAAGCCGAAGCCGCTGTCTTTTTATTCGCTGAACTATGTCAATGTCGTCGTATAACTCGTACTGCTCATCCATCGTTCCATCGTCTGCGGTTTTCGCCTTTGCCAATGTTATGAGGACCATAAATCTTGTGCAAAATTTTCCTCTCGAAAACTCTCATCGGATGTTGATATCGTCCACGTTTCTGCACCATAAAGCAGGACGGGAATGATAACCAACTTGCAGAGTTTTATTTTGGTTCGTCGAGAGAGGACTTTACTTTTGAAATGCCTACTCAGTCCAAAGTGGCACCTGTTGGCAATAGTGATTCTGCGTTGGATTTCAAGACTGACATTGTTGGTGTTGTTAACGCTGGTTCCCAAGTAGACGAAACTATCTATGACTTCCAAGTTATGACTGTCAACAGTGACGTGGGAGCCAAGACGCGATGATGACAGGAGATATTTCGTCTTGTTCTCATTCACCTCTAGACTCTTTCGCTTCGTTTCCTTATCCATATGGGAAAAAGCAGAACTAACGACGCGGTTGTTGCTTCCGGTGATATCAATATCATCGGCGCACGCCAGCAGCTGTACACTCTTATAGAAGATTGTACCTTCTCTATTTAGCTCTGCAGCTGCGATCCTGACGGAGCTTTTGGTATTGCTCAACATCAGCTTACACAGCCGTATTAGTTTCAGACATCGCGGTATAGAGGCAGCTTCTTTTCGTGCTATCGAAGGCGGCTTTAAAATCGACTAAAAGGTGGTGTGTGTCGATTCTTTTCTCTCGGGTCTTTTCCAAGATTTGTCGCATGGCTAATATTTGGTCTATGGTGGATTTTCCAGGTCTAAAGCAACACTGATAAGGTCCAATAAGTTCGTTGACGGTGGGCTTTAGACTTTCATATACATAGTACCTTTTTTCTTCAGAATCTCACTCGGTCGGAACAAAATTATAACATGAAACGAATTATTACAGCTAAAGAGTCTTCAAGAACTACTTGAGTCTCTAGCTTAAGCAGAGTCTGATTGCTTAAAGAAGGCTGTAAAAGTAGTAAACTCACGTTATTATCAACAGTTAAAAGGGGAGAAATCGACAGTTCCAGGTTAAGCAAAATTGACAGCTGATAGATGATGAGCAAGATTACCATACATAATATATGATGAAATAGGAACGAGGGGAATGGAGTATGAATATGATGGCAACATCTCTTTAAGCATTTCATACCTTCTTTAGAGTTTCGACTGATTTCAGTGATTATGGAACCAAGACAAAATGGATACCGCACATCTTTCGTTCGGGTTCCGATTAGTGTACCTATGACGAGTTGTAGAGTTTAAATAAGGCTTCGTGAGGAATGTCTAATCGTACTGCTTCCTTAAGAAAGGAGCTTTTGATGAATTCAAGTATCAAGAGCAGAAAACTGTTCCTTAAACATTTACTTTCAGTTTATAAAATCTTTAAATCACAATATTTGCATGCAATGAAACGCTAGTATGAAGAAGCAACAACAAAAATACAGGCAAAGCGCAGTTAACTAACATTTACCAAACACACACTGCACATTTTGAGATAACCATAATGGCAGCAAGCAACAAGCTCGACGACAACAGCTGAAATAATATACAACGGTAAATGAAATGAAAGCGAAAAATAACATACAGCCTGCCACAACAACAACAATAACAACAAACAAAGCAGTTACCGTTTTAAGCCTGCAGGCCAACCAAATGACCAACAAACAAGTCAGCAACTGTCGTGTAACAGCACAGTTGCAGCAACATTGTTTATACACATGTGTAGTGATACATACACGCTGGTGTGTATATGCATCCATACAAAACAGTGGCAACCTTATATTTATGTGCAATTTGCAATAACAACATGTAAGCGCAACAATTTCAATTATGCTTGTCCCTCGAATGTTGTTGTTGTTATTCTTGTTGTTTTTGTTGTGCTTATCATTACTGCTGACTTCATTCTGCTGGTCAGTATACAACGCTCTTTTTGCTTTTATTATTGCAGCTGCCCAAGTGTGCTGCAGTGACATCAACAATTTTCGCCGCTCTCGGCAGCTTCGCATGTTCGCATCGAGTAATTGTAATTGTAATTGACATTGCATTACATAACATAAAGTGTGTTGTTCGCTTCGCTTGCTGTTGTTGTTATTGTTGATGTTCTCATACAAATACAAATATACTGGAGTAGCGAAAATGTATGACGGCACCAGCAACATACACTAGCATGCATATGCGATAAGCGCTCTAACAACAACAACAATAATTACAACAACAATAATAATAACAACAATTGCAACAACAAAAACAACTACAACAAATGCAGCTGCAATAACAAAATGCTACAATATGACTGTCAAAGGAACTGAGCGGCGATCACCGGACTCTTATATGTATCCGTGTGTGTGTTGCAACAGCAGCGCTGCAACAACCATTATGGCCGTTTGCGGAAATGCTATAGCCGCTGGTCAAATTGTGCTTGGCGTTCACTATAAAATATGCAAGCAATTTTCAAGCGTGTGTGTTTGTGTGTGTCTCTCTCTTTGCTTCTGTTTGTATGAATGTCTGTATGTCACTCTCAATTGCTTGTTGCCGTTGTAGCTACAACATTTATGGCCATACTATAGTAATTGCTACGTTCACATACGTGCCATATAATGCTACCACGTATATTAGTAAGTGTGTGTGTGTGCGATTGTGTTCGCTCGCATGTAGATTTTATCGTTTAAGCGTACAATTTTACAGTAGTTAAAATGTCAACAGCTTGCTATTTTTTAATTATTTTGTGGCAACATGCCTCGAGGTTGTAATTGATCTTCCACATTGGCATTAAAGCAAAGCGCAATTTGAGTTATGCAACATAAATGTGTGAGAAAATATATTTTCCACTACAATACACAAATATTATTTAGAAATGTTGTGCGTACAAAAGTATATCTTAAACAAATTTACAACTGTACTCCTGCACCTTTTCAAGCTGTGTCAAACTAACACCAAATGAAATGAGAGTATGCAGCAGATCGAACACATACTCTCTGGTCCAATAAAATCCACGAAAGATTGGTATGCGGTTGGCACGCAGATTTCTGCCACAGAAATAAATATCCAGCTGAAAAAATTTACAAAAAAAATAATTTTTTTCATTTATAAAAAATATAAATGAAACTCTGATACTCACCTCACGTAGCAATTCACAACAGTCCGCGCACATTTCACCACGTCGTGACAGTTCACTCTCCAGTATAGTCAAAATGGTGCTCAACTCAGCCTCCGACGCTTTGTATGCATCGCTCAGCATGCCAATGAGCAGCATATTCAAAACATATTTGAGCATCAATGGCACTAGTGCACCAAAAAATTTACCCTGATAAATGACACACATGATGAACTGTTTGGTGAGATGCACACACAACATATTGTCGAGCACCAGCAGCTTTTCGAACCAACCGAAATAGACCACAAAACGCGTTAACAGCTTTTCCGTTTGACCACGCAACACGATTGCACGACGAAGTGGTTCGTTATAGCGACGACATTCGTGCAGCTCACGGCAAACAGCTGTTTCACTTGATATGCGCCGATCGGCTTGCTGTCGTATGTACTTGACCAAGGTTTCATGCAGCTGTAGCAACCTTAAAATCATCATATAATTAGCGATGTAGGCGAGCTCAAAGAGTGGATAATTTATAATATGTGTAAGTAAGCTGTTGAAAACGCGCGTGGATGCTATGAAAGCCACAATAATTACGGCAAATTTAAATAACAACAATAGTAGGCGACACAGCTCAAGCCTGTCATGCCACTGCTGGCCACAAAGCTGCGCAATATCCGCTTGTATTTGAAAGAACTCATTCAAGAATCGTTTCAAAAAACAACTGGTTTCCTGACATTGCAACTGAAAGAGAATTGTCGCTAAACTGATGATATGCACGATGAATACTACCGAAAAGTATAGAATTAAAATCAGCTGTACATCCGCAAATTGCTTGTGTTGTCGCCAATGTTTCATAAACCAATTCAATGGTATTGCTATTAAAACGAAGCCGTAGACTGCAACAATAAAATCCATTGTATAATGTATAGTTTGTCGGAGGCAACTATTCCGTGCGCGTATCTCAAGTCGTTTCGTATCTTTATTGTAATACAACTTGGTATAGAAGAAGTAACGCATGAGTTGATAGTTGAACCGCGCACAAAGCTCGAATAAGTCTAGCGCCATTTTCCAGTAAGCGACTCCCTGAGGCGAAATTTCGTTGAATACTGAACTGGTGAAATGTAACACTGGGCGCTCATAAGTGTGTTTATGCCTTGGTCACTCTCATTAATTGAATCAATTAGCGGCCGTAATGGCATCATTAGTGCCAAAAATTATATTCGTAATACACTAGACCTATTTATAGGGAGTTATTGAATAATGAATATTTATTTCTAACCCAAGTCCAACTTTCGTACATATAAAGCATAAACTCAAGATTTTGGTTTAGTGTTTAGGAATTTCTCATTTTTTATACATTAAACAAGATTTCAGTTGAAAATCAGTGTTGCTTGTCGCTATACAAAACATAATAGTGGTGTTTAAGCAGGCTACTTCGGCTTTTCATAATTTTTTCTTCAAGTTGTTCGATAAACTCCAGGCTTATGACTTGTGCTTCACTTCAAACACCAAGTCCATTATCTTATTATACATCAAAATTTCAGACCATTCTTATTTCGCTAAACTCCGAGTTTATGAATGATGTTTAATGTCAAACATAAAATCGGGGTTGTGAGTAGTGTTTAATGTCAATCACCAACCATGATTGGTTTTATCATTTTACGCCGAATTTAAACTTTTTACTCGTTAAACTCGGAGTTTATGACAGGTGTTTCAGATTAATCTCCAGGGATTGGGTTAATGGATTTTTTTTGCTGAGTTTTTTGAAAATATTTTCTTTGTTAAACCATAAGTTTATGAATAATAATGGTAAGGACCAAAGTTGGCAAACTGAGTACTCGTTTCGTACACATTCTGTTCCACCTTTTCTATTTAAATCGCTTACATTAACACCTGGCTTATCTATATTGCATTTAATTATTATCATGCGCATTGCTATTAGTGTGAATGTCTGTTATAGATGAATTAGTTGTCCACAAATAAAGTTTCAATTACTTTGAGCAAAAGTTACAGAGGTGTATGTATGTGATTGGCGTAGAAACTGTTTAGCAGGTTATAGCCGCATTGATGATAGCGCGCCACTCCTCTCTTTCCCTCTCAGTTCGATGTCTATTGGAGATTCCAAGTGTAACCAGGTCGCTCTCCACCTGGTCCCTCCAACGGAGTGAAGGCCTTTTGCTCGGTTTCCTCCGGCGGGTACTGCATCGAACACTTTCATAGCTGGAGAGTTTTCGTCCATTCGGACAACATGACCTAGGCAGCGTAGCCGCTGACTTTTTATTCGCTGAACTATGTCAATATCGTGGTATAACTCGTACAGCTCATCGTTCCATCGTCTGCGGTATTCGCCGTTGCCAATGTTCTGAGGACCATAAATCTTGCGCAAAATTTTTCTCTCGAAAACTCCTAGTGTCATCTCATCTGATGTTGACGTCGTCCAAACTTCTGCACCATAAAGCAGGACGGGAATGATAAGTGACTTGTAGAGTTTGATTTTCTTTCGTCGAGAGAGGACTTTACTGTTCAATTGCCTACTCAGTCCAAAGTAGCACCTGTTGGCAAGAGTGATTCTGTGCTGGATTTCGAGGCTGACATTGTTGGCTGGTTTCCAGGTTTAATAGATGGAGTTGTAGAACGTGTTTATTCCTAACCATAATTTATGATGATTGTGATCTATCCCTAGCCAAGTTTAAATTTAATTAAATTTAATTTACTAATAATAATTTATTGATGGAATCACAGAGGCTTCATTTAGAGGTTAAGTTCTTCTGCTGTAGCGTCTTCTTATTCTTATTGCAATGCGAAATTAAAATATTTATATAATTATGCTCATTGAAAAGCGAAGAAGGCTGTAAATCAAGCAAAAAACCGCATCTATAATCACAGTAACTTAGCATATCTTATCCAACTCGTTTAACTTCGTCACGATTTCATAATTTATGCAACTTTGAATAACAGTCATTTTCACTTTAACCCATTACTTTTTTGTTTGCTTTTGCCTAGCTTTGCAAATCACTCAGTCTAACAATAATTAATGAGTGCCTACAAAGAAGCTTATTTACTCAACGCGCCTGCACTCCACGAAGCAAGCAAGCTTAGCTGAGCGCCCATGCTTCATAAATAATAACAATTCGCCGCAATTTCTTTTACTTTCCTTTATGCATTCGGCCTTCAGCGCTTGGGAAATTTCTACTCCAGCAATATTGCGTGACAAGCGCAAACTTTTAAGCAAAAGTTGAGGAAAATTTTGCCACTTTATTTTTCATTTCTTCACTCGGCCGGGCCATAATTTACATGACAAAGGCCGTGGCTATGAAAATATATAAATAAAGTGCGAATATTGTTTACAAACAAGAAAGTAATAGTTAAAAATAGTAAAAGCAACAAAGAAAAAGTGAAAATGGAAGAAAAATAAAAACTTGAAGAATTACAGTGTGCCTGGCGTCAGGCCGTCAGTACGTTGAGTCGCGTGTCGACTTTGTTTACTCTTGCCACCTTTTGACAATTATTTCGGTGCGCTGCCCTCCGCTCAGCTGCACACGCTGGCATGCAACAAAGAAACTTGTGTTAAATGCATGCGCTCGTGCGCGCCAGAGCTTGCCTCTTACATTTTTCACAACTTAGCGGCGCCAGCAACAACTTTGTGCGATTTTGTTTATCACCTCACGGATGGACGGACGGGTTGCCGCCTTTTAGCGCACAAGTTTAGCTACTTTTGAAGCGTGTTGCCACGTTGTTGCAGGCAGTTAGCAAAGTCAACTCGAGCGTTTTATAACGTTTGTTGCAAATTGTTTGCTGCCAGGTGTTTGCAACGCGCGCGCGTGCCACACTAAATTTACAAAGAATATAAACTGTAATGCCAACAATGAGTAACTTTGTGCACTCGCTTACGTACAAAGGACAATGTGGAGAGGCATTTTATACGGGCAAAATGGAAATTGTTCAGAACTGGAGCAGCTTGACAAAAGCGCGTAGCAAGAAAATGCCAAATTGTTGCATGCAACATTCTAGCAATATTGCTTGCCATATGTTTTTATAAGCAACACATATTGCGGCTGCCGGCATGCTAAATAGGCGAAAGTTAACTCAGCTTTCTTAAGTAGGCACTTAAAATTCGTGGAAAAGTGTATAAAAATGGAGCAACTCAAGGCGAATGTAGGTTATGTGAAAGTAAGGATTGTAGGAGGGAGTTCAAATTTCTAAGAAAGAGTTGGAGATTAATTAAATATAGCTTGTATCGAATAATATCCTTTCCAAAGCACTGCTTTCTCACTTTTCTGAACCCGTAAAGCAGTAATGACAATGGATGTAATTATTATTGAGACCGACATTAGTATTGGTATTGATATTGGTATGGATAATGGTTTTGGTATTGGTATTTGAATTTGTATTGGTATTGGTGTTGGTATCAGCAGGTATTCGTATTAATATTACTACTAGTATTGGAACTGGACTTGATAATGGTACTGGTATTGGTATTGAAATTTTCATTAGCATTATTAGTGAAATTGGTATAGAGAACGGTATTGATTTTGGCATTGTTATTGGTAATGGTAGTGGTATTGGTATTTGAATTTGTGTTAGTATTGGTATTAATATTGACATTGCCACTAGTATTGGTACTGATGTGGATAATGGTACTGGTACTATTACTGATAGTGATATTGCTATAGGTAATGCTAATGATTTTGGTAAAGATATTTTTATTGCTCCTGGTACTGGTATTGGTATTGGTAATGGTACTGGTACTAATATTGGTATTTTTTGATATCGGAATTACAATATTATTGGTATTGATATTCGCATTACCATTGATAGGAATATTGCTATAGGTAATGATAATGATTTTGCTGTAGATACTTTTATTGGAATTGGTATTGGTAATGGTAATGATACTGGTACTGGTATTGTTATTAATTTTGATGTCGATGTTGGCATATGTAATGGTATTGGTATTGATATTGGTACTGATTTTTTGATATCCGCATTACAAGAGTAATGCTACTAGTTTCACTTATTCTATATTAGTAATATGTATGTATGTATGTGATTGGCGTTGCAACCGTTTAGCCGGTTATAGCCGAATCGACGATAGTGCGCCACCTCTCTCTCTCTCTTAGTAATATATTTAATAATAATACAAATATTCTGATTTGAATATAAGTTCCTTCAATTTTAAATTCTCTTGAATAAAAAAAAGTATATTTTCATTTACAAAAAACCGGTTATTAATTTAATTTAATTGGAAAGTAGTAAAGCGCAAGGCGCAAGTTACACTTAGCTATGTCTCAAGTGTACTTCAGTGCAACGTATGACTCTCGAAGCAGTTTTACAGGGGTGTCTGTGCGCACTTGGCTGGATTAATTGGAAACCCATATGCGTAAAGATATTTACCATTTCAAATGTAAACTTAAGCGGAAACGTTGAGAATGCACCTTGAAAACACACCGCATGTGGCAATGTTGCAAAGCACTTGAATGAGACACTTGAATGTGCGACGAGCAATGCGTGGCATGTTGCTAGCAAAGGAATTCGTAACCAAGTGAAACATTAAAATGCTGAAAATAAATAAAAACGCGACAAAGGAGGAATAGTGGAGTGCAAAGGGAGAAGAATGAAAACAATAAGTGGGGAAAAAGGAAATGAAATAAAAATAAATAAGCAAACACATATGAGCGCGCATTTACTTAGGGATGTGCGCTTAAAACAGGAAGCCTGCGCTCTTACGAGTTGCATGTGGCCTGTCTCAACTGCTGGTGGTAAGAGCATGTGGTGGGAGAATCTTCACTTGCTTGCTGTATGCCACCGGCAGCTTAGCGCGGCAAAGGAAGTGCTGAAATGCAGTTGGCAATTTGCATTGCCATCATTTGCAATTCGCATTAAGTTTATAATTCCTACGAAGCTATACGATGCAAGTGGAAAAAATAACGGCGCACAATAATCGTATGCGTTGGCTCTGCGATTGTAGAAAACGATATGATAAAGTAGCAGCAGTGTGGCGGAGCTTTAAGCTGCAGCTACTGCGTTTTTACCCACACTGCTGCATTTTGGTGCCATCTTCGTGCTCTCATACATTCTCTCACACACAGGTGCAACATTGCTTTTCACCGTTATTCTACATATTTTTATTTAACACACACACATAAGCATGTCTTGCATTAAAATAATTTTTTTCTCCTTTTCATTTCATTCGCAGGTTCACATCCGCCACGGATAGTCGAGCATCCGATAGATACGACGGTGCCGCGCCACGAACCGGCGACACTTAATTGCAAAGCAGAGGGCTCACCAACGCCCACAATACAATGGTTTAAAGATGGTGTGCCGCTGAAAATACTGCCCGGATCCCACAGGATTACGCTGCCGGCAGGTGGCTTATTTTTTCTCAAGGTAAGCAACGGCAAATAGTCCCAGCATTTACAAAAACAACAATTTAAATAGTGCTGCTTTCAGCTATTTGCTCGCTTTGTTTTATTTATTTTCCTTTATTTTTTTTCATCTTGGCATACTTTTCTGCTTTGCGCTGCATTCCATTTAATTTCTTTTTTTATCATTTGATTTTTTTTCTCGGAGTTTATTTCTTCGTTTGTTATTTACTTCTTTTCTGTCATTTGCCCGCTGAGCCGGATTTATGGGTCGCTGCAATGATAATGGCAATGGCTCGTGCACACACAGTGCGCTTTGTAAATGCGCCTGTGGCGTTGCAATTATACGTTGGTCCAACAAATGTACCGTTAGCTTTATTTTTTTGATATACCCTGCGCTTATATTGTGTAGACTTAGCAAGTGTACTGTCGCTGACAATAAAGACGGTAGCTTATTTACCTAGATTTTTTTCATCTTTGCTTTTCTGAGTATCCGTTGCTTTGTTTCATTTTTTCAGAATTTTTTAATTTGCTATTTATTTTTTAATTTAAATACCCACTCTTCGTAACGTATTTTAATTGAAATAAACGAATCTTAAATGTGTTTGTAGAATTAATATGTTAAAAGGAGTCTTCAAAGTCTCATCTCCCTTCGATTTCGATTTTAGATTTACTTTATATTATATAATATTAGGTTGGCAAATATCTTCATTCCACCTTTTTGTCTTTTGAATTTCGCGGCTATGTATAAAGCGCAAGAGAGCTCGTATCTGGCAATACTATACTTTGAAAGGTCTTGACATAACCTACAAAACGACGCTATGCATAATTACTTTGGATATTGCGTTCAACAGTTATGGACGTGTAAACATGGAGTTCACTAACGCCGAAATTCGCGCCATTTTAAAGCTTTCCTTCGTTAAAGGTAAATCCGCTAGAGAAACGTACCGTGACATTAATGGTGTTTTTGGTACTCTATCACTTCGAACTGCGGAGGAATGCTTTCGCCGATTCAGAGTGGGTGAAAACGACACCATGGATAAGCCAGCCGGCGGAAGACCTGTGACGACGAATACCGATCAAATCATGGAAAACATCGAGGTAGACCGGCATGTGGCATCTCGTGACATAGCCTTGGAGATGGGAGTTAGTCACCAAACCATTTTCAACCATCTGCAGAAGGGTGGATTGCTGTGTGTTTGATGGGATTTGAAGGGAATCATCCACTATGAGCTGCTCCCATATTGACAGTCGCTTAATTCTACCATCTACTGCGAACAACTGGACCGCTTGAAGCAGGCGATCGACCAGAAGCGTCCAGAATTGGCCAACAGGAAGGGTGTAGTGTTTCACCAGGACAACGCCAGACCACACACTTCGTTGATGACTCGTAAGAAGCTACGAGAGTTCGGATGGGATATACCACTTTTTATAAAGCATTGAATAAAGAGCAAAAAAGCGGAAGGGAGATATTTGCCAAGTTAACCTTAAGAAAGGAACTCTTCCGAAGAATTACTGACAGATACACTTCAATATGGTTCATATCCCATTCCGATTCATCTTAACTTCCCTAAAATATGAAGAAATGCTTAAATTAACAATATTTTTGTAAGAAATTCCAGACTCAATCACCGTTAAAAATATTGGCTTTCGAAATAAGAAACTGATACAGGTACTGGTATTATGGAAATATAGATCGATCGATCGGTTTTTATGCATTGACTTTGGTATAAACCACATCTGATTCTCGTAAATTTTTCTGTATAGAAAATAAACAAATGTTTAAAGTAGAATGGAAATGTTTATAATATAATAGAATATGGATCATTTCAGTACTAGTTCGAAACATTTCTCTGTGAAACTCTCTGCTCAGATTAATGTACGCGTATTTGACTGAGATATTATGTGATTTCAGATTCATTTACTGATCGCTCTCGGGTCCACTAATTAACATTTTTGTTCTCATCTCTCCCTCTTAAACGAGTGTACATATTTTATAGATGAAGATCGTAATTTTAGCTAAGTCACACACCACAACTGCAACGCACAGTTAATACACATGCCACTAACTTTAACGCAGCGCACTAAAAAACAAAAATTTTTCTGGTAGTTTCTGGAATTATGAATAAAAATATAAAAAATATATTATAAATATTTTATAAATATCAACTGAAAAAATTATTATTTTTTTTATTATCCTTAAGTCATATCCCTGACCCAGCATATTCTCTTTGACCTCTTTCTATACCAACGCCGTTTTTATGCCTCACTATCTTCTGCATTTGCTAGATAATTATCTCTGCAGTCTTAAGGTTATTTACTTTTTAATTTAAGCTTCAAGCGTTCTATCTCATTTCTGCCTTGATAATTACTTCCTGACTGACGTTTTTTGATTTGCAATTTTTTTGCTTTTAATTTCTTTGAGCTTCAAACAGTTGCTGTACAATTTGTTTGTGCACTTTCTTCTCGTTCTGCTCTTTTTATTTATTTTTTATACTTGGTGCATTTATATAATTTTTATTCGTATTTAAATACCCATTCTGCCATGTTTCACACCATTTCTGTTTTAATTTGTTGTGTGTTTTTTTTGGAATTTTTTGTTGGCTTTTGCCATTTTTTATTTCCATTTAAATTCTCATTTCTCAACTGTTGAGCGTTTGAGCGCACTAATTACTTTTTTGCGATTTTTTTGTTGCTTTCTTTTCCTTCTTTTTTCTCTTATTGCTATGGCAAAACGTCATTGAAGGTATTTTGTTTTTTTTTTTTTTCAATTTTATTTTATTTTATTTTTTTATTTTTTTGCTTTCCTGTGCCTTGCAGCCGTTAGCAGTCGCCGGAATTTGACTTTAAATTGCAAAGAATGCGCGCAGAGTGTGTGTGTGCAAGTAGCAAAACGATTAAGAGCAAAAATGCTCAACTTCATTAACGTTAGGTAAATAGCGTTGGCAAATCCGCAGGCTATATTTAATTCAACTTTGTGCAGCAACAGCGACCTTACTTCATTCACTTGTCGACTGGCTGCGTGTATCTAATGCTGCTGTCGCTGCTGCTGTTGCTCAGCACTCAGCGCAACTCAGCGTTCTACTCTGTGCATCCATCAGCGCTCAGCTGTCATTTCCCAACTCTGCGTTTATTTATTTTTACTGCGTTTGATGAGTTTGAGAACAGCTTATATGTCTGTGTTGCACGTTGGCAGTGCGTTGCAGTCAGTTAACATTTGCAAAACAAAAAAAATTAACCCATCAGAAACTACCTGCTGAATTCACCCTAGTTTTATAGTTCTCCAATTGTGACTCGTTCAACTCTCTTTCACTTCCTCACTTACCTGCCGACACCCTTTCACCTTTGTCAGCGCTCTGTCTGCCGTGCGTCTACTGTCTGTTATCTTGGTTAACTGTTGTTCACATATACACACACACAAGTCCACAGAAGCAAGTGCTACACTCTGCTTGTTTACATTCACATTGCCTCTGTCTGTCATGTTTGTTTAGCCATACATGTGTGTGTGTGTGTGTGCGCGCTCCTGTTTGTTTTCCGCTTTTAGTGCACTTCATACATATGCAATGTTTATTTACTTTCTTGAGTGTATTTGCTTGACGAAAACGAAAACTGCACTTATACGTCGGCGTTTGTATCAGTGTGTGTTTGCCTCGCTTGTGAACTCCAGCTGTCAGAATTGGCTGGGTACAAAGCGACACTTTAAGCAATTTCCAACAAGCTCACTCCAGAGAACTCAGATTCGATGTTGTTCGAAATGGGTCTAATATACTAAATCTCCTCTTTTATGAATAGTTCAATAACTCGCCTCTGTTGGTTGGAAATAAAATTTTAATGCAGTCATATCCTGTATAGTTATATTAATAATTGAGAGGTGGCTAGATATTTATTTCATATAAATATAGTTTTTAAATGTATATTCTACTTTTATGTATCTAGAAGCAATTTTAGCTATAATTATTTATTTTAAAATACATATTCCCAATAAAATGTCTTATGGTGAGTGTTCGCAAGCTTTTTTTTCTTCGAAATCGCTCTATTATGTTATTTTGCTTATTTTTAAACAAAACCAAAACGAGAAAGAGTATTTTTGACAGTCTTTAAGGGGGTATGCCAGTGTAACCCATGAAAAATTATGCGGTTTTCGTGAATTTTTTTAAAGAAAGTACTCGATCGATTGTTTCAAAGTTTTTTACACATAATAAGGTATATTTTCAGTTATTAGGTCAACAACTTTGCTTCCGCCGTTTTCCAATAGATGTCTCTAGGGTCAAGCACTGGTCGATTAAATCGTTTTATATCGGTCTTGGACATTTGTGTCAACATTAACCCAACAAAATATCTGTAGAGATCTGTTTGCATCCCAAACTTATTCTCAACTGAAAATGTAACTTTTTGAGCCGAATTTTCGACATTTGCGGGAAATTTTGCTTTTCTTTTTTAATTCCAAGAAAAGTGCGGCTGAGGCTCATCGACATTTGTAACCGTTTTTATAAAAAAAACATAAATTTACAAAAAAACGGCAGTCGCAAAGTTGTAGACCTAAAAAAAATTAAAAATTTTTTCTTTACAAAAATATTTAAAAGCACTGTCTTCTGAGGTGCGAAAAAAAAGCTCCCCAACTTCTAACATGGTTCCGGCCGAATGAATTGCTGAAAACAAAATTCTAAAAGGTTATTAAAGTTGAAAGTATTTCCTATACAATGACCCATGATTTTTGAAATATCAAAAAAAAAACTCGTTTTTAGGTAAAAAAAATTGTCTTTTTTAAATGCCAAATTGGCAATTATGAACCAATCAAAAAGTTCGTCATTGTATAGTAAATATATTCAAGAATACTCAGTTTAAAGTCGATCGAGAAAAACGCGTTTAAAGTTTCAGCTACAGCAACTTATACCAGTGAGCGGTCGCTTTTTAGAACGCTGCTATTCAAAAACTATTCAAGATTGGATCTTACCGCTTTCACACGATATTTTTGAAAGTATAAACTATCAAAAAGCAAAAAATAAAAAAATCGATTTTTTGAAAATATCACACTGGTATAGCCCCTTAAAGCAATATTAAATTTTTAACCATGGCGGATACGTAACTAATGCTCAAATGACAAAAAATAAATTGTACAGAAGAATTCAAGTGATAGAAATAATAATAAAGGGAAAATATAGTTAGAAAAAATTGTAATGGTACACTGCTGTAGGGTTAGACATAAGTACAAAGTTGTATATTTAGTATGATGAAAAAGTAAGAAAGTCGATATATAAACCTATTCCTCACAGTTTACGCTAGTAGCCAACATATTGTAATGTATTGTATAAATATATGCATCTAAAATAATTAAAATTTCCGAGCATACAGTCTACAAGTTTAAGTTTACAAAATTGTATGGTGTACCATGGCGTATGAGTAACCTATAGTATTTTAAAGTAGGACATGATGGTCGATAATATAGGAAAATTAATAGAACATTAAAGAAACACATTATATAAGCTAAAGGATAGGCTTTATTGGTAGCTACTCACTGTTATAAAGTTCGAGTTTTGCATCAATTGGAAATCACATTAAAAAATAAGAAAGGATTTTTACACTACATTAAACATAAGCGAAATGAAAATTCCGTAAAAATTTAAATCACAAATAACCTTTACAAACTATACCTATTTCACATTGTGCAGCACCAACAGTGCGTATGAGTAACTTTTATTAGAACAGAAAAATTATGCACTTCAAAAAATAAAAAAAAAACTGAGGCAAACAAAGTTGCCGCACTTTCACTGCGTGCAAAACGCGTTCAAACACATAAATATCAGCAAGCACATAGCATTTGCTACATGGGCGCAAGGAGCGAAAGAACTTCATGAGTTTACTTAAAAAAGCTGCTAAATCACTTCAAAATATACTTATTTTCCGCGAGAGTAGCATAAAAGTTCTAAAGAGCTGCTTATGTGCGCACCGCTCCGTTATATAAATATACTTGCATTTCTTTTAAGCAACCATTAGTTATAGTGGCGCATATATTTTTTGGTACAGATACACACACACAAGCCTTAGTAAGCAGAAAAGTGGAGTTTGTATTAGTTGAAGAAAATTGCGCACATAACTCTTTGCCAGCACAGCCACATACCACTACATGCAAGCGAGGCGGCAGAGCAACCATAAAGTGAGCGCGCCCGCATAGCGAAGTACGAAAAGAAAATTCATCGCTGCCGACACGCGACCTGGCATCGCACTATGGTGGCAAATAAATTGTATATACTTGCACAAAAGCAGGATTTACTGGGCATCATAGTGAATGAAGTAGATAAAGCGCGCACGGAAAGCGAGCTAAAAGTGGAATGAATGAACTTACATGCCACCGAAAATATTTTTGTTGTTGTCATATATATGTAGCGTGTAGCTTGGCAACTCCACCAGCCTTAGACAATATTTTATGTGGTGTAGTTGTGCCTCGCAACAGAAAGATTCCCTCAAATACACTCACAAACATAGCAACGCGGCTTGGTTGTCTTCTACTAAGCAATAGTAAGACTCAAGTGTGCCATGGTAACTCCCAGCGCATTAGTCGCTAGCAGCTACGCATCCATACATAACGACAACATTGTCTTATTGCCATTTGGGTGGCTGAATTTCTTGGTTGCTTGCTTCATTTGCTGCGCTGATCAGCTGTAGCCATCCGCATTCTTATAAAACCCACTGCTTCCTTGTAGTATATGTGCGCACGTTTGAGCGTTTGTATTGGCTACGGCGTGTTTGCTACGTGCGTGTTGCGCGCATATTTGTCACAGCCGTTGAGTTAAACATTATCTCGTAAATTTGTTTAATGCTTCTTTAAGTATTTAAATAAGCGCTGTTTGGCTGTTTGTTGTGCTGTGAAAAATTAGTTTTTCAAGTACTTTCTTAAGCTTTGGAAGTGTGAAATACAATTCGTGTTGGCAGGATAATAAAATGCTCTGGATGAATTTAATGTAATTTATATATATTACAGCGCTTTATAGCAATGTATATATTGTAAAATCTTAAAGCGAACTTTCAATTACAATTTTAGATAGGTTGTAGGTTTATATATGTATATGTATCATACAGAGCAGCCATGGCGTATGAGTGACCCTTGACTTGACTGATGGTTAGCTCTACTTGTCAGTTCCAACTGGCCAGAAAGACTTTTATTTTAATATGTTGAACACTTTTATATACAAACAAGTAAGGAAGGACTAAGTTCGGTTGTGACCGAACATTTTATACTCTCGCAATTTATTTATTTAACTTTATTTATATTATATAATACACAATTTGACCCACATATTCGTCATATATGTGGTATAAAGTCCATTGAAAGTTGGAAACCCTAATATTAGGTTAGAAGGACCGAGGTTCTCATGTACGATATATAGGGGCCTTGAAAACCTATGGTCCGATTTCGGCGATTTTTAGAAAGGGGCTACCACACTATAAACGTAGTATTTATGCAAAGTTCTGTTCCGATATCTAGTACTAAATCGCCTATAAACTTCTGGTATATGGGAAGTAAGCGTGATTATGAACCGATTTTGGGCTATTTTCACAAGAAATCATTGGGGTGCAAGGAAAATATTACAAACCAAATTTCTTTGATACTGGTAGAGTAGTTTCGGAGATATTGTTTTTGACCCATAAGTGGGCGGAGCCACACCCACTTCAAATTGTTTATACCAATTTATGAGGAACTGTATAATGAAATTTTAGGTTTCTGGTGTTTTCCCTTACTGAATTAAAGTATTATTAGTAGTTTTCAACATAACTTTTGCATGGGAGGAGAGTGTGGTTATAATCCGATTTCCTCCATTTCTAAACTGTATAAGGTAATACCTAAAAAAAAAACGATTCTAGAAAGTTTGGTTGATATAGCTCAAGTAGTTTACGAGATATGTACACAAAACTTAGTAGGGTGCGGGGCCACGCCCACTTCTAAAAAAAAATTACATCCAGATACGCCCCTTTCCATAGCTTTATTTATGGCATAGCTATGGCACTTTATGTATTTTCGGTTTTCGCCATTTTGTGGGCGTGGCTGTAGTCCGATTTTGCCAATCTTCGATATGGTGCCAAGAAATAAGTGTGCAAAGTTTGATTAAGATATCTTAAGTTTTACTCAAGTTACAGCTTGCACAGACGGACAGACGGACGGACGGACAGACATTCGGATTTTGACTCGTCTCGTCACCTTGATCATTTTGAAATATTTAACCCTATATCTAACTCGTTTAGTTTTAGGACTTACAACCAACCGTTATGTGAACAAAACTATAATACTCTCTTAGTAGCTTTGTTGCGAGAATATAAAAAGATAAATTTGTGCAGAGACGTCGTAAATGTGTTAGGTATTACATTTGGTAATCCATGGCGTATGAGTAACTTTTTAAACCAGGCTTCTGAGCTTATTATATTGCTATTGTATACAATAATTCGATTTCCTTTGACAAATATCGGGATAAGATTCTCATTTGCATTGTCTAATAGGTGCACTTAACTAATACTGGCCCTACACGCTTTTTATATACTTCTAAGGATATTTTTTTGTTAAAAATAAAAACAAAAACCGACAATTTGAAGTAATTGTATGTAGAAAATAAAAAAGTCTGCATGGATGTAAATCAGATCTTTAAATATTTGGCTTTTTAATATTCCTCATTTTGAATCGAACCTCTAGCCATAGCTTTAATTTACATCCCCAAAATGCACGCTCACTAAATGCTATTCTGGTAGCTACGACAACATTTGCCAGCAAGCCTCCAAAAAGACTCACCGCCGCAACAGCGCAATCACAAACGAAATCACTCCCCAATGATTGCGTACGCCGAAAATTTATGATTATTTTAAATTAAAACGGAAACAAATGTTTTCAACAATGACAACGCCAACAGAGTAATAGAAGTGCAGAAGAGAACAGGAGGAGTGAGTGAAGGCAAGCATTGTTAGTGAATAAATGTGAAATAGAAGGAAGAAGAATTCGTTTGTTGACCAAATAATGAAATAGGTTAAGGGAAAAAGAGACAGAGAGAATAAGGAAGATAGAGAGAGAGAGAGAAGCAGAGTAAGAGCTGGCAGGATTGTGTTGCAAAATGTAATCAATGGTGCGTAGCGAAAATCGTTTGGCCGCAATCACGCATATAAAGCACAACCACACCTTCTGCCCACTCGACAACCACACTAACAGAGCTAGTGGGCTGGCGAGCTTAATGATCACATCGTGAAGTCCATATATGTTTGTAATGCTATATTTTAGCCATTAAAACATTATTTCGTTGTATTGATTGGGTGTTTCGTTTTTCACGCACTCACTCAGCGTGGTTTCTGCGACTCTTTAGCGCGCCCTTCGATGGCTAAGCATTGATAATACGCACCGGCGTCGTTCTAACCTCACTTTCCGGTTTGCAAAGCTAGACGCATAGGCACAAGCACGCGTGTATTTGGTTTGAATTATAGTAGATTAGAGCTGTGTGTGAGTCCTTTTCGAGTTTGTATGTATTTACAAGCCAATTCAATACATTGTCCTCTTGTTATTCCATGTGCTTTACTTCATTCCTCTCATTCAACCATTTACATTGTGTTTAAGTCATTAGAGGCATAATAAATTCATTTGGCTTTTCGTACGTGCAAAATGGCACACAAAATGCGAAAATAGCAAAATTTAATTTTTATTATTTTATAGCATAGTTGTGAAGCTAGTTTGACTGTAAGTCTATCTGGGAATATTATATGTTTACTTGAATGGTTGTTTTCATAGTTTATTAAAAATCTTAAGCTGGGGATATAAAATAAATTTGTTAAAAAATAAATACAAATTTTAAATAGTTAACGATATGTGAGAGGTGCACCCTGTCGTATGAGTAACTTTTAATTTCATTCAACTTTATTTCGACATATTTTTCCTTCATATTTTAACTCATCAAACTAAATTCGAAAAGCAAAAGTTATACAAAATCAATGAACTATTTGCTTAACTATTTCCTAAGCGAATTCAAACTGCTATTAAAAACTATTTACCACACATACCTACATACATATATGTATGTATATGTATATTTCCATACAAAAAAGCGAAGAAATCAAAAGCGTATATAATAAATGCTGCAGTAATAGAATTGAAAATAGTGCAAAGCGAAAGAGCTTAACGCGATCTCATTAAACGCAAATCATTTGCTACTTTACGCACAACTAAGCTGCGCATTAAATGAAGGATACTTCATATTTGCGTCAGACAGGATTATATATACACATTTATTTTTTTATACAATACTAGCTGACCCGGCGAACTTTGTACCGCCTAACAATCAATGAATGTGGTGTTACAGATAAGCAGAACTTTATGATTTTTTGAAAGCAATACAATGAATACATATAATATTTATAGCGGCCCGGTACGTGCTTCGCTACGTATAAAGTGAAATATAAAATAGCAACTAATTTATAAAAAAAATATATTTAATTATTTGCTAGCTATCCAAAACATTTGATAAACAATATTTTTGTTTTTCTTTTTTGATCATTAAAAACCACACGGCTGGGGGTACCGACTCTGGAACAGGCAACATAAAGTTGTCCATGTGAAAAACATGATTCCTCCAAATTCACACCACAAACGTTAAGTGTTTGCCCTTGAGCTTTGTTGATAGACATCGCAAATGATAAACGCACAGGATATTGTAATCGCTTATTAATTCAAATGGCATATCAGTTGGAATCATAGGGATACAGCGGTATTAAACAAACTTCTTCCTTTGATTTACCAGTTAAGATCGTAGCTCCAATCAAATTTGGCAATAAATTACTGCCAATCTGGTGCCATTACTCGCTTTAATTGGATTAATATTTCGCAATAATTCCACTTTCAGATTCAAGCAATGCGGTGGCATACCAGCCGGTTCTAATGAATTTAAAAAATTCAGTTGGATAATTCATTGCCTCATTGCTACATGTTTTGGCCTAGTTGGAAATTCGCTTTGCGCTATATTTATTTTTATTCACAAATTCACACAAACTTCAATAATTATTAAAAAAAATATAATAACTAATAATTTTGCACCGCGGTAATTTCCGGACACTACTGAAGGCAAAATGTATGTCAAAGAAAACGCTCCGGCGATGTTTACACTCCAATGTCATATATTCTCCTAATTTGAATTTTCTTAATGCTAAGTGTCAAAGTTCTATATACCTACAAAAAACAAAATATTCATGTATTTCTTTATGCAAAATAAATGCACCGTAATATAGTTCGATGTCTTTTCAAAGCCTACTTTGTTTGTCGATCTGCCTGCTACATACATACCTACATGTTGATATAAATATAATGCATTAACTTTTTAGGTGGTAATAATAAGTATGGTAGTTAAGACGAAAGTTCATAAATTTTGAGAGCGAAAGAGCGTAGCTAAGTAGGTAACAAATCGTTTAGTAAATGATTAAACTATGTATGTATGCTAATATGAGCTCTTTTCAGCTTTCCAAGTAGGTACGAGTTAAATAAACAAAAATGTAACATATGTGTGGTGAATTTTTTGAAACATTTTGGCCGATATCTTGAGACCCTAGTCACGGAGCAGCATCAAAAATACTCTATACTATAGAAATCATCAACAGCTTCCATTTTCTACCCATATTGTACAAACACATCCTCGGGTTACCCGGGTCCACGTTTTGGCCTATTTCTCGAGACCCTGGTATCCGATTGATTGCCTGCTACATACGTACCTACATGTGTGGTGAAATTTTTGAAACATTGTCCGTGGCCGTGATATCTCGAGACCCTAGTCACGGAGCGGCATCAAAAATACTCTATACTATAGAAATCATCAACAGCTTCCATTTGCTACCCATATTGTACAAACACATCCTTAGGAGTTACCCGGGTCCAAGTTTTGGCCTATTTCTCGAGACCCTGGTATCCGATTGATTGCCTGCTACATACGTACATACATGTGTGGTGAAATTTTTGAAACATTTTGGCCGATATCTCGAGACCCTAGTCAAAAATGGAGCGGCATCAAAATACTCTACACTATAGAAATCATCAACAGCTTCCATTTGCTACCCATATTGTACAAACACATCCTAGGGTTACCCGGGTCCACGTTTTCGCCTATTTCTCGAGACCCTGGTATCCGATTGATTGCCGATTGATTGCCTGGTATCCGATTGATTGCCTGCTACATACATACCTACATGTGTGGTGAAATTTTTGAAACATTTTGGCCGATATCTCGAGACTCTAGTCACGGAGCGTCATCAAAAATACTCTATCCTATAGATATCATCAACAGCTTCCATTTGCTACCCATATTGTACAAACACATCCTAGGGTTACCCGGGTCCACGTTTTGGCCTATTTCTCGAGACCCTGGTATCCGATTCTTAAAATTTCAAAACACAAACCATCTACTGAATAGTCCAAACAAAGCCTAAACATTTGGTTTGGATAGGTGAGCCCGTTCTTGAGTTATAAGATTACCAAGGAAATGTAACTTCTTTTTATATATATAGAATATATGTGTATTTCTATGCAGAAATGTTTCATATTTTCTATTTTCCACTTTCATTCACTTTTTTCTGCAATTTTTTGCATTACAACTTTTAATTTTGCTAAGTCATCTGAGTGTAAATATATGTATTTTTTGTTGTTGTATGAGCTACATGAAAAAAATGCGCGGCGTTGCTTAAGGCTGGCATAGCCGCCATTCAAACGTGTGGACAAAGCGATGAGCTAGCTATTAAAGAGTATGAGACAGGCGAATGAAAGCAGAAAAGCTAGAGAAAGCAAAGCGCAATGAAACAAGCGGAACACAGCGGCAGAGATTGTGGCAGGCAAAATGTATGAATGAAAATATAGTATAATGGCGAAAGCATAGTACGATATTATATACAGATATTATATAGAACTGTATAGTAGCAAGTAAGAAGCTGAATTACAGCAAAAGCAAAAAATAATAACTGGACGCACACATACATAGCAGAGTAGCAGCAGCAAATTGTAGTAACATAAATTGTCTAATAGAAAATAATATAGAAAGGCAAGCGTGCGCTGTCATAGTTTGGAAAGCGAGAAAGAGTGTAGCAACAGCAAGTGGTCGAATGCCACCTAACTACAGTCTTGAGTATTTACTCCTAGTTACATATTAAATCCTTTTTAATGAGCTCATTTCAATAGCAACACGAATGCTAAGTGAACTAAGACACACACCAGCGAATTTATGTAGCGTAGATATACATACATAAATATAAATATATAAATTTATGTATGTATACAATGCTGCTTGCCTGCTATGCAACTATGATAAACAAAGTATAGCTCCGCACAATATTTATATCTATGTAACTGTACTTTATTGCTATTCTGTATTCATTTGCTACAGCACAAATTTCATCTCATTTCGCTTCGCGTGCTACATTTAATAAAATAATAAATGTGTGCGTGATTATAATAATAAGAGTGGCACAAGCGAAATTAAGCAGCAGGAATGGCATCTTTAATCGCTCTCTAGCTATAGATTGAGGCTAGTATTTGTGAGAGAGTACAATAAATGTATGACTTGAGAATTTAGTATTTTTTTATTATTAATGCGGAATTTCATTTAGTTTAATAGAACGTTAGCAATTAGAACGCAATTATTTATATTTTTAGGTTACGTTAGCCTGAAAAAATGGAACAAGCAAGTAAGCAAGTAATGCTGCTCTATAATTTATTTTCCTATTATGCACAGAAAATTATTAAACACTGCTTATTTCAAATGGATTTATGATTATCAGCACTAAAAATCAGCATAAAATGTTACTCATACGACTAGGTGTTCAGATTTTAGGCTATAAAATATTTTCTAATTCTAATTCTAAAAAATTTTCTGATAAAAAATAAATTATATTCTATTCTTCAAAAATAAAATTAAATATCTGGCGATATTTAATGCAAAAAAAATAGTTGGTTACAATATATTATTTACATACTTATATACAGTTGAACTTCTATAACTCCAAGTTCTCAATAACTGGAAGTCTTGAGTTGACAATAGAAGTCAAATTTCATACAAACTACCTTCCATAACTCGAAGTCTCTCTAACTCGTAGTTTTTTTTTTTTGATTATGGTAATTCCAGTTAGGGATGTTCAACTGTATATTTAGCTCTTTTCATGATACACCACTTTGTTATGTTAATCATACGCCTAGGTGAACAAAATATTTATGGAAAATAAAAAATGTCAAAAAAATGTTGACTTATATTTTTTATGCTTAGCTGATCTTCAATTTTTTACTCAGATTAAGAAAAATCAACCAGCGAGATAAAATATTAGGTTGGCATATATTTCCCTTCAATTTAGTTCAAATATGCGCCATTTCGTTGGATAATGTGTTTCCATCTAGACGGCAACTTCATAATGCCCCCTCCTTATTTGCGAAGAACTCGGACAACCACTTTTCACAAGCCTCTTTTGAGTTCAACTTTACACCATCAAGAGCGTTCGCCATTGACAGGAACAGGTGGTAATCACTTGGCATTATGTCCAGGCTATATGGTGGATGCGATAAAATCTCCCATCCGAGCTCCCGTAGCTTCTGACGAGTGATCACGAAGTGTGTGGTCTGGCGTTGTCCTGGTGAAACACTACACCCTTCCTGTTGGACGCTTCTGGTCGATCGCCTGCTTCAAGCGGTCCAGTTGTTCGGAGTAGATGGTAGAATTAAGTACCTGACCATATAGGATCAGCTCATAGTAAATGATTACCTTCAAATCCCACCAAACCGCAGCAAAACATTCTTGGCCGTCAATCCCGGCTTGGCCACTGTTTGGAACGATTAACCGGCCTTCGACTCCGACCGTTTTCGCTTCATATTGTCGTATGTGATCCATTTTTCGTAGCCAGTCACCATCCGCTATCATATAATTATGGGTAATTCGAATTGTTCCGCTTTCATAAAGGCATATCGCAGAGTTGTGTTCGGTCCAGAAGGTTTTTTTCCATAAAATCATGCGGTATCCAAACATCAAGCTTTTTCGTGAATCCAGCCTTCTACAGACGGTTTAGAATGGTTTGGTGACTAACTCCCATCTCCTGTGCGATGTCATGAGATGTTACATGCCGGTCTAATTCGGTGTTTTCCATGATTTGATCGGTCTTCCGCCGGCTGGCTTATCCATGATGTCGTTTCACCCGCTCTGAATTGTCGAAACCATTCCTCCGCAGTTCGAGAGTGTACTTCAGAGCACCATACCCAAAACACCATTAATCCACGAACGTTTCTCTAGCGGATTTTGATTTGACGAAGGAAAACATTAAAATAGCGCGTAAGTTTCATCTGTTAGTGAACTCATTTTTAGCAGCGACATATAAGTGTTGACCGCCATGTAGCGTGAACTAATCATGCATAGCATCGTTATGTAGGTTATGTCAAGATCTTTAAAAGATGTATAGTATTGCCAGATACGAACTGTGTAGCGCTTTATACCTAACCCCGAAATTCAAAAGACAAAATGGCGGAAGGGAGATATTTGTCAACCTAATATAGTAAAGAACACGGTATGAACATTAATTTATGAGTTGGCGTGGACAGAATTATATAATTTGACAGAGGAGGAATAATTCTTTGTTCTTTAGTAAAAAAATAATTAAAAATTTTATACTTCAGAAATTTCGATTTCAAAAGTTAACGGATGTTACTCATACGACGTGTCAATAAATTTTTTAGCGCAAAGGTGGGTTCTTTTATTAAAGAATAGATATTTTTTTGGAAATTTTGTAAGAACATTACATAACATTATACTTAATTGTATATACTTAATTGTATATATACTTAATTGTATATTGAGTTAGGTCCAAATATTTTCTTTAAAATTTTTGCACCAAATGTCATACAATTTTCCTACATTGTCTATGAATTAATTAAATTGAATTGGAATTTCTGCTTCATTGCGATAAAAATGTCAATCTTAAATCAACTAAATAAAAAATTCGCCTCAAAGCAACCTCATATATGTTCTTAATTCCAATTTCTACTGAGAATATGAACGCATGAGATTTACATTTTTAGCTCACTTTGAATATTTGCAAGATATCCAGCGCACGATTATAAACTTTTTCAAACTTACCAAAAAAAGTAAACAAAAAACAACAAACAATAAACCTAAATGAAATTTTACAAAGTGAAGAAAGCACAACAACAAAAAACACAAGCTTAGGGATAGAGCTAAAGAAAATCAGCAACAAAAAAAAGTAAAGCTACCAAAATGTAGCACAGAAAAAAAAATTAATAATAAAAGCACAAGATAACACAACAACAAGCAACAACCAGCAACCAACTTGATATGCTTTGCGAATAGCTGTGTCAGGCAGGAATGTGGCTGAATACAGGAAATGTTGTGGAAGGAAATAATGCGACGAATATTATCCACAAAGTGAGCACGAGTGTGTGTGGCAGGGAGCTGAGCAAATCGTAAGGAATGTAAAGTGGAAAAACAATAGGCAAAAAGCAGCAGCAACAACAACAATGAGAAGGATAAAGTGCTACAAAGGATACGCAGTTGAAAATGCGTAGCTGCGCATACATACAGACACGCATAAGTATGCTTGGAGATATGTGTTTGTGGTAGGTGTATGCGGGTAAACAGGCTTCTGGGAAAGCCTCAATGCAACACTGTATGTGAATATTTTTGTGTATTAAATGTACACAGATTGGTATATGTGCGTGCCTCATTTCGGTTGAGTTGCTAAGAAATAGCATATTTTCAAAAATTCCGTTAGTAAAGTTTGCAAACACAGCAGAAATTTAATACACACAAACACATAAACACTTATGTAAAAACATATTTAGTCACATTGTAGCTAATGCGTGTGCTTTTGCTGCTTTCTTCCTTATAAGCTCACTGCTAAATTTGGAAGTTGTGTGTGCTTGCTTGCTTTGGGTGCTTGCATGAAAGTGCTCGGATTGTGGATTTACACAAAATGCAAAAGAAATGAAATAAATGAAAAATGTTGTTAACTGCTGCGGGTGGTTTTAAGTTTTTATTCTCTATTTTTACATTTTTCTTGGTAATATTTAATATATAATTATTAGTAATTCAATTGTGCTTCTCATAAAGGCATATGAGAGTTATGTTCTCAATTAATTCTTCCAACGTTTTCGTTTTATTAATAGTTTACAGATGCTTCTTTTCTACACCAAGTAGCAATATAGACAATATTATTGATTAAATAGTCTACTTAGATTTATAATAGACCTCCCAGTTCTTCATTTCATTAACAGTTTCTTTCTTTTTACTCTCACTTATGAACTTTTCACACAGCAAAAATAATTGATTAAAATTTTGATTGAGAAACCAGTTTTTGCCTTTCACACTGCCGGCTACTCGATAACCGATCAGCTGTTATATATTTTTGATTTTGCTTTTCATAAGAAGTTGGTAAGTTTCATCAGCTGTTTGCTATTTTTAGCAGCGACATCTACCGCCGTGTTGCGTAAACAACAACTCGTAGACAAAGATAATTACAAATACGGTCTTTGTCGCAGAGTTGCATATCATTTTCAAGTCAATTAAAATTCAATTAAAAATTAATGCAGATTTTTATTTTGTATGGCAAATCGATCTTAATCTGCGTTTTAATCGAGTAGGGGCCGGTTAATTGATCAATTATCTCCTGTGTGGAAAGACTATTACTGAGAGACGCTAATCTTTTTAGCATAATGATTGTAGAGCGGAAGTATTCAGAATAATAAAATTATAACGAGTTGGCAGAAATGTCTTTGAGATTCTTTGTATATATTTGAGATTGTTATTTATATATTTTTTAGGTTGCCACAATCTTGGGTGTATAATTATTTTCATTGTCATTCCTTGAATTTTTCTACTGAGGAATTTTCTCTTCATAATTTTCTTTATTAATTATTGCTTGACACATTGTTAAGTTATGTTAATGGAGTTATGCTTAGAACATATATATATCATAAATCTAAGGGTGTTTCAAATTTATTCAATGTCTCTAGGAACAGTTTCCGATATGAACTTGCTTTCGAAGTTTGAAATTTTTAACGAAAGTGAAGTTTTCGCACTTGATTAAAGAAGATTATAAAACCCGATTCTTCTCTTATTTCAGAATAATATAAATGAATAAGAGAAAAATTATTTTTATATTAATTTTGGTTCCTGCAATCAATTTCTATCTTTCATATTTGAGTTGAGATTTTGAATATTTCTACTAAAAATCATCTTCACGATATTTCAGAGGGGTCACTAACTTCCAATTAATTCTAGAGTTTAATATTTCTTAGAAATTTTCCTACAGGGCAGTTACTAAAATTCTTATAAAAACCGCACTACGTGCCTTATTCGCTGTTTGATGAACCAAAGGTACTGGCTTTTATCAACCGATGAGCATAGCACTTGTGGTTGAGTGCTTCAAAGCAGCTTCAATGTAATTATGTGAATGTGTGCCTTTTTCATATCAAATTTGTTGTTATTGCTCCACATACAACCATAGTAGCTGCTTGTTACTTCGAAATCTGTTGGGAAGTGCAGCTCGTTAGTGAAGAAAGTAAGCACTTCTGCCAAACTCAAATCAAATATAAATTAAATTTAATTATTTAAATACCGCTGCCACCACGCAGCAGCCTCTACACAAACACACTCATAAAATTATATATATTCGCCAGGGAGCAGCACCTCCTCCTGCATATAATGCCACGCATGTCTGTTTATATGTTTGCTCCTCGCGCTCGTAATTTATTTGTTGCCAGTGAATAACTCAGCAGCATTTATGCGGTTCATTTAGGCGTAAAAGCCATTTTAGTTGGCTGACAATTTGTCAGTCTGCCAGAGCAGCGCGCGTGCCTGTTGCCTGCCACTCATCCAGCGCGATGAAGTGCTTCAGCTCGTGCGCAAGCATTTGTCAAGTGTTATTTAATAATAATTTGGTTTTATGCGTATAGGTTGGTTTAATTAAAATTATTTATTATAAATTAAAATGAATTTCTAATGAGTTTGCTCATTAAATTTTAAACCAGCCACCAACGTTGTTTGGCGGTGCACACTACTTAACGGTTAGTTGTGACACTCTTGAGTGTGTGCAGTGTTGTTTTGTAATTAAAACTGTGTTTGGTTGGACATTAAATTGTAATTATAATAAATTTGAAAATACTACATTTATGAATGTGCTTAACTGGTTGAAATGAATATCATATTTGTAATTATACTCTGGCAATATGTTACAGAGAGCTTAATAGTTTAATTTTCAACTAATGATTATCTATGACAATTAAAGGTAGTCGGGTCTCATATCTAAGTTAAAGTTAATCAAAATGCAATAAGGGATGTTGTTGTGTAGTAGGGGGACGCATCGAAAGCTAAAGTGCGGAACTTTAATCCGCTAAACCTAACCTACTCCCAACAAAAAATACTCCCCTTGAACTTCATGGGAGTGTGAAGACAGTTTAAGTGTCCTCTATAGCGTGGACTGACTGACGACTAGCCTGTTGTAGATGTCTCAGTTCTATCATTATTATGGCTGCCGCTTCGCTAACAGCTTTCCAGTTATCGGAGGAACGACACATAAGTGCAGTCAAATTTTCCACCATCAAACTACCGCCCATAGTTGTTTTCAACTTTCCCCTTATATCTTAAAAGCAAGGGCAATAGAAAAATACGTGCTCAGAGTCTTCTACGGACTCTGAACACACCGGACAATACGGACTAAGGTCATGACGGAATTTGTATAGGTAATTTCCCACTTAATATTTGGGTCAGGTGGAAATCAAGGTCCCCATGCTTTCTATATTTATACGAATGGATGTCCGGTATTAGTCAGTGTAATAATAAATGTCTGTTTGTTTATCCGTCTGTCCATATATTGAGAAAGCGTGGTCCTCTGAGGTTGCTGTTACAAATGATATAATCGGATAATCAGATCAATGCCATGTCCACAAAATATAGTTAATAAAAACGTGGAAAGTACTATCACTGTATCAGATTAAACTGCGAAGCTTGACTTTATACAGAAAGTCAAAATGAAAAACAAAATCTTCATTTCACAATTTTCGAAATGTGGGCATGGTCCTACATAAAGTATATTTCCTAAACACTTTTTAAGCTATGTCAATAAGATTGATGGGAAAACTCTTTTTTACCATGTAACGCTATCAAAAGTCAAGTGAAATCGAGTAATAGCCACACCCAAATTCACATAACTATTATACTGAAAGATCGTAAATGAAAGTAGACAACCCTCTAACTCAAATTATTACATAAATATTAAATTAGACGACAAGATTGATGCAGAGGCTCACATTAGATTCGGCTAAAAATTGTATGGGCGTGGCTTGGCCTACTTTTAGGCGAAATGACATATCTCAGAAGCTACTTAACCGATTTGCACCATATTGGTGGCATAGCATTCACATTTTCAACTTCATGATATTCTTTTGAGTGGACAATAAGGATGCAGATATAAGAAGTTTAATGGGCGTGATTTGGCATACTTTTAGGCGAACTGACATATCTCAGATACTACCCGACCGATTTGCGCCAAATTTGTGGCATAGCATTCACATTTTGAATGCTATTCATGATATTCTTTTGAGTGGACAATAAGGATGCAGATATAAGAAGTTTAATGGGCGTGATTTGGCATACTTTTAGGCGAACTGACATATCTCAGATACTACCCGACCGATTTGCGCCAAATTTGTGGCATAGCATTCACATTTTGAATTCCATAATATACTTTTGAGTTACAAGAATTAACGCATAACAACTATGGACCATCCGCTTGACTTTATGCCGAAGATATCCGTTATTGAGCATCAATTAATGGAATCATGCGTATCAGAACACTCAATCATGCTCAAAGAGCAATATTTCTGAGAAAATCTTCCAAATAATTGACATCAGTTTATACAGAAAGCTCGAAGTGGGAAAAACCATACTTTCCTCCTACCAACCACAATTTTCAATTCTAGTACTAATTTGAATTGTGGAGCGAAGCTAGTAGCAAATGTTGTCTTCAAAATGTGTCATATAATGTAGCTATAAATAATAAATTTATAAAATATAAATAAAGATATTATCTGCCCAAAAATAGACAATCAACGAAGATACACGTGATATTTTCGTATTTTTTCTGCTTCCTGCTGACAGCAACGAAAATTTATCGACTTAACTTCGCTTTTACTGCCAAGCCTGAGAGTATATATAGGTGCATTAGAGTTTGCGTGTATGCATGGCAGTGACTTTCAACTTGCTCGCTTACAATTTCTTACATTTTATAAGACTTTTTCTCAAAATATTCAACCACCCGCACCTACAGCACTGTTGCTGTTGTTATTGGCGCAGTCGTAGCAACAAAATAACAAACACACAACAGAAAGTCGTTGAAAACCCATTCCAATGCCGCGAATTGCGTAAGCGTTGCGGAAAAGTTCCGAAGTATAACCACAGAACCACAATTTTCTTCCGACTGAAGTGAAGTATGGGCGCATATATGTTTGCTAATATATATCTATATGTGTGTGGGTGTGTTTCTGCGAAGCGGACAGCTGCTTTGAATGCTTCAAGTTTACCGTAACACGCACGCACAATTTAGTTAACAGAGCATTGAGTTGCTTTCTGGTTAACAGTTACATATGTATAACTGTATGTGTATGCCATTGTTTCTGCATTTGTGTGTGTTTGTTTATGTGATCCTGCGCCACAGTGAAACGTAATTATGGCAATGGGAATGTGATCCTTTCGCGTTCACATATCAGCGCCCGAATGCATTCAACGCGTGTTGCGCGTCAACGAGTATTCTCTCACACACATACACATTTTGGTTGGCTTTATACGCTCTGAATGTGTAGTTTTAAGTTGTAAACAAGAAATATGGAGACGAAAGGCACACGAGCACACAAATAAATAACTAGCAAATAGTAGGAAATACATATTTATATACATATCCTTGCAACATATCCATCGCTTGCTGCCTTTGCTGTCTTCCACACACACACACACTCACATGCGTGCCACCTTTTTTGGCATTTAAACTTAACAACTTGTTTGGGACTTGTGTCATTACAGTTGCCTTTATTGCTTTTGTGTTGCCATTGTATGCTTGCTATTGCTGTTGTTGTTTTTCGCTCGCTTATTTATTTATGTGTAGATTACACATTAAGGCATTATTACATTTAAGCATACTTTCAGGCGTGTGTGCGTGCCAGTGTGTGTTTGTTTACAATCGCTTTCTATGCGAGCGCATATTTACACTAGTGTGCATTCATCTTTTATTTGCCAAAAAGTGTTTGCTTTCATTCGGTTGTTAATATACTCGCTATAGCATATGTGTTGTTGTTGTTTGCTACACATATTGTTGTTTTCCATATGTGTATTTCATGTTCTCATGTGTGCGTTTTGCATATATTATCCGCTTTTATGACTATACACAAGTTGATTTAATATATTTTGCTACAAGAAAGGTAAAATGGATATCTTTTGCGTTGTTTGCCTTGGTTTGTTGGCATAAAAGATTAAATATTTTTTGGTAAGATATTTTCAAATTCAATTTGTGTGGGAAATTTTATATACTCTATTTTATGAAAATTATTAAATGGTCATCAGTTTTAGAACGAAAAATTAATAACGATTTAATGACGGTCTGTTTGAAATGACTATTTAATATTGTGATGTACTAAAATATACTATTTTTGGCAAGCAATGGTAAAGACATAATTTTATATATATTTTTTATGATCTAATGTATCCAATATTTCAATTTCATTGACCTAAAATCGCAGATTTTTTTGACAGAATATGTTCAGAATTATAACTTATATTGTATCGCTGCATTGGAACTTCTGACTCCATCATGAAGTTCATTGATTAGCTGTTCACTATGTGAGGACATTTCATTTCCTTGGACAACTGGCGATTATAGGGCCTATACCTGTGTAACCCATGAAAAATTAGGCGATTTTCGTGATTTTTTTTTTTAAAGAAAGTACTCGATCGAATGTAAGAATGAAAGTTGAAGGTATTTCCTATACAATGACCTACGATTATTTAAAAATATCGAAAAATAACAAAATGGCGTAGTTCTGAAAAAATGTGTCGTTTTTAGGTAAAAAATTGTTTTTTTTTTAAATGCCAAAGTGACAATTTCCAATAAATCAAAAAGATCTCTTGTTATATATAACTTCATAGATATACATATATGAAGTCGATCGCTCAATTTCTCGTTGCGTTACGATGTCAGCAATTTTGAGAAATTGTCGAAATTCGTTTCGAGAAAAACGCGTTTAAAGATTCGACTATAGTAGCTTCTACCAGCGAGCGGTAGCTCTTTAGAACGTTGCCATTCAAAAACTACCCAAGATATGACAATACCGTGCTCACAGGATATTTTTGAAATTATAAGCTACCGAATAAGCAAAAACTAAAAAAAATTGATTTTTTGAAAGTATGGCACCTTAACCCTTTCATGCCCTTACCGGCTTCTAATTTTCGTTATTTAAATATTTTTGACCAGCGGATTTTTCAATTATGCAGACTTATGTGTTGTGCAAGCTTACAATTACTTTTTCTGACTTGAGCTGTGCACGTGTTCATTCAGTAAGAGTTCTCCGCAGAGAAAAATTGGCAAAAATCGTTTCGCGAAAAAAGTTATAGAAAAGTGATTATACAAAAAGTATTCAAAAACATAAAAGTAATTGTTTTATTTTAAAACAAAATGAACTATATAAATAAGTAAAGATAAGAGAGTTATTTAAAAAACAATTTCATGAGAAAAGTGTCTAGCCTTTTCACACAGCCAAAATAATTGATGAATTAAAATTTTGATTGAGAAAGCAGTTACCAGCTACTCGCTAACAGATCAGCTGTTAAACATTTTTGTTTTTGTTTTTCATAAGAAGTTGGTAAGTTTCATACAACTCGCAGACAAAGAACGTATGTATAATTACAAATACGCTCTTTGTCGCAAAGTTGTATTTCATTTTTAAATCGATTAAAATTCAATTAAAAACTAGTGTAGATTTTTATTTTGTATGGTAAATCGATCTTAATCAGCGTTTTAATTGAGCAGAGGCCGGTTAATTGATCAATTCCTGTGTGAAAAGGCTTTTAGTGTTCCAATTTGTATTAATTATTGACTTTGATGCATAAAATTTATCATTTTGGTGCACTACATATTTAAATAATTTCAATAGTTTTTATAGTTTTACGAAAAATAATAAAAATATTGACACACTCACAATTCAACGCAGCGATCGTACTTCCATAAATTATATATTATCTTGAGAAAACTTTATTTTTCATAAATATACACCTAAAATATTATACTCTCTATTCTATCTAATATTCTTTCTTATTCGAGCATACCAAAATTTATTTTCTAGAGATCCATGTATCATATACCCAAAGTACTCAAACGCTTCTATGTGAATCGTTCGCTTTTATGTGTGAATTTATTTGCACAAGTGTTGCTCGTTAATATTATAAATTGAGTTTTGAAAAATTTTGTGAATGCATTCAAGTATGACAAGCAACAAAACAGCTGTTGGATTATCAGCAACGAAAATATGAGAAAGAGAAAGTGTGAGTATGAGAGTGTAATCAGTGAAAAGATATATATTTGAAATATATAGCTATATTAGGGTGGAACTTCAATCTCACGATAGTTTTTATATCAAATATGCTACGAAAGACTACAGTTATTATTCAGAAATTTAAATAATTTTTCAATGTTTAATATGACCGTAGCCTACTATCTGTCAAATCTTAGCCTGAAATATGGAAATGTATAGAAGATATCGTATATTCTAGTACTCTATCATTCTAGGTATTGACGCAGAGAAAATAATTCAGTCAGATTACATAGAGGCCAACCTAATACATAATTAATATTGTACTTGCCACAGAGAACTCTTTAGATTCGTTATAGAGACATATTGAGATTACATTTTTTTTGTTTGCTTAAGAACTACCCTACTTTCTCTACATAATCATATTACTAGTTGCAATCAACCTTTAAAATATATTTGCAATTTTTGTGTTTATATTTGGACTTTGTTTCACGAATATAATAGTCGCTCATGTGTTTATATATCCCCTTCTACACAAATACATATGTATGCACGTATATATGTGTTTGCGTGCATGTTTATGTTGAAAATAGGTCGTCTGCTGAAAAATTCATGCAATATTTCTTTCAGTTTTGGGCGCTTCAGTCAAGCATTAAATTGCTGCTTGTTATGCGTAAATTTATATTTGTTTTCTCAGGACTCAGGCAAAAGTTTTAATTTCTTAAATTAAATGGAAAATGCAAAAGGGTAATCGTGATGGGATTAAAAAAAATATTTTAGAAAAATATTGCTTAAGCTTGAGAAGATAACAGCTGATTCAATTTAGAATGTCTTTTAATATTAAATTTTCACTAAACTGAGAGATTATTTCATTAGTTTGCGATATCTAGCTAAGACAAAAATGAAAAAATCTCAGTGCGATTTATTTAGAGCAGTTGAGTTTGTGAGACACTTATTTTTTTGTGAAAAATTAACCCATTTCCCTCCTAACTCAAAAAATCTAACATTTTCTAACCCACTCAAGCGTATTTTTCATTTTTATAGCGAAATCTATTCTTTAAATTACCCAATTTATATTGAGTGAACTGCCATCAATTCTCCCAATACATGCAACCCATCATCGCAGTGTGTGAACAGACACAAACATTATTACACACACTCCACTAATCTCAGCATGACTACCCCATTTATGTGTATACACAAGCAACAACACAACTCCTTTTTTTGTAGATTTTCTATTGCCTGGCATCCTTCATCAATTTATATGACGCATAAGTTTGCTAAATTGCGTCTCATCATAACCTGGCTATGATTTATTGCCGCAATTATTTACATACTAAAAATTTTTCAGCATCCTTTAGCAGCACTACAAGCGCCACACTCAAACATATGCGAAAAGATGGTAGCCAAAAAAAGCTGAAATCCTTTCAATAATGCAATTCATCAAAATGCAAAGCAACCATAACACCAAAGTACACAGTATATGCATGTAAGGGTGTGCGTGTTTGTGTGAGTCTGTGATCTGCTAAAAATCCACATCACTCATGACACAACATGTGGCACCAAAACACGCACCCAACTGATTTAACGCACTCCCACGCTCACCTTTGCTTATGTTCACCTTAAGTTGAGAGGTGTGCGTGGCGGGTGTGGCAATAGAAAATTGGCGTTAAGCTTGCGAGAAAGTGAAAGCTTTGGGTGAAAGTGTGCGGAGGCGTCAATGTACCAATTTGCATATTTTTTCGATTTTTTCTAAACAAATAATGCAAATTGTTTAACGTCTTGTGCTGTAGCCGTGCGAAAAATGGTGAAGCATAAAGAATCACCACACATTTGGTGGGATATGTTCAATAATTTCTTTGCATTTCTTATTTCAAGCACTTTACGCAATTGATTCTACTCGATTAATATTTAGTACGACTTTAGCAACTGATATACACATTTTTGAAATATACATTAAAATTTAATAGAACAAATAAGTTTTTAGTACTAAAAAGTGATGGTGTACTAAACATATTTTTAAATATGTAGCAAGTAAAAAATCCTAAAATCCCTTATTAGTTAGCCCTGAGTAATTTTGCTAGTAGAGAAAAAATTCGTTTGTACTAAAAATTAAAAAGGTGCTAAAAAATAAGACATTAAAAAAATTTCAAAATCCTTGAATTATCTACAATGCTACTAAAATTTACTTAAAAACTCTCTACTCAAGTTAGTATTTGTTTTTGTTACACTAGTTCGTATATTAGTACTAATTTTTTTGGTCCTAAGCTTTATTGAAGAAAATGCTTAGTTAAGATGAAATATTTATATTAAATAAACAATTTAGAGATTCTTAGTTCTTATATAAATGATAGTCTTTTACCGTCTCAATATACATCTATTGTACTAAAAAAGAAAATTAAGTTCTTAAACTGTATTTCACGATAACAAACTCAACTTGGTGATTTTCAGTTAATAAGAAAACCAGTAATTCCTACTAAATATATTCTGTTCTGAAAGTAATTAGAGCAAACATTTTTTAGATAAATTTTGATGTACTAAAATTTATTACTTCGAATTAAAGGGAAATTGTATAGTTAAATTTCTTTCTTAACTTTACTTTATTATTCACTTTTGAAACCTTTATAGCTAATTACAAGAGAAAAACTCATATAATCAAAATGCATATTTTTTGTACTACTACTTTTAGTAAATTTTTTCCTGCTTTCCAGTTTTTGAATAGTAAATTATTTTGAATATCAAAATTTACAAATCTACAACTTTGCTTCCGTCGTTTTTTGTAAATTTAAGATTTTTTCACTTAGGACAGCCTCATTGTACGTATCCGAAAGCATTCAATGAGCCTCAGCCGCACTTTCCTTGGAATTAAAAAAGAAAAGCAAAACTTCCCGCAAATGTCGAGAATTCGGCTCAAAAAGTGACATTTTCAGTTGAGAATGAGTTTGGGATGCAAACAGATCTCTACAAAATTTTGCTGGATTAATGTTGACACAAATGTCCAAGATCGATATAAAACGATTTAATCGATTTAGTCGACCAGTGCTTGACCCTAGAGACGTCTATTGGAGACGGCGGAATCAAAGGTGTAGACCTGATATTATATTTTTAGTACAAAAAATGCCTTGGGGCGCTTCTTAGTTTGGTAAATAGTACTAAAAATATAAGGAATTCTATAAGTAGCTATATATTTAGGATTTATTTTGAAACTATGTTCCAAGTAATTGTGTGTACTAAAAATAGTTTTAGTACGCATGTGAAAACATGCTGTACACTTTTAATTTTAATTTTAATCAATTAATTTTCGTTTTAATTTACTTCTGCTTAGTAATCAACATATGTGACCTGGCCTACGAAAAGGGAGCTAACGTGCGAAAACTAGTTTTCTGGGAAACAGCTGTTAAAAATAAACAACTCTCATCTTCCATCCGAATCAACTAAAATGTGAAAATTGATTTGATTGACACCTAAGCCCGCTTTCCGTAGACCAGGTCACATATATTTTTTTTCTTTATAAAATAAAGTGTACAAAAAATGTAGCTTACAAATTAATATTAATTATTTATTAATTAATATTAAGTACTAAAAGTGATTCCGTAATTTTTGCTGGATAGAGTATATACAATAAAAAAAACTAACAAGAAACTACAATGAAAACAGGCACATATAATTTTTAAGTTCTAAAATTGGTACTAAATTTGTTTATTAATATTTTTAAATATCATAAAATTTTATGGCTTATGGCATTATTTTATTCAATTTTTAATAACTTTTTTAAATAAATTATTATTTATGTACTAAAATTTAAGTACATTGAACATAAATATCAAAATATATACCACATTTAACATCCTTCATTCCTCCAACCGATAAAAACTAAACATATTTCGAATATTCTGTCTTCCAGGTTGTAAATTCGCGCCGCGAAACGGATGCTGGCGTCTACTGGTGTGAGGCGAAGAACGAGTTGGGCGTAGCGAGAAGTCGCAATGCGACGCTGCAAGTTGCGGGTGAGTGCTTTAATATATCGCTTTATATATACAAATATGCAAATAAATCTAATATTCACCCACGCATACACCTCAATATCCATAACCGTTATATAATAAATAAATATGTGCGTGTAGATTTTATGGCACGCCAAAGTGCAAATACTTAAATGCATATGGCGCTACTTAGTGCCGCGCGCAACGACATGATAGGGTTAAAGGATATTACGAGGAAAAAATGAAATGAAATAAAATTTGCAAATAAAATTAAAGACAAGCAGCGCGCAACTGGAGTCAATCGAGGCAACGACGTTGCCAACGGAGACTTGAGGCGCGCGAACTTTCTTTTTATTTTTTTGAGTGGGTGTGTGTGAAAGTTGAGTGTGTATTCCATGTGCATGCGACCTTTGCGCTTTTTGTCATCCACGTTGTCGTTGCCTTAACTGCCTGACACACACACACACATAAACCTACATATGTTCCTATATTGCTAGCGTCTGCTGTCAGCTCAAATAACACGCATTTCTACGACGCGCTTACACATTTAAACAACTTTTTTATACTCTCGCAACAAAGTTGCTAGCAACAAAGTTGCTAAGAGAGTATTATAGTTTTGTTCACACAACGGTTGTTTGTAACACCCAAAACTAAACGAGTTAGATATAGGGTTATATATACCAAAGTGATCAGGGTGAAGAGTGGAGTTCAAATCCGAATGTCTGTCTGTCCGTCCGTCCGTCCGTCCGTCCGTCTGTGCAAGCTGTAACTTGAGTAAAAATTAAGATATCTTGATGAAACTTGGCACACTTATTTCTTGGCACCATAGGAAGGTTGCTTTCGAAAATGAGCAAAATCGGACCACTGCCACGCCCACAAAATGGCGAAAACCGAAAACACATAAAGTGCCATAACTAAGCCATAAATAAAGCTATGGAAATAAAATTTGGTATGAAGGATCGCACTATGAGGGGGCATATGTGGATGTAATTTTTTTGAGGAAGTGGGCGTGGCCCCGCCCCCAAATCGGTTTTTTGTATATATCTCGCAAATCAATAGAGCTATATAAACCAAACTTTCTACAGTAGTTTTTTTTAGCCATTTCCTTATACATTCCAAAAATGACAGAAATCGGATAATAACCACGCCCCCCTCCCATACAAAGGTTAAGTTGAAAATTACTAAAAGTACGTTAACTCACTAACGAAAAACGTCAGAAACACTAAATTTCACATAAGGAATGGCAGATGGAAGCTGCACTCAGATTTTTTTACAAAATGGAAAATGGGCGTGGCGTCGCCCACTTATGGGTCAAAAACCATATCTCAGGAACTACTCGACCGATTTCAATGAAACTTGGTTTGTAATAGTTTCCTTACATCCTAATGATATGTTGTGAAAATAGGCCAAATCGCTTCACAACCACGCCTACTTCCTATATACCAGAACTTTGAAGACAATCTGAATCGTTTACATTACAATATATAAAGTAAGCACTAGTGAAGATATCGATGCAGAACTTTGCACAAATACTACATTTATAGTGTGGCAGCCCCATTCTAAAAATCGCCGAAATCGGACCATAGGTTTTTAAGGCCCCATATATCGAACACGAGGACCTCGGTGCTTCTAACCTAATATTATGGTTTCCAACTTTCAATGGACTTTATACAATATATATGACGAATATGTGGGTCAAATTGTGTATTATTAATATTAATAAAGTTAAATAAATAAATTGCGAGAGTATAAAATGTTCGGTAACACCCGAACTTAGCCCTTCCTTACTTGTTTCTTATTCTCTTCTGCTCTATTTCAACTTATGTGAAATTTATGCAAACTTGCTTACTTCGCTTACAAAATTCCGCCTCACGCATGCGAGTGCCGCGTTCACTAGCTACTTTGTGCCACAACCACAACATTGTGTCGGTGCGCTACCTTTTCGACCGTTATATTTAACCAGTTTTACACATGAGCGCACGCATACCGGAGTGCAAAGACACCATACAACCCGTGATATGATACTGCCGCAAATTTTGTTGCACCTCACCTCTCTGACTTGCCCTCTAGCTCAACATTTCATATTTTGCCAGCGCGCTCTTACCTTATTGAATACCTGCTGTAGCTAATTTCTGTCAATATTCTTTACTACCTTTAGAGGTTGCAATATTTTCGCTTCACTTTATGCTTTCATGTTTTCAATTTCTTATTTTTGCCTTCAAATTGCTTGGGGATGTATTTTTCAATATTTGCATGGAAATCACGAAAAGCACGTCGATTCTGGTTTGTCAGTTCCGGTAAGCGAGGGAGGTTGAGCGTCAGCGCTGTCAGTGTACGGTAATGCATTGAAAAACATAAACCGTTAGTTGTAGCTACCACAAAGTATAGATGTGAGTGTGTATATTTCCCATGCAAGCCCGTAAAAATTTCGCTCAACTCAGCTGCTGGCTGTGCAAACGCTTGTGGAATTATTAAATTTTTTCACTCTTTTCGCTCTTCTTTTTTTACGCTGACTTCAAATCAAATCTTTCTACCTTCTCTCTACTCTACTTTTTCCTCCTCCTCATTTGCACTTTTATTTATTTGCGGTTTTCTACTTCCTCCTTTTTTTCTATTTTTCTGCTACTTTTTCTTTTCCCTCGAAGAAAGGTTAATTCAAGTTGCGCATCATTGTTGCACGTACTTTGTTCAAGGCAAGCAAGTCTGCCGCTGGCACCTACTTTACATCCACTCAAGCTGCGAAACAAGTCTTGCATATTTGATCGGTGCACATATTTTATTAGTGTATCGCTTTTTTGCCACTCACTCACCTGCGAGGGGTCGTCGAAGTTGCGCAGGTGTGTGTGCTGGTCATGTCCGTTTCTAGTTGGCACTCTCGCTGCTGTGGCTTCCATGTAATTCCCTTGTACTTGTAGCGGTTTGCTGCCACATTGTCATGCAGCTCGTTGCTCGTTACTGCCGCTGCCACGCTGCCACGTAACTGTAGTCAACTTAAATCGATAAAAAGTATTAAAAAGATTCCTTTGCTACTTTTGCCGTTGAAATGCTTATGCAAATGGCATGGCTTGTCGTGTAATATTTACATAGTAACATACTTCATGGCGCAAACTAAGCAAACTGGGTTAAATTAATGCTGTAAAAATGAAAATGTTGTTGTGAAAGGACTTAATTGGCTGTATTGAGCATGCAGCAAATGTAGTTTATTCTTGCAACGTTCTTTTTTTTTATTTCTGAAGTCTCATTTGATATAATTACGATTTCCTGTGCATGCCTTGTGGGTGCGCTCTATTCCTTTAATGGCAATAGGAAGTGTTGTTTTCACCCAATCCTTTATACAGAACGACATGTTTTGCTGAAAATATATCTAACTGATAAACAGAATTGTCTTGGAACAGAAATATTCTTAGAATATGCAGCATTCTTATCAATACACTGGGGTCACTTTTTTCTCCACTTTTCTTTACACTTTTGTCCACCAATAGCAAACTCAACTCTCTTCATAATTCAAGGAAGTCAACATCAGGATAAACTCTTGTTTTTATCTAAATCTGATAAATTTTTGTAAGTACACTCAAGGCTGGTGTCCCTACAAGAAAGATTTTAGTAGCTTTTTTATCTCTTGCTTCTGAAGACAACATCAGGTGGATTACAAAGTTGCTAACGAAAGTTACTTCTGTTCTGGTCTATCCTTAGTCCAAATCTGCAGCCAACTTCACTTCTTCCTGAAAAAAAAAGGTTAAAAAAAATCACTAAAAAGCAGGCCGTCACATGGGAAGACTCCCTTAAGGATTATCATTATATGTTAATCTGAAAAGTTGAGTATCGTTGAAAAGAAAAAGAAGAGAAACAACCACAATGGTATTAGCTTTTGTAGACATTTTTCAGGTAGAAGTGAAGTAGACTGCAGATTTGAAAAACACGGTTTTGAGAAAAACGCGTTCAAAGTTTCCAGCTGCCATCTGAGAGCTTCGGACAGCTCCATCTTCAAACTGCTGTATATTAAAATGACTTCGAATTACTGAAAGTTAATTTAATAACATATTCTAGACGTGTTAAGTAAGCAATTTATGATAAAAAAAAATTTTTTTTTAGCCCATTACATGGGTTTACCCCCCTAAGAAAGAAATTTAAGGCTAAACTCTCCAAGACGAAGAGTTTTAGTATTTTTAGTGGGTTTTGGATTCTGACTCTCTCTCTCCCTTTTTATCTCTAATAGTATGAAATCTCATTTCTGGAAGCAAATACTTGAGTATCACAAACGGAAGAGCAATACAAGAGCCGGAGAGATTGAGTGAGCTCTATTGCTTTATATTTGGTCAAATAATTAATTAACATAGAGAAGGGGTATAACGATGAATTATTGTCTTGAAGAATTCATCGAAGGGGGCGCCTGGCTTGCTACTAAAAATATGACCAAATATATATTTTCTTCCAGGTTGGCACAATTGTCAGACACTATGCTATGTGTCATTTAGTTTGTTTACGGCGCCATTAGGAAAAAGTCAACATTTAGTTTGCGTTGCGATTTTAATATGCCCCTCTTTGAACGATTTGTATCAATCGTAAGCTTGAGTTTTCGACATGGTCGAATCACCAAATGTTTTTTCAGCATTTCCAACGTTTTGGCACAAGAAAATTTCGTTTGAAACACAAAATTCAACACAAACTCTTTGTTCAATATTTTTATCCATTTAATTTGAGAATTTCCGGGTATTTATTTGACAGAAATAAGTTGATTTTCAAGAGATTTTGAGAGGTTATGATATAACTTACATGATAATATGGCGATGCTGGTTTGCCCTCTGATGAAAAAATCACATATCTCTCTGGAATTAAAATAGTTTGATGATACATTTAACAAATAAAAAGGTCTTTTAAACTGACATTTAAATTGAGTTTAGATGTATCAATTATATGAATATTGAATAATGAAGTCTTTATTTCCTCAATTAAGAAATAAAGTATTTGATAAATTATAATGTTTTAGCTAAGTAAGCTCTATTGATTTATATTCGATCAAAGAAATAAACAACAAAGAGAAAGGCTATGACGATGAATTATCGTCGCGAAGAATTCATGGATTATTTGCGATATATAGCAACTCTTGGCCCTATAGTATGCTATATTATTAACTATACCTTTCCTTCTTCAACTTCATACTCATAAATTCTTGTAGAGTCTTTTTCTAATCTCTATTAAATGCTAATTTCGAAAAGTATATCGCTTCGAATAAGAAGACACATGGCTTGCTACTAAAAATATTACCAAATATGAATAAATTTGATTATCAAGAGATTTTGAGAGCTTATGATATAACCTACTTGATGGCGATGCAGGGTTGCCATCCCAATGTAAAAATCACATATCTCTCTGGAATTTAAATTGTTTGATTATACATTTAGGAAATAGAAAGGTCTTTAAATCTGGCATTTAAATTGAGTTTATATGTATCAATTATATGAATATTGAATAATAAAGTCTATAATTTTCTAGCTTAATCATTTCATTTAATTTTTGTCAACAATATTATGCCTCTGCCATTTCATTACCATCATCCAATAGCAGCTATATACAGTTCATATTTTACAACCTCTTTTCAATACCTCCCAAGCCTTGCTACTTGAAAATGCATAGATACTAAATATTTAAGCAAATTTCATTAATATAAAGCTCACTAAAAATTTATTAAAGTTTTTATTAGCCGCCAAATATGTTGAAAATCTTAACATTTCCATAATTCTAAATCCATTACTAAAATAATATGCCCCTACTAAGTACGCTTAAATCATTAAAATCATATAAATATATGAAAATTTCTTATCAAATTGCCTCACTCACCACATAGTACTTTAACGCAAGAATTCATAACAATTTCCATAAGACATTTCGTAAATTCAAAATCCACTTAAATTGTATGGCTTTATAATTTTGGCAGAGTTCAATGCTGTGCTGCAATGATGCGTATACGCCATGACGCACAAATACAATACGGTGTGATTGATGCCATTAAAAATCAATAACATCACCGGCGGCAATTGGCTTTGTTATTGGAATGTTTCCGGCATGATGCTGAGCAACAAAAATATACCGTTCTATAAATGTGGTATATGTATCTACTTTTCCGCGCAATTCACTTTCAATTTCAATTGAAAAACCTCAACGTGACTAAGCATGTGGAAATGAGCGTAAAAGTACGAGTGCATGCAAAGAAATAAGAAAGGTGAAAGTGCAAAAATTGATCAAAAAATAAATTGAAATCAAAGCGACGAGCCGACAGATTTACTATACTGGTGAAGACGGTATCAAGTTGAAGTTAAGGCGCCTACAAGTTTGCTAAGGAAAAGCAATATATACACATATAGTATGCTTACCTTATTTGTGTTGCTTAAAAAGCATGTGGTGTGTAGCAATTTGCTTTTAGCCAACTGCCACAAGTTGCAACAACAACAAAGTGCATCGAATACAATGCTTTTGTTGCCATCATAGCCTAAGAATTACTCGCGATAAGAGAGCAAATGCCACATTTCCCTACAAATGCCACAAGCTAAAGGCGAACTGCGCTTCATTTAATTTACCTATTGCCGTTAGGGAGTGGCGCAAAGTGTGAATTGAATTAGAAGAAAAATGTGAAATAAACAATATTGACTTTTTCTACGTCAGTACCGGCAGCGAAACGCGCTCAAACACATTCGCATCCATATATGTATAGATTTACAGTCAGCGCGCTCAGTTGACGTGCACATATCATTTTCCTGCAAATTTTCTGTTTCCTTAAGCGTAAAAGAGCAAAAACAACAGCAAAGCGCGCCGCCACTTCGCTACATTTTGCCACTTTGCCACACGCACCCCGACGCCGCAACATTTATGTAATTTCCTCTTAAATTTCCTTAAACAGTTTTGTTTTACTTGCCTTGATTTGTGTGGTGTCTATATATAAACAGTTATATATATATATTTTACAAAAAAAGTTGTTCTGCCTGCCACAAGGCGCTTATTTAACCTGCCACATTGCATATTGTATATGCCTATGCCTAGCAAGCAATACTAAATATAGCTGCTTGCCACAAGCCTGGTGCGCCATATTGCCACACACACTCATATACACAATATTTTCGCCATTTTTCACCTTATCCGTCTGTTTCCATTTCGCTACGCGTGACGTTGACGTTCACAACGCCCACGCGGCCCCCTCTGTTTACCCTGACCTAGGCCGTCAAACAGGCAGCCTACCTCGCACGCGCCTTGCGTTTGTTTCTGTGTCGTTGTGTAATGCTTGCTGGCTTCAAATGACTTTGTATGCGTGATTTGCCTGGCTGACTGTTTCTAATGTTACGCGCTTGTCACTGCCAAACACCACCGCCACCTTGGCTCCTACATACCTGCGCTTCGATGCTGCTGTTGATTTTGATTAATTTATTGATTGTTGGCGTGCCTTTGCCGACTTGCCGCGCACTTTTCGCCTTTGATTTTCACCTGCAAATCGCTGTACATACAACAGCAGTTGGCGTTTTTTTGTGTAGAGGCACTTTGCTAATGGTTTGGCGACTAAGCACAAGCACACAAACCCTCTGAGTCCCAACTCCGTACCTCTCCACACAAATCACCTTGAATTTAAGGCGCGTTCATAGGCTTCTATACTTTTCATCTATATATTTTATTTTCTTTTTAATATAATTTATTTTCAGTATCACTTTCAATTCACCAAAGCCACCTATGAGGCCTTTCAACGCCCCGCATTCAGCATTCATAAATTCAAATAAAATTTCCTTAATTCGAACCCTGACTTCAACGGTCACTTCCGTTGAACTCTACTACCTTGTTGTTTTTGTTTTTATTTTTTTTCTACTACAAATTTCACCTTCCTTCGTTTGCTTTTGATTTATTATGATTTATGTGCGTAACATTTTGATGAGAGATTTATGATTTTGACATTAATATTCATTAGTATCGATTTATTTTTGCGGCTTCGACTAGCCTTTGTAGTGCGCACCGAAATTTGCAGTGAGTTGGGTTGCGGTTGTAAGGCGGTGCGCTGACCTGCGTTATGTGGCTGTGTGTGAAAATTTAAATCAAATTTAATTTTTTAATGAAGGCAAATGGTTTGGGCGACCTTAAAGGACGAAAGTTCAATAAGAAACCGTAAATTGAGGGGGAGAAATGTTAGATTCCTTGAAAAGTAATTGCGGTTGGAATATATGTAAATATATAACGAAGATATTGTTTCGACTATCTTATGGACATGGACCTCTCTAGAATCATGACGACCTCTTTCCAATAAATCGCAAAGAAAAGCATCACTCAAATATTTTATTTGCTCATTTATGACTTTCCCCTGTTCATCAAACTCAAACATGACCTCGAAGAGAAGCCTCGTAAGTGAGTTAAGATTACATAGAACTTCCGTTGTTGAAGAGTCAAACATGACCTCGAAGAGAAGCCTCGTAAGTCAGTTAAGATTACATAGAACTTGAACAGGATGACACAATCGGCACAATGACACAATACCTTTTGTAAACGCAACACTGCCAATCAAACTAGATATGCCTAACTAGTCCATGTGATTAGCCACTGTTCAACTGCTTTTGTGGTAATATCTCTAGTTCATGATCTCTGCTGATAAGCCTTCAATTGACCACTTCAGAACCAAGATAGTAATATCACAATATTTTTACTACCAATACCTATAATAATCTTATAGTATTCTAATATAATCATTCTCAATACAAATAAGTAATCGAAATACTATCTTTACAATTACCATTACCGATTACAAATATTACTTTAATGATAAGATAATAATATAACAAGTTTTCTACAACAAATTTCAACAATAACTTCATTTTAATCTAATATGATTACTCCCAATACTACCAAGTACTCAAAGTACCACCATTACAATTATTGATTACAATTATTATTTTAACGATATCATAGTAATGAACTAAGTTTTCTATTATCAATACCAATATTAACTTGTTAGTAATCCGATTTGAGTACTCTGCCAATACTATTAAGTACATTACTATTACCATTACTGATTACAACTACTATTACGACTACAAACAAAATAACAACAACTTTAAATACTTTTAATTGCATCTAGCCATTTCCTAGCGCACAATTTTCTAGAAAAAAAAAACACTACCATGGACCCCCTCATATTCATTACGAATTGTCTCCGATTGCATGGAAGTACATTTTTACACACTTGTCACTTCCACAACTTTGTAAATGGAAATGAGCGCAAAAGCAAAAGAAAAATACTCAAGCGAAGAACAATAAATGTGTCTGCAGAGAAATATACGAACGTAAAAAAGCCAGGTACTTAGGCACTCAGTCACTTTGCCACCTAACAACTCTGCAATTCATCAGCTGCACGGGAAGTCAGTGCAACAACAGTGAAAGAAAGGGTCCAGTAATTTTTCACCTTTTTTGTGTTGCAAGGCATTTTTCATTTTCGCAGTTTGCACCGCTTTTTTTTTACGAGCATTTCTCCCATTTCTTGTGGTCAATAGTTTGCCGGTAGCACTTTCGAGATTCAGTTAAATATATACATATATATATATATATAAATATTTTTACAACTCCAGTGGCTTTGCTAAACACCCTTTGGCTGATAGTGACACACTAGTACTTCCCTCCCACCAATAGAGAACTCCCCAATATTTAATGTTTCCACAAGGTTTACTTGCTTTTCTTTTTGTTGTTGTAGTCTAGTCCGAGCGACAGGCAAAAGTGAAATAAATCAAGTTTTGTTAAGCTGACCGCACACCTTGCCACACAAATATCAAATCGCATACACATACAGGCTCGAAGAGCACCCTTTCGACTTTTATATATGTAAAGTAAAGCTAAAATTTATACCTTTGCTGCCCTTCACCGTTGCTTGATATATTTGCTTGCATTTTTTCGGTTTTTCCGTCTGTCTCTCTGTCTGTCTGAGTGCCTTTATGTCCCTTCTACAATTTACCAGCCAGCTTCAATTCTTCCGCTACTTTTTCACATTTCAATACTTTACTCTTTGGGGCTTTTTCCTTTTCCCCGTTGGCATTTTGTCGGTCCGTTTGTCTGCTCGCTGCGTTGGTTGGTTAGGTAATGGATTTTGATTTTTATTTTCTTCGTTCGGTCGCCGGTTTGGTATTTCTCTTGTCAGTTAGCGGTTGTTAGTAGCATGACTCACATACTCTCTTCATGTAGAACTTCATCGCTTATGTAATTTGCGAAATTGAATTAAATTTATGCAATTATGGAAATTAAAAGCGTTTTTTTTTTTGGTGCATAGTTACATTCCCTGATAACTGAAGAGGTTATGTGTAAATGACGGGAAAAAAGTTGCACATATAAACAGAGATTTTTCATTCACTTTAACTTTACCTTTATATAATATTTTGGAGTAACCAAATAAGGAAAAATATCATAGAAATTTAATAATTAGAGTTTAATTTCGATAGTTAATAAAGGTATTACAAGGACGCCAAAATCTTGCAAAAAGGCGAATCGAACATACCAGTCGCTTAAGTCGAAGAGCCTGACAGAGGTTAGGTTAGGTGAAGGATAAGATGAAGGATATGTAGATCTCCGCAACTGCCGAAAATCTCACTTAGACAGATTCGATTGTCCTTTGTGATACTCCTGACGGATCTCTAAGACTCTTGTGATACGACAAAGCTCTTGGAATCTATTATAAAGTTCTTAACCCCTTGATATTTCATTTAGCGCAACGAAATTCGCTTCCAACTGTTTGCACACAACTTGCACTAAACAAACCTCTTTTCATCAAATGTACATTTCTACACACCACGAGTTAGACTCGTGATAATCATGTTAGGCACAGAAATTGTACCACAAGTCAGACTCGTGGAAATACGTCAAGGGGTTAAGTAGGCTAATGTCAATTCCAGTCACTTCACTGGGCCAGTTGAGGAAGGTCTAATCAAAAACGACTTACTATATTTTGAACAGGTATTGAAGTAAAGATATATCAGTATCGATTCATTTTATTCCATTGATCTCATATTTCCATTTTCTTACATTTTCATAGCTTTCCTTATACTCCGAAAACTCTAAATCGATCTTGAACCGAAGACCTTTCGTGTGATTTTGGGACAAAGTTTCTACCATTATTTCAAAATTAACTTGTAATATATCTATTTCACATCTAATACCACAATATTAGTAGCAAACTGAAACCATTTAGTCGACATCGTTTTTGTAGAACAGCCATTTATTCTAATATTAAATCTTCACTGAAGTTTCTATATACATGAAATTCTATAATAAATACATAATATAGCTTTATAGCTTGAATTCATCCATATTCACATTGGTCATTCATTAAGACTTCACAACTTTCAAGATATTTTTATTTTATTTTCACTTATTTACTATTCGTGTTCGTTTTTGTTTTTATTTTTTATTTTTGCTATTTGACATCCCCAATTAGTGACACTTTCTGACTTTCAATTCCATTTGAGCCATTCCAACCATTTAGCACATACATTTTGTTTGTCTATGACAGACAGTAAGAAAAGTCGACGGACAATTTCACAACACGAATTACGAACAAAAGCCAGCAAAAGTTATAGAAACATTTTCAAAGAAAAATCAAGAAGAAGAAGAAGTAGATGTAAAGCGAAGTATGAATGTGTATAACAAATTTTGTGTGAAGGCACAGAGAATAGCAACAAATTGACGGCCATCAACATTAAAGTAATGAAAGTAAATCTTTTGAAATTTCATTTCATGGCAAAGCATTAAATCCCACGTCCATTTTTTGATTTGTCAGAACTGAAATGTTTATTAGATCTTTGGAATGACAGATACTCTTTGAATAATCATAAGGCATACACAGTTTAAGCCGACACCTAGTCTCTAGCGCATTTCTAATAAACGACTTTTTCTGATAGCCACACCGATGTTTAATACAAAATAGTTAGTAATTTATATATGTTTTGAACAGGTAGGACGCTTAACAATCAATTCTTTTGACATGCAGCATACCATTGGGCAAAACAGCCTTCATCATCCCATGTCATAACTGGAAATAATTTTATGCAACGTTGTGGTCCTCCCATGTTGTTTGGCTCACCGGGATTCCAATCGGTATAGGATACTGGCACACCACCCAAACCCCAGAGAAAAGTTACTTCATCTTCTAGTCGATTGCCGCTTAGCCAGTATGGACGAGATTGGAGATCTGAAAATATTGTAAATTAATTGAGGAAGCTTCCGAAAGAGGAAATCATGAAAATCAAGAGTTCTTTCTATGATATGTCTACAAATAGATGTTTTGACGAATAGGAAAGCAGAACATGAAATTCTTGACGTTCGGTGAAATATTTAGTACATTTTTAAGCATTAAATATATGCATATATACGTGTAAATAAAATCTCAGAACTTACGGTAGAAGGTAATAAAATCAATAAACTGTTGCTTTTTAATATCGGCATTCCCCAACTCCAATGATAGCAGTGTCGCATTCTGTTGACTACAAAAAACATAGGCCGAGAACCAATTCATCTGCAAGCAAAGTTAGTATTTATTGGAAATTTTTTGATAAGGTAATCAATTTCGATATTTCGACAATCACTCACTTTCATTAAGCTTACAATAAAACGATCGCCGTCGACTTGGCCAACTATTGGAAGAAACTATTTTATAAATCACTTTTATAAGCACTACTATTTCACTATAGCTTACGTCTTGCATCACTGCGACTATCGATTTTTAGTGGGAGAACATCTTCCTCCTCCATAGGATTTGAATCAATTATTTCGTCAGCGTTGACATATTGTGCTAGAACGGCGAGTATCGCGCTTAATATGACTGCTTGCTTCATTGCGTTTTACTTCACTGAGTAAAATTTCATATACTGAGTATTGAAGTGGCTAGAATTTATACGAGTAGCCAAGTGAGGGAATAATTTGAATACCGTTAGCAATTAGATTATCGTTAAATATTCTCTTATTATTGCTTTGTTAAAGACAATTAGTATGCATTTGTTAATTCACTTGTTCAAGTGTTTGATACAGTATAATTTGCCCTTATGTCCCTTTCTTTAGTTAATTCAAAGAATTGAACTACAATTCTATGTATTGTATAAAAGATTATTGATCAAACAATTGAAAGTCGGAACAATAGGTGATCTGACAGATGTGCGCATTATCGAGCTAAATCGCAAATAGATCTATTTTCGTCTATTTGCTAGAAAATTATTGTGTGTATTTATCCAGTTGTTGCAATACAGTGTTTTCATTTCGTTACTTTGTAAACATTTTTAGTACTATCTTTTGTATGTTATTCTACCGACATTATTTATGATAGGGGGTGCCCAGTGACACAGTTTTGCTTGACATTAGGCTGCAACTACCTCCTATAAGACATTCTATTATAAGTAAAAAGTTAACACTGCTAATATCCCGACATTCTAAATCCAATAGATTAGACTACTCTACTAAATCTCCCGATTAAGTGTCGATCGGAACATGGTATAAAGTAATAACGAAGTTGAGGTTAGATTCTTATAAGAGTTGTGGCCGACTGGAATAGCTAGTTTCAATGAAGATTCGTCATCTTATTAGTTTAAAAGCTAAAAAATACCACATAACCTAGCTAGCTAGCTCGAGACTAGAATTTCTGATAAACTAATCACTTTCTAAGAAGGTTACAAGGAAAATGTTTATTTTAGGAGAACAATATTTTCCTTTGGATAATGTAATCGTAAGCGAATAGGAGAAAGTAGTATGAGAAAGCACTTACGAAACCATGAAGTTTGGATCGATCAAAATTATTTGTTTAAACTACTTTTTTTTATTTTAAAAAGTCATTGCAAAAATTTTTATTATTGGAAATTAGCAATTAACTTAAGCAAATCTTTCCAAAATATTTTTTTATTCAAACAACCGCCACAAAAAATATTTATATCAAGAACCAATTAACAAATAATACGCTACAACTATCCTTCAAACATCTGTACTAAAATATCTCGCATATTTTCTACTTAAATATCATTCCAAAAGCTTTCTTTCTCATTGCTTTCTTACTAGCAGCAGCGTTACTGAACATCTTCAGTTGCTGCTGTCTCGACATTTGCTTATTTTGTTTTTATTATGTTTCTTCAATCTTATTTTTGCAATTTTTTGTTATTTCATTTATATATTTTTCCTCATAAATCCAGCCAACTTTCATTGAATACAAGCATTCGATTCCTCCTGTCCAGTTTCGTGTGCTTCAATTCGATTTTTATACGACTGAACACCTGCGTCGCGCCGCAAAAAACATCCACTGCCTCACCTAAATGCATCTTCATATGTCCGTACATATTTCAGCAATGACCACTCACTCGCCAACGTCTCGCCTCTTTGCAGAGTTTTTCTTTTTCACTTTTTTATTGTCGAAGTCCAGACGCAACTGATGCCTCAATTGATGCGGGAGCAATGGGAGCAAGTAAGGCAAAATTAAGTTCGGTTGCAGCCAAATTTTAAACATATACTCTCGCATTTTGTCCGTAAGAATCAAAAAGGTAAAAAAACTAAAAGTTATAACTATTTTGAAAGTAGTTCCCAACTAGCTACTTTGGAACCAGTTATTTTCAAACAAATCTCTTTATGAACGAATTATTTGCAATTTATTTTATTATTGTTATTTTTGGTACTAAATATTTCATAAATCCAATAAGAAGCGAAATCCTATTTATATTTCTTAATATATTTAATAGCTATATATTGCATATTTGGCAACCCTGTTTAAGGTATTTGTAAATATATATATGTATATGTAAGTACGACTGTATGTCTGATTTGGTACAACGAGAGAAATGAAACACGAATTTATTATTGTTGTCATAAAATGACGAAGGTAAATAATTACAAGGAAGCAGCTGAACTTTTGTTTGCTAACCTTGTTGTTGCTGGTTTTGTCTACTTGCTGTCTGCGATCAGTACATGTGCGCCTGATCTGTCGTTATTACCTTATTTCAATAAAATATATTAAAAATTATTAATAATATGTATTTTTCCATCTCGCTTAAAATAAATTATTAATAATTATACGTTTTATTTCATTTTAAATTTCTAATTTAATTTTTATATAATTTTAAAATTTAATTTTATATAATTTTAAATTCTCCTATATTTCTTTTTATTATTTTGTTTTTGGGCAACCCTTTTTTATTTTGTTTACTAAAATATAAGTAACATACTTTTGTTGTATTTATATTTACTTAGGAACTAGCTGATAATTGAAACGCATGTTTATTCTTCTTTTTGTTGCTGCAGCTAATCGCCGACGCTTCTTGCAAAAATGCAGTCACCTGCGATCAGCAGCAACCTACTATGCTGGTTCTGCGCGCCTGGTAATACAGTGCGCCATAGAAAATTCTTGAGTTTTTAATTTTAATTTCAAGTTCTTATTAATTTCTAATATCAGCGATAAAAATTGCAAACAACGTGGTGGAACGCAAGCGAGACTGGCAAATCATATTATGAGCGCCGGTTAGTTATTTATTTTTATATGATTTATTATATTTATTAATAAATTAAAAATATTATTAATTACATAATTATGAAAAAATATTTATGATCGAGCTAAATATAATTATTTTTATAAACAAAAGAAAATAAAATACATAAATATTTTTTTATTTTTAACTCTATTAAAATTTAATTTTATTTTATGCTAAAATATCACACATTTGGCAATCATTATTAAGGAATGCGTTTTGCGGTTTGTATTTGGGTTGTTTACTAAGAAACGAAATGGTAAACGAAACGAATAAGAATATTTTGTTATTGGTATGCTGTAAATGCATAGCGAAGCTTGAAATGCAGTCGGTGTTTACTTGCTGCTGCTGGATGCCTGCAGTCATGTGCGCCTGGTACTTTAGTGCAATGCAGCAATGAAAAATTCCGGATGATGTTGTTGATTTTGTTCGTTCGCTTATAGGGGGATCAGCTCTAATTTAATTTTTAAGCTTAAACTTTTGGATAATTTCGAAAAATAAATAAATCGAAGAAACTAATTAAATCTAACCTAATTGCACTTATTGTTGGTAAAATTCATGCTCCTACGCTGTTATGTATGTTACTTGCTATTACTAGACACTCTACTTATTTTCATGAATGTAAATGGCAATGTAAAATAGATTTTATCCTGTATTTTATTATTTTATTTTAAAATTATTATTTAAAAAATATTAAATAAATTAACTAAATATTTATTTTTTCCTGCAATCACCCTGTCATATCACACATAATTTGTTGTTGCCATAAAAAATATTGCCGTGTCATATGTGCTGCCTACTGTTTAGCGATCACTTCAAAGTGGAATTGTTGTTGTCCCTGTATATAATTTTGCATTCATAATTTAATATTTGGCAACCCTTATTTGCATAGAAAGGAATGCAGGTGCCGTTTGCTATGTCACTAACAACACAGCATTAGTATGTTTACAATAGAGACAATGAGGGAAAATCGAAACGCGCATTCGTTGTTGCCCAACTTTAATGCAGTGGCTGACCACACCTACTAGCTTTTGTTGTTGCCCAACTTTTATTTCGTGTCGTCACACACCTGGTTACTTGCTGCCTTCTGAGCAATTATGCGGGCCTGGTACATCACGGCGCAGTAAGCATATCAAATTTTCGTCATTTTCGCTGATTTTTTTTATTTCGTCACAGGGGGACACGCAGACAATATATTTTATTATTAAAATTTTTTTATAGTTTATAAATAATTTAACTAAATAAATATGTTTCATACAATAACTTCGTCTTTTTTGCCGATTTGTTTGATTCTGTGACAGGGGGAATCGCTTTAAAAAAATGTTTGCCCTTAAATTTCTAAATAATTTAACTACAACAAATGTTCATACAATCACCCTGTCATTGCACATATAAATTGTTGTTGTCATAAATAATTTCGCAGCTGAGGTGTCATATATGTTGCCTACTACTTTTCATGAGCGCCTGGTAGTTCAGCGATCACTTCATAGTGGAATTGTTGTTGTCCCTGAATATAATTTTGCATTAATAATTTAATATTTGGCAGCCCTTATTTGCATAGAAAGGAATGCAGGTGCCGTTTGCTGTATTACTAAAAACACAGCATTAGTATGTTTACAATAGAGACAATATGGTATAAACGAAACGCGCATTTGTTGTTGCCCAACATTAATGCAGTGGGTGACCACACCTACGAGCTTTTGTTGTTGCCCAATTTTTATTTCGCGACGTCACCCACCTGGTTGCTTGCTGCCTTCTGAGCAATTATGTTCGCCTGGTGCATCACGGCGCAGCAAGCATATTAAATTTTCGTCGTTTTCGCTGATTTTTTTTATTTCGTCACATGGGGACACGCATACAATATATTTTATTATTAAATTTTTTTTATAGTTTATAAATAATTGAACTAAATAAATATTTTTCATACTGAGTTTTTTATGTTGTGACAGGGGGACCATTACTAAAATATTTTTCGTCCTTAAATTCTTTATAAATTTTAAGTAATTTAACTAAATAAATATGTTTCATACAATAACTTCGTCATTTTTGCTGATTTGTTTGATTCTGTGACAGGCGGACTCGCATTAAAAAATGTTTGCCCTTAAATTTCTAAATAATTCAACTAAATAAATATTTTTCATGCACCCTGTCAAAGCACACATGATTTGTTGTTGCCATAAAAAAATATTGCCGCTCAGGTGTCATATGTGCTGCCTGGTAGTTCAGCGATCACTTCAAAGTGGAATTGTTGTTGTCCCTGTATATAATTTTGCATTCATAATTTAATATTTGGCAACCCTTATTTGCATAGAAAGGAATGCAGGTGCCGTTTGCTATGTCACTAACAACACAGCATTAGTATGTTTACAATAGAGACAATGAGGGAAAATCGAAACGCGCATTTGTTGTTGCCCAACTTTAATGCAGTGGCTGACCACACCTACGAGCTTTTGTTGTTGCCCAATTTTTATTTCGTGTCGTCACACACCTGGTTGCTTGCTGCCTTCTGAGCAATTATGGGCCCCTGGTAATTCAGTGCGCTGCACATATCATAAATTTTCGTCGTTTTCGCTGATTTTTTTATTTTGTGACAGGGCGACCCGCAGTAAAATATTTTTTGTACAAAACTTTTTTTTATTTTTTATATAATTATTAAAATTTATTAAATTTTATATAATTTTGTATTAATTAACAGAGTTTTCTTATTTCATTACAGGGGGACTCGCTATAAAATATTTGTTTACCTTAAACTTTTTTGAATTTCTATATAAATTAATTAAAATATTTTTCATGCAATCACCCTGTCAAAACGCACATAATTTGTTGTTGTCATAAAAAATATCGCTACTGCAGTGTCATGTATGTTGCCTATTGTTTATCAGTCAGCGATCAGCTCAAAACGTTGTTGTTGTTCACTGTGTAATTTTTTTAAGAATTTAATTATATTTGGCAGCCCTCCCTTACATAGAAAGGAATGCAGGTCCCGTTTGCTATGTTAGTATGTTTACTATAGAGACAATGCGGGTAAATCGAAACGCGCATTTGTTGTTGCCCAACTTTAATGCAGTGGATGACCACACCTACGAGCTTTTGTTGTTGCCCAATTTTTGTTTCGTGACGTCACACACCTGGTTACTTGCTGCCGTCTGAGCAATTATGTTCGCCGGGTACATCACGGCGCAGCAAGCATATCAAATTTTGTCGTTTTCATTTATTTTTTTTATTTCTTCACAGGGAGACACGCATACAATATATTTTATTATTAAATTTTTTATAATTTATAAATAATTGAACTAAGTAAATATTTTTCATACTGAGTTTTTTTCTGTTGTGACAGGGGGACCAGCACTAAAATATTTTTCGTTTTTTAATTCTTTATAATTTTTAGATAATTTAACTAAATAAACATTTTTCATACAAACACCCTGTCTTAGCACACATAATTTTTTGTTGCCATAAATAATATCGCAGCTCATGTGTTATATGTGCTTTTATTTCGTGACGTCACACACCTGGTTGCTTGCTGCCTTCTGTGCGTTTATGTTCGCCTGGTACATCAGCGACATTTCAGAAAACTGCGAAAAATGCATTTTTTGCGTTGTTGTTGGGAATGCGTGGGTACGTTTGCATGGGTGCTTTGTTCTGATATGATGCATTTACGTACACGTTTAACCCTTAAAGGATTTTTTGCTACAATTTTCATTATTTTTTACTTACGTGATTCAGATAGCAGATTGGAAAAATAATAACAACAACACTATTTTACAATCATATATATAATTTATTTCGGTTTATTAATTTGTTAGTAATAATGATGCCAATGATAAAAACCACTTGAAATCTCATATGAATTGAATAAAATTTTAAATTATTTTTTATTTATTTTTTATTACATATTAAATTAGAAGTGATATTGATAGAAACCAAAAAGCATGCAGATTGCAGTTTAGATGTAAAATAATCACGCTGTCGGTATGTGTAGCTTCTTAACTTCCGTAAAATCGCTGGGGCCATTAAAATTTTTAGTGGCAGAACGCATCGATTTGATAGTATAGGCCTCCAGATTGTTGAATATTAAAGTTTTACCTGTATTTTGAAGAGAGAAATTGGAAACAGATTTCATAAACTTTGTACTTTGGAAGATGTTAGTTTTGTCTGATATATTTACCATCTTCGAAGGAAAAGTCCGAGCGTTTAGCAAGCGTCCTCCGTCCTCGTTCTCTGTCCGTCATAGATTCAATACGAAAACCAATCACTTAATTCAATTGGTCGGTCGGAGAGGTACAGACCGTTGAGCTTTGCACCAAATAGACATCCTCATCGAAGGTCTCGAATTGAAGCCACGCAATTCGAGTATGCAACATTCAATAGAGTCCAACTGATCTTTTGCCGTAGTGGTTTTTCTGCAAGAAATAAAAAAAATTTTACCGATCATTATATTTTATACATATAAATCTGTGTGTGATTTATTGATAGCACTATATAATTTTATTGAATACAGTTTGTGGGCGTAGTAATGATTCGATTTTACCCGTCTGCAATAAAGCATTACTACCCCAGTAAACCAAGGAATATATGCACCAATATAAATCTCAATTTTCGCAGAGTTGGGCAGATAGACTTTCAGTATTATGCTATATAACCTCATCTATATATCTGGATTATTTTATGAACATCGCTGTTATACTCTGTTCAACATGTTACGCGAGTATAAAAATCGGTAATTCTTCACTCATAGACATAATTTATATATTTTTGCAGTCTTCCGTTTTCCCTTTCTCTGCCCGTTGCTCGCCGCTACAAGTGAAATCAAAAGTTGAAAAGTTTGTTGCTTTGACTTTTTCTTGCTCTTCTCGGAACATATACAGTGTCTGACTGCCGGTCTGCCTTCTTTAGAGAATACATAAATGTCTGACTTTTACTGACCACACCGAGTTGTGTGATTGTTTTTTTGCGCTCGGCTGCTGCTGTTGCTGCCGTCGACGTTGTCGTTATTATAGTTGTTCAACTGGCCCTCAGACAGACATTATTGTAATTGATTTTTCTGGTGTAAAAATTTAATCATCGCACAAACAGAGATGGGTATGTGGGTATGGCTGGAAGAATATGTGAAATATTTGAGTATGTCTCGACAGTGAGCGTACAGAAGATGCTTGAAAACATAGACAGTTGAGTTTGTAAATAGTGAACTAGTAGAAACTTGATAAATTTTTATTCTTGTAGTAAAAATAACCTCATATAAGTATAAGAAGTGGACCTCCTTCTTAATAAACGGAATATTTCTATAAAACGTTGCCTACATTTAGGAGCAATTTAAATATGGATTTTAAGATTTTTAGTGAAATAACATTTTCAACTTTTGAAATATAACTTACAATCACCGTCCAGCTTAGAAACCACATATAAATTCAATATTTAATATGCACCCTTCGCAAGTAGCTCTCTTATGCAACTAACTTTCGGTCAAAGAACCTCAGCTGTACATAGTATTTACCGCAATAATGCGCGTCAATTAAGACTCATATGCGATTGTATGTGTGATAATTGTGGAAAACTTTGCCAACTTGTGGCTTATTTCGCATGCACACATTTGTGGCACTTAAGTGCACACATAACTTCAAAGCTTAGAGATTCTACACGGCTACTCATATCTACATATGTATGTATATAGAGTACAAGCATACTCCCCTTAGTTTAGCTCATTTGTTGCAAGCAATTACGTTAATTGCCAGAATGTCAAAGTTCGGCGAAAAGTCGAAATTGTTGTTGTCAACGAAGTCAACGTCTTTGTAATTATATAATTTAGCGGCAAGTTAGTATGCTATATTATATAATAGACATATATGTATAAAAGTATATATACATATTTGATAGTATATATACAGTTATATGTATAACTGTAATCATGGCACCAGCATATATAATATACCATTTCGTTCGCCCACAGTTAGTCGAAAAGCTTAGAAATTACACATAATTGCTCGACCCGGCAATTGAATTGAATTGAAAGTATAACTTTTGGCTGACATTAATTAACGATTCCGTCTTTCGAGTTGCGGAAATATGTTGAGAAAGGCGGAAACGTGTGTCTGACTGTGTATATTTCAGAGGGTTTGTGTGTCTGTTTCTGGCTTAGTGGTCTAACAAATGTCAACTGCGATTTGATTAATTGTCGAGCGTAAAGTTTTGGACACAAAGTTGTGAAAAAGTCGGAAAAAATGTGATGACTGATTTATTTAGTTGAAGAATAAGGAAATTTTTCTGAGTCAAATCTGAATTTTAGTATTTTAGTATATTTTTCAAAAAAAAAAAATTAGGTTGATATGCCTGCGTTCATAGCTTTTATTTTAGAAGCTATGAAAAGAAATTAAATTTACTCCCAAATGTAGGCAATATTTTCAGAATAAATCTGGAAATTATTGAGTTAGCAAAATTGGAAAAAATTGTGCCTACAGTAAGGCGTTTAAGCAGCAGATTTTAAGTATTTAGCTGAAATGAAGATAAGCAATATTAAAATGTATTAGAATTGATTTTAAAACTGTAGAAATGTGGTAAAATATATAATACTATTATAAATATTAATGACATATGATAAACCTCATAAACAAAAATATATTTTCTTGCTCGAAAGGACGTCATTATATTTTTAGTTTTTTATACTCTCACAAAAAAGTTGTTAAGAGGGTATAATTTTTTGTTCACATAACAGTACATACAACCGTAAACGAGTTAGATATAGGGTTATATATACCAAAGTGATCAGGGTGACGAGTAGATTTGAAATTCGTATATCTGTCTGTCCGTCTGTCGCTCTGTGCAAGCTGTAACTTGAGTAAAAATTAAGATATCTTGATGTAACACGTGCTCGTGAACCACTGCCACTTCGCCCATAACCATATCTTGGGAACTACTCGACGAATTTGAACGAAATTGGGTTCGTATCATTATTTTGTCATCCTTAATACAGTTTGAAAATTATCGAAATCGGTTTACAACCACGCCTATTTTCCCTATACCACAATTTTGATGTCCATATGATTCGTTTACTTTACAATCTATAAATTAAGCATCAGTGAAGGTATCGGAACAGAACTTTATACGTACGTTTATAGCGTAGCATCGCCCTTCTAAAAAACGCTCAAATCGGTCCATAGATTTCCAAAGCCCCAGATACCGAAAATGAGAACCCCAGTGCTGGTGACCAATTTTTCCGAAAATTTAGGTAAATCTCTCAGATATTTTAAAGAATTTCACAGAGGACGTTTTGCTTATAATAGTGTTTCTGTGCCGAAGATGAACAAAATCTTGTCAATACTTCCTTCAGTCCCATATACATCATATACTGATTTACATAGTTCCTTTATTCCTTCCTTTTCGTAGCAAAATTAATTGAACGTATAATATTGGATATAGTGTAACTTGGTGACAAAATGGTCTCGGAATTACAACTGCTTCCATGTACTATAAATAATTATGTTTGCTATTCTGGTGGACTTTATGCCGAATATATGTTTTGTGTTTTGTGTTTTGTCATAATATAATTCTTTACTTCTTTACTTCTTTCTTTACTTTTTTTATATATGGTTAACGGGTTTAATTGAAACTGCTTCAAAAATTATACAATACTTTTCTATACAAAATATAATTTAGTAAACGTTGCCTACCTTTAGGAGGCCTGTTTAAAAAAGATTCTTTAAAATCGTAGAAACCCTCTCCTGTATTATTTTTAAGAGCTCAATATATAATATGGCAAAGGACATTACTGTAAGAAGATTATTTGAAGGGTAAATATTTTTTGTATATAAGACTATTCATACTCAATCAAAGGAATTGTAGTCGTAATTTTTCACTAAAGCAACTTCAATTCCAAAATTTTACCTTTACGTTTATACTTCAAACTGTATATACTTCCGCTTTAAATACCTTCTACTACCTGTTTAATATTGAACATTATGCACTTTCACCAAGCAGTCGTGCATAACAGGGGCACACCCAGTCGACACTAAACACAACCCACAAAAGTTCTCTCACAACACACTTCGTCCCGCGGCGTCTCATACAATTGTCTGGTATTCACGGCATTTCTTAATCGTCTCTTATGCCATTTATATACATCTAATCCTTCGTTTCCAAGCGCTCGCAGCATTTGTCGCATTCTCATAATCATCCGCACATTTCTCTACCACCCACACAATTTATTTAAACATATTTGAACTGGAATATAAAATATTTTCTCTTATTTTATTTCCATTTTTTCCTCTTTGCAGTCCTGCGCGACGAATTCCGTCTGGAGCCGCAGAATACACGCATAGCACAGGGTGACACAGCGCTGCTGGAATGTGCCGCACCACGTGGCATCCCCGAGCCAACGGTGTCATGGAAGAAAGGTGGCCAGAAATTGGATTTGGACAGCACGAAGCGTATACGCATTGTCGACGGTGGCAATTTAGCCATACAGGATGCACGTCAAAGTGACGAGGGTCAATATCAATGCATTGCCAAGAATCCTGTGGGTGTACGGGAATCCACGTTGGCGACGCTCAAGGTGCATGGTGAGTATGGACGAATAATGGAAAGCGTAATATTTGCTTTTCTATTTCATGTGTGTATGTGTGTGTGTGTGGCAAGCATGCCAAACATCTTACGTGTTTACGTGCTCGTAAGCCAGTGTCAGTCCGTCGTTTGGTGTTGGCACCGTTTTGCAGGCAATTTGCACAGCTGATTGGCAGCGAAATTGACTTGGCAACTGACAACTGGCAGCTACAACGAGTCACTTGGCTGACCAATGTGCCACACACACTCACAATTGCACACATACATGTGTGTGCCACAAATACGGTTTTCATGATTAAATCGTAAATTTCGGTTGCATTTGCTCCAGTTTCGTAGGCGTTTGCTTTTCCTGGCTTTTTCCATTTTTTTCTTTCTGCTCGCCTAATTCATATTTATGACCACTTCGATTTATTGTTGTTGTTGTATTTTATTATCGTTACAGTGAAACCATTTATCATACGTGGCCCACATGATCAAACGGTATTGGAGGGCTCATCGGTGACGTTTCCTTGCCGTGTTGGCGGTGATCCAATGCCAGATGTTTTATGGTTGCGCACAGCATCCGGCGGAAATATGCCATTGGGTAAGTGGAATTATGATGCTGTGTGATACACGTGTGCTTTTCTCTTTTTGGCTAGTGAGGATATTTTTTATGAGTTAAAGTCGGACTGTTGAATTGTGAGAATTGAAGTGATAATTTTGGTTATATTTGATTTAACGGTGGACTTTTCTCTAAGATTGTCTCCACAATTCAATATCATGCATACGAATATATGAAATATAGTCTTGAGACACCATACTTTAGGTTGCAGATTGGAAAAATATCAGTCCACAAGTCTTTCAGCTTATAGCATTGGTATGAACGAGTCCCAGTTCGATCTCATTGTTTTAGTAATACAGGTCTAGATCTAGAAAATTATATATTTCGAATATGTTGGCTCGTAGACAAAAAAAAGTTAGTTAAAAATCGGGATTTCTGAGAAAAAAAATCAATTAGAAACGCCGAATCAGATAATATCTGTTCGTAGGGAGTCTGATTATTGTAGGAAATATCTCTTCAAGTTTTTAGGGATACTATGATGCCAAGTCTGGCAGCCTTATTTACCAAACTGTTATCAACTTAACCGAGCAAGTCTTAATCACTCATTAATTTGTTCACATTTCGCACGAGAAGAGTATAACTTACACTAGGAAGCTTGAGAAAACAATAAAACAACCAAGTCGAGGTCAAGTTCCGTCAATCATTAGATCAACTGAGCATAATACGATAGTCAATGACAGACTTGGATGTCCGTTCCCACGGCAGACGGGTCTGTTTCAGTCGAGACTGGTATTTAAATCAATTCGAAAGCTCTAGTTTACGACTATATTCCTAACGAGAACAACGGTCTTATTTTAATTTTTATAGTAGGACCTTAACTTTATAGATACTCTATCTAATTCTAAAGAAGTCTTCCTTAAAACTTAACCTCAACATATTCCTCTCTTTCTTCAAACAGATCGCGTTAGTGTGCTGGAGGATCGCAGTTTGCGTCTAGAACGTGTCACAATTGCAGATGAGGGCGAATACAGCTGTGAAGCTGACAATGTGGTCGGTGCGATCTCCGCCATGGGCACGCTGACAGTGTTTGGTAAGTAGAGTTCACATAACTTATAACTGAACAAAAAGTAGTTGCTAGCGAATATAACCGTAAACCTAAGCACACCATATCTATGCTAACTCAAATGTATTTACTATTCCTAAAACCCGCCAATACCAATGTTGCACTATCGAAACCACATATCCGAAACGTACAGCACCTCCCAAGTTCATACAGCGTCCACTCAGCAAGTCTATCGAACTCGGCGCCGACACTTCATTTGAGTGCCGCGCAAGTGGCAATCCGCGTCCCACACTCTTCTGGACCATTAAAAATAACCGCACAATCATATTTCCGGGCGCGCCGCCATTGGATCGATTTCAGAGCATTAACACCGAGGAGGGTCATTCAATATTGACGCTGACGAATTTCCAACGCACCGACCGCGATTTGGTTGTGGTTTGCAATGCCATGAATGAGGTTGCAACAATAACGGCACGCGCACAACTAACACTTGACTCGCAAGAGGACCGCCCACCGCCCATTATAATTGCCGGACCGGTTAATCAGACGCTACCCGTCAAATCATTAGCCACATTACAGTGTAAGGCTATTGGATTGCCGAATCCGACTATTTCCTGGTATCGCGACGGTATACCGGTACATCCGAATGCTAAAGTGAACATCACAGCGGCAGGCGATTTGATAATTTCCGATTTGGACCGCAAAGAGGATCAGGGTTTGTACACATGTGTGGCGAGCAGTCGCACTGGCAAGTCCACGTGGAGCGGTTATCTGCGCATCGAAGTGCCCACCAATCCGAATATAAAATTCTATCGTGCACCCGAACAAACCAAATGTCCCAATGCACCCGGCCAGCCCACCATATTGAATGCATCCGCCAATGCGCTCACTATTGTCTGGCCGACAAGCGACAAGGCGGGCGCTTCACCACTGCTCGGCTACACGGTCGAGATGTATTCAACGAATAAAAGTAAGACGTGGATACCGATAGCGGCACGCTTGACTGAACCCATTTTCACGGTTGAAGGCCTCAGCGGCGGTGCGGCGTACATGTTTATTGTGCGCGCTGAGAATGCACACGGTTTCTCGCCGCCCAGTCCCATATCGGAGCCAATTACGGCGGGCAAATTACTCGGTGCCGGCGTTGGTGGTGGTGTCGGCGCAGGCGGTGCAGCCACTTCGGAGCTGCTGCTCAATGAAGCGGAAGCTGTGCTGCAGACCAACGACTTGGTCGAGCTACTCGAGGCCAATGCCACCGATTCGACAACGGTGCGTCTCGCTTGGGACATTGACAGCGGTCAGTACATTGAGGGTTTCTACATTTACGCGCGTGAACTACACTCGGCCGAATACAAAATGATGACCATATTGAATGCGGGTAGCGGTGCTTCGGCGTGTACGGTCAATGGACTGGAGAAGGCGAGCATGTATGAGTTTTTTCTTGTGCCATTTTTCAAGAGCATCGTAGGCAAACCGTCCAATGCGAAACGTGTGCGCACCATGGAAGATGGTAAGTAGCAAAGTAGCAAGAGAAATGGAAAGTGTGTGTCTGTAGTAGTCAGTGAATTTTAACGATGTCCTTCGAATTTGACAGTGTAGAATTTTTAAGTTTGTTTCGTTATATGTGTATGTTGAAGTATTCGTAAGGGACTGTAGACCACTTTAGGGTTTTATGTGCTTGATACTTGATTAGGTTCACATTCACATACCAATGCAATGGTCTCTACAAAAGCAGTATACCCTACACCTACACTTACAATGCCTGATACTAAAAACCACATATACTCTAACACATTGTCAATGATACAAAATGCTCCCAATTGTGTGCTGTGATTGTCTTTTTTGGTCACAGCAGCTTTAGTTGAGTGATTTATGGCCCGAAATGACACCGCTCTGAACGGCAATTTTCATTTAAAATCGACGAACACCACCTAGCTATTAACAATGGATATCGAGTGAATGACCTTGTTGGAAAATATTGAAGGGTATTAAGTAATTTTTTTAGAGAAGGAGTTGGATAACTAGAAAGTTCTGAATACGTGGAATGGATATAATAGAAGTATTAAAGTTGAACGGCGACTTATAATTCCAAATATATAATAATACAGTAGACTCTACTGAGCTAGGGAGGATAAAATTGAGTTCTTTATATTGCAAAAAAGATGGTCTGAAGCTTAGGATACTAAGCGATGTTTAGTGAGACAAATCGATTTTTAGTGAGGCATTCTCTATTTTAGGTAATATCTAATTTTGACCCAAGTATAATAGAACAGACTTTTCTTGACTGGAGAGCAAAAGCAACACAGTTGAACTAAGACATTAAAAAACGAGGCTAAGGGGAAAATGTTAAAGGTGTGAGACTTCCTAGGCAGTACAGTGCTATAGAGTAATAAAATATTTCGACTTTAAATACTCACTGAGTGGTTTTTCGGTCAAATTCAAGCAAGCAGAATACCAAGGAGATGAGGCAATACTATGAATATTAGGTTCAACAATTGCGTCCAAGTCATTAAGCTCGGAGAGCTTAAGAGTTCTGGAACAAACCCGGATTTTTATACAATCACAAACTAACAAATCAGCAGGGTCCTGAAGAATAATAAGGAAGATGATTTCTGATTTTAGAACAACAATAACGGAGCTTTGGGTTTCGACCCTGGAAAAAATCTTGAAGTTACAAGCCAAATTATGAAATAAAATTTCATAGACAGTGAAAAATGAACAGACATACCTCAGTCAGAGTGATAGGATATGTTTTTAATCGATTATATATCCAAGTAACGCAAATATATGTATCGAACTTATGTCTGAAGCTACTTATTTCATATAAGATAATATACGACTACTCTACTATTTTATACTTATATTTATGAAGTTTTTTCTGAAGTTTTATTTTTATAATTTATCTTACAAAATTATATAATTATTCCTTTTTAAATAAAAATTATTTAACAATTTTTCATTAATTTTTTCTCAAATTTTCCCTACTGGGTCATACACAACCAACACCTACACAACAGCACCACACGCTTTAGTACACTTTTGCTCCGCATTAGATTGCTGCCACTTAACATGGGTCACTGAGTGCCCAGACCAACTACACATGTACATAGATACCCATACACGTACACACTGTTGAAACGATTATATTAAAGCGTCAATTTCATTTACAGTGCCCGAGTCGCCGCCGCATGCCATGGAGGCCATACAATTCAATCGGACATCGGTGTTTCTCAAATGGCAGCCGCCCTATCCGAATAAGACACGTAATGGTGCGTATAAAATTCAAATAAACACAGAGAGCACATAGAGTCGAACATACCTGTTAGTAAAGGAAGACGGAAATCTCTATGAGAAAATGTGCTTCCTCAACTTGGTGAAAGGTATAACTTGGAGTGATACCTGGAGCCAGAGCATTGACAATATTCAGACTACTTTTGAGTAGAAACGAGACTTCCGTGTACTTTTGCTGTGCAAATTCTTGCATTTTAACATTTTTTAACTCTCATTTTTCCTTTCTTTCTCTTCTTTTTCCCCACATGCCGTTAATTTTTCTCCCATTCACAGGCATTTTAACCAACTACAATGTGCTGGTGAAGGGTCTGGACGCACATAATACTACACGCATTTTCAAAAATATGACCATCGATGCCGGCTCACCGACACTGCTGTTGGCCAACCTCAGCACCGGTGTTACATATTACATTTCCGTTGCCGCAGCCACCAAAGTGGGTGTGGGCCCATTCAGCAAACCGGCTGTGCTGCGTATGGATCCACGCACACAATCGCTGGACACCGGTTACACGAGGTATGTATGCCGGGGCAGGGGTGTGTTAAAAGCACCAGGACACGCTGAACACATCAATACACACATGCACATTTTTATATAACTTGAATGTGTTTGCCACACCGACTTCAGTTGACCAAAACAAGCGCCAATGGCATCAGACTATTTGTGTACAAAAATAATATTTTTGCTTTTATACTTGCTGTCGTTGGTTGTTGCTGCTATCGTGTGCCGCAATTACGCTCGCACAGTGCTGTTATTTGTTGTTTAAATGACCACCAACTAGCAGCCGACGATGTATGACTCCTCCGGCCGATGGGCCGTCGACAATCAACGCAATCACAACACGACAACAGTAACAACAACAAAAACAATAACAACATAACCAAAGGCGACAAAACATCAACAGCATATACACAGCATACACAAGAATAACAACAACAACAATAGACGTAGTACATGCAACATCCATAAATCGACAGCAATTTCACTTGTTTCCTGCACAAATTTGCTGCTGATTAAAGTGAAAATGTAGTCGTTGTTGCTGTTGTTGATGTTACTTCTGCTCTTACTGCCAACTGTATTTGCTGTTGCTGTTGTTGCTGCCTGTTGGTTATTGCCAACATCGACTTATAACTCTCGCTTGTGTCTAACGTACATTGTCGCTTGTTTTCATTCATCCTTTTCACTCGTCAACTCCATTAATTTCCATTTTCTCATTTTCCTCACATTATTTCCATGCGTTTCTCATCTCATCTATTCTCTGTTGTGCTTTGCCTTTATAGGTATCCCATCAATCGCGACATTGCTGATGATTTTCTAACACAGACTTGGTTCATCATTTTACTCGGCTCCATTATAGCGTTAATTGTGTTTCTCTTCGGCGCTTTGGTGCTCTTCAAACGCTATCAATTCATTAAGCAAACATCGTTGGGCAGTTTACATGGTGAGTAATATACAAACGCACACACTGATATAGTATTTCTAGTTACTTTCTCTGATGCTACATATGCATATATTGGATTTATGATTAATTTACTGTGTGAGTAGTAATAGGCAGGCATAAATGTGGTATTTGTTTCCTGGAGGTAATAATATGTTTTCTTGCCTGATAATTGCATACAAATTTTTGTTTAATATGACAATGGTACTATTCTTCGTATTAATTCTACAATTTCTCATGATTATTTGCTGAATTATGGCATCTTAAAGTTGTATGGAAAATCATGAGACGTAGGCGCGATTTTCAACTCTCTGAATAATGTTCTGTCGTCATAAAATTCTCAAAACTAACATCCATATTAATTGTTTCTGTTTGGTTTTGCGAAAGCAATGAAGTTTCTCCACTTTGAGAGCTGAAGGCTAATAATCGAAAACCTTAGCAAGTGAAACCGCCTTTCAATTCGATAAATTTCCTCCTCTCAGCTCGATAAACTTATGCTGTATACTTCTCCAACTCGTCTGAAAAACACTTTACCGAAAAACTGCAAAGTAGTCTTCCGTAGTTGTAAAAACCTCCTCATATGACTAAATGCTCTGCTCTGCGAAAGAATTATGGATGTTTGGAAATAAAAAGAATTCGAACGGAGCCAAATCAGGGGGTGTTTTCTCTGTAATTCAGAGCCCAATTCGTCTAATTCTCGACATAGTAGAGGCCTTTGACTTCTCCGGCTAATTGATGTAGATGATGTAGACCTTGGGAATCCAGGAAGATGGCGGTCACAACTTTTCGGTTGATAAGGAAGTCTACGCCAGATGAACTCGATAGATTCGATGCTTCCTTAGTCTATGTGATTTTGTCTCGTCGACGGCGAAAAAAATAATACAGAAACCCTTCGGGATTGCACTTCAACAGCATTAAACAGTGTTATGAAGTAGTCTCATGATTTCGGCGTGCCTGGGACCGAATTTGAAATCAGCTTTATCATATACATGAGCATGATGTGACCTACGCCTTTTTTTGAGATCCCTACTGTCTCAGCTATCTGGCACATATTAAATCTGCAAATACGAAATCCTGGTCTTTTGTCACGTTATTCTCGGAAATAATCGTTTTCGGGGCTCCTGAGCGTGGCTCTTCTAAAACCCAAGAGCTACTACTCAGGAAGTTGTTAATATAAATTTTTTAAGTAGAAGAGTCACTGTATAACATAATGAATACTGCCGACCGAGAATTCACGGAGCTTGGAACACTGTCAAATATTGGCTCGAACGACTGGCAATGAAACAAGTCGCTATATTTGACTGGAGTTATGTGAAAAGTTAAATGTTTGCCAGCAATCCTTGCACCATTGCCGAGATCAAAGCAAATACTCGTGCCGAAATCGTGGTTCTACATACTAAGATGAAAGATGGTCTAATAATTAGAAAGCAGAACAATATCTAACTTTGAATAGGACATTAAAGACAATGACTTGATTGATACTGTATATACAACAAACGTCGATAATATTATAAAGCACCATATTATCTCACATCAAAACAGGAGTTGTTATTTTTTAACCTCTCCATTGTTCACATATCGACATAAAGGAACTAATATCATAAACCTCCCTTCCTAACGAGCTTAATTAATTATTATAAATATTTATAAGCAGCTGTAAGCAGTTTTATCGATATAATCAAGCATTTCATCAAATTTCCTACCAACTTCCTGCTTACCTGTGAGTGAGACTGTTGCACGAAGCTTTGTGTCTACAAAAACAAAGACTGCTAATACACCGATTAGTCACTGCTTGAGAACATAAACGCCGAATAGGCCCCAAAAAATAAAACAAAAGCCCATAAATTATTTACGCGCAGCAACTAAACAAAAGCCTAACAATGCTTAACGAAGCCGATTAGCGATATCCTGAGCTGGTAGTCAAGATTGCCAAGTGTTTAATAAGTGTGTGTGGAAATACAAAGGTAAAACAAATCGCTGCAGATACATAAATTTGCAAAATTCAAAAGCAAAGCCATGAAAAACATGAAAAAAGCAATCGGTAAACCAAAGCGCATTGAGAAATGAGGGAGCGGCACGTGAAAATCTCATTAATTATGAGCACAATAAAAGCGAACTGAGAAAAAAAAGCGAAGTATAAATGCAAATAAAATTAAAATAAAGCAAACAAAAGGTCTAAATAAAATATAGCTTAGCAAATTAGGCGACTTGATTAAGAGCTGCACATTACCAGCGAAAGGATACAATAACTGTCATTCACTTAACTCTACACACACACAAATAACACGCTGATGAGGCATGAGTGGGGGGAGTGAGTAAATGAGTGCAGCAGAGTTGTTGTTTGTTTTTTTGCATTTTATGTGACTCCTACTCGAATAAAATAAAATTAGCGAAAGAAAAAGGTTTAGAACACGCAAAAAATAGATATTTTAGAAACAGCCCCCAACCAAGTTCCCTGAAATGAAGCAATGTGCAGGCATTTGCTATAAACGCTATATCCGCTGCGTTGGTATTTGAACACCTTAGAGGGCCTCTAACTCCTTAATAGGGAATGCTTTCCCTCATATTTTCTTACAATTCACCTCTTTATGCTTACTCATTCACATGTTTTTTTCTTCTTCTTTTCTTATTTCAGGCAATCACGCAATCGGTGCTGTGCGCAAATTTCCTACGCTACCGTTAAATGCGAACGGTGTTTGGATCGATCCGACAGGTGGGGTATGGCGTCAGGCGAGCAATTGCACAACAAAGGACCAACTTCCGGATTACGCACAAGTCACCGGGCAGCAAACGTTGCCATTACCCGATTATGAACGGTGAGTTATAACGCTGTTATTTTGGTAATTTTCAATACAAAGGCGCGCACACATACACCCAGACACATATATTGTCTACAGAAATGTAATCAAAGTGTAGCCTTATCGCTTGCTTCACCTGCGCCCAGAAAATTAGTTATCTATTGTGTGTGCGAGTGGCGCAAAGCGCAAGCAAAACGGCAATGTGTAGCCTACTCTTAGGCGCCCCAGCGCCCTTGCACAAACGGTTACGGCATGTGCGTGCTGTGCATAATCTAAGCATGTAACGGCTTGTAATGGGCGGTATGTGTGTTGGTTGCACTACCCAGAAGCATATATCAATGCTTAGCACTCTTCTGCGTACCTCTTCACCCCTTCTAAGTGAGTTCTTCCTTTAATTACTTTGCTTACTAATTTGCATTTGCGGTTTTATTTGATTTTGGTATTTTTTTTTTACTTTCATTGTGGTTTCGGTTTCTTACATTTGCTTCGTGCTTTTTTACCTTTGTTTTACCTTGCTTTCCCCCTTCGTCCTATAATGTTTTACATTTGTTTTTAGTTTCGCTATTTATTTCTGCTCTAATTTCATTTCCGATTTTTGCTGTTTTTCATTACCTCTAACTCTCGTTTGCCACAACTTTTCAACTATTAACTGCCACCGATAAGCGTTCGCAAAAGTTTCCGTTAGTTAGCTATAAAATTAAATGTTGTTGCATTCTGTCGTAAGTTATCTCTTTTATAGCCTTGTTTTTCCGATTTCCCAACTAATTTATAGTGTTTAACTTCGGAACTTTAGTTCTAAATAGTTAACACATATTTTAATTGATACTAAGTTGGTCAAAGGTTCTGAGTGATATATAAATACGTGCTGATTTCAAATATATATTTAAGGAAAGTATGATTGTTCTGGAACGTGCCCTCGTTCACTAAGAATTATTAAATATTATACTTTAATAACGCTAACATTTTCATATCAAATTAAAAGACTTAGACACTTATAGTCCAACGTTTAAAATATTATTGAGAGATTATTTAATAATCATAATAACCCCGCCTTTGGCGTTGTGAGACATTTCTAATTGTATACGAGAGATTTTGGTTTGAAATTATAGTTAAGTGTTGTATAGATTCGACCCTGGGCCCTTAAGAAATGATCCGTAGTGTGTGAAATTCTCAACCTCCTCTTAAAGTAAGTCACTTAAGCAATCCCAATCGAATACAGAACTGGTTATTGTTTGGTACAGGTGGATATAAACTAAGTCGAATAAAATTCTTGTTGTCTCTCCATATGTCGGTTTTTTACGTTCAAACAATTGAGCTATTGACCTTTGGATAGATAATTCAAACATTGAGAAATGATAATCCTAAAATAAATATGATAATACTAAAATAAAATCCTGTTTAGATAACAAATTTGATATGCGAAAATAATTCTGCAAAAATAGATATTTAGCTTACGGACAATTTATTTTATTTTTTTCATCCGGAGACAGTCCAACCAATGCGATCCAGAGACAGCCATGCAACTTAATGTACTTCCTTATTGTAGAAACTGGAACAAGGGACCCTGTTTTTTTACGGGCCCGTGTTTCTGTCTACTGTAAAGCCCTGGTAAGATCGGCAATCGTCAGTTCATCCGAAAAGCCTCTGGAACAAGGGGCAGTGATTTCTTACGGGCCAATGTTTCTGACTACCAACCTAAAGATTACCTAAAGATCTGGCAAGATCGGTAATCGTCAGTTCGTCCGAACATCCGATTGAAGTGTGATAACCAAGGCAGCAAATCGAAACTTCCTCCATATCTTGTTGCGTTTATTACTTTCTTGGATGGTAGCTAGAAGAATCTTCAACTGGGTATCGGATATCTTAAGTACATGAGCTTGAATCATAGTTCTCCTATCGTTTGCTATGACTTAGAGTTATCTCCTAAATTATCTACTTAAATTGCGAAGAGGTCGATGACTGGAGCAGCTGCTTATTGGTAATATATTGCAATTACTCTGCGGTAGTCCCCACTTTTGCCGTACTCTGCAAAGGCTTCCTATGATTTCATTACTGCCTGCCATACAAGAGCTCATGTCGCATAGCATGGCTATACAACTTTTATCGGGTCTACTTTCGACAAGCTCCTACTCAACTGACGAATACACTAATTAATCAATAAATTTATTAGCTTTAATTAGTGGGAACCTTGTTACTTAACCTCATATCTACTTCTCAAAAAAAGCAACGCCCCCAAAAAAAGAACCACTTCCAGTCACTAAGTAAACCACTTATTTCACCCGAATATCATATAATTAAAAACCAGCCACACAGCTGGCAAAACAACAACAACAAACCGTGTGGTAAGAAAAACGCTTCAAAGCCATTAAAGTGTTACACTTGAGTGCATTTTTCGGAAAACTGCCGCGAATAACGCGACTAAGCATAACAAAAAGTGGAAAGAAATGCAAATCAAATTGCTGCCAGCTGGCATTTTGGCGCTGGCAAACGCTGAATGAAAAAGAAAACGCCAAAACTTAGTGAAAGCGAAATGAAATGGGTTGCATACACGGGCACGTGTTGTTCAGAGACTCGAATACCTTACAGGCGTGCTGTCAGCGATGCAGAAACAATTATAACAACAAGAAGACAGCGGCAATAAACAAATAGAAATGCTTGCAACTCAAATAAAAATAACGACAACAACAAAAGCGTAAGCTATAAAAAAAGCGCAATGTTTATAATGTTTTTTGTTTTTATATTTTCTGAAGACCTCCACACACCGCCTCCCCGCGCGTTGTTAATACCGCCCCGCCATTAAGTCTAGCGTACTGTCTGTCGGTGTTGTTGTTGCTCAAGCCCGCCTCTCAGCCCCACTTTCGGCTCGTTCGCTTGCCAACCGTCGCACCCACCCTCCTCTATCTGGGCTTAATGAATTCCCAGCGCTTTGCTAGTAACCTTACTCCACCTCTCTTTGTCCCCCACTCCTTCTCCCCGCCTTTTGCGTGCTGGCAGAACCCATTGCGTATCCCTTTCGTTGTTGCTTAAAATTTAATGTAGCAAATGAAATGAAAACTCCGTCTCGATTCAGCGCTAACATCCCTGTGGTTGCATTTGTTTTTATATTTGTTTGTTTTTGTTGTCTTTAATGTTGTTATTTTTGTTTTATTTGTGGCCGCTGTGCGCATTTATTTACCTTATTGCGTGCGTGTATTGTTCCCCTTTTTTATTTAGTTTGCAGCTCCGCAACCCCTTCTCCTCCTATACGCTGTGCTCCCTTGTACCTTTGCAGTCCTCCTCAATCCACTTGAAATAGACTTCATTTCCGTTGTAGCGCGTTTATTTATTTTTCGCTAGGAAATTTCATTATATCCGTTTTACATTTTGCAACGTGCGCGTCACCATAAAATTTATTGCCATCAAAGCCATTAAAATTGTGATTTTTTAATATGCCCACGTTTTTACCCATCAAACTCTCGGGTTTCCCCATGCGTTTGTGTTTCGTTATTGCAGCTTAACTTGCGCTGCCTACTTCATACACTCTCGAACTGTTTTAAAATCGCCGATTTTTTTCTTATTGTTGGCTATTAAAAGGTATATACTACCGTTAGTGTAGCGCGTTAACGGCTTTTTTTTGGCATTGATCACGTGTTCAAATGTTTTTTGGATTGCCATCTACTTATAGCGAAAAGAAATTCCAATTAAACCATTTAATTGGCACTTTTACAATCCCATTTACGGCTGCCATTTTCTATTATTTACACTGACTCATATTTTTTACAATTCAAATACGTTGTTGTAAAAAATTAACGTAAATGTTGCTATCTCGTTCGCACGTAAGCGCCTTTCGGCTGTTACCTGTAATTTATGTCAAATGGATAGCTGTAATTTATTGTTCGGTGTATTGACAGCAGAAATAAACAAATTTTGTTCCAGTACTTTTGTCTTTTTAATATAATACATTACGTAACTTTACTGTTGTATTTTACGGAGATTTATTGATGTTATGGTGACCTCAGACAGTCCCAAATATTTTCGCTGCAGAGTTCACTATCCTGGACAGATATAGAAGACTATCAGACTGAAGACTATAGAATTGACTGTCATGGAAAGAGAATATATGTTTGCTTTAGACTTCTGCTATGTCTTAGTTTACTGGGTCCGATATAATCTTCTAATAAGGTGTTTTTCAATCCTTTTTTGAAGACATGATGTTTCTCTCCCGCTAGAATGTGTTGCAATTTGAGTAAAAGTGCCTAGACTTTTGGATGAAATTTAATATCCGACGACGGTAACTAACTCCAACAAAAGTATTGTTCATCAAGTTGCATTTCTAGGGACAGCCTATGTATCTAGTGGGTTTCAAAGAATGAAGGTTTAAACTTCGTAACATATTTCCTCATCTGAGAACTGAAGTACGACCACGACTATCGTCATAAGATTTTAACCTCATTTGGGTATGCTTACGTGTTTATAGAGACGATGACGTGTTTGTCGCATATCTTGTTATCGTGGATAACCAAATTTCGATTAGGAAAAGCTCCAATAGAGAAAGGCTCTACAAAATGCCTCTGAACTTAAGTTACATCCACCCTTCTACGACATTTTTATATTATATCACCTCACACTTAGGATGCCCACGTCGATTAGGTTACGCGAACTTGATCTAAGCAACTTGCGATAATGATATATATAGAGATAATTTCCAAAATGACTTCTAAATTCAAAAAAACCTTCACTATTCATTAAACGAAATTATGACTTTCTGAGGATGAAACTCATTATATCAAGATGCTGAGATTGGTGGAAGATTAATCATAGTAAAGCCCTTAGAAGGCTAAACATCTCCAAGAATCAGAAACATCAGCATGAGAATATGAGCGATCTTCACCGAAGAGCTCGACAACGGTTTATCGGCCAATAAACAGTTCCCATATACAGGGTGAAACCTTAAAGCAAACAGCAAGCGCAAGCAGATTGAAGTTTGCTTTGCAGCTCAAGTTAAGGAGTTCATTTCGTTTCTGTGGAACAAAAAGGAAACGATAGGGTTTTTGTTTGTAGTCCATTTGCTGAAATTTAATTTTTCTAGTTCCTACATTCCATAAGTACATTAGTACAGTAGTAAATAGTTGAGGGATTCAATTAGCATGAATTTAAATTTTTTAATGACTTCATTTAACGCGATTTATTTTGTAACCCACCGGCCAACGGTCATTTTCCGTTTCCGCTCACATGTTAAACAGCCATCACTACCCCAACTCCGTTGCCTAAAACCGACGAGCCGCAGACCAGTTGCACTTGCTGGATAATGCTAACGAGCTGCGACCGGTCCAACCACATAACCCACGACATTCACAACTTTTCGCTTTCTTTTTATGCGCTCAATTGCTGGCGTGTGTGCTCATATATATGTATGTATGTTTCCATATGTCTGAATGTGCATCTGCCTCAATGCATTTATTTGTAATTGTGCATGTCGCCGCGACCAAACAACGCTCATAAATACTCAATCATTTTGCCAAAAAACAACAACAATTTCCGGCAACAAAACCCCGGTCAAATGTGAAATGCAAGCGAAAAAGTGTGGAGCAGCGGTGTGAGGGGGGTGAGTGAAAAAAGCAAACGGGAAACAACGCCGCGACATGCAACAAACCAATTGAAGTTTGGAACACATGAATCGAACATGCAACATAATGTTGCAATATGTATGTACGCCGCGGCATATGTGGTTGTGTGACATATGCGCGCGGCATAGCACTTTGCGGCATGGCATGCCGTGGCATAGCATATTCTCGCTGCCAAAGGGCAAGCGTTCGCGTAAACGCAAATGGCAAATAAAATATATGTTTGTACGATGTACTTCCGTTCTAATGAAAATGTTCGCTCGTTTGCCAGGAAATCACAACAACAACAACAGCAGCACTAGTGAAAACAAAAAACCACTTAAACACACGCACATTTCTTCTTCGCCAACTCTTAACTAACTGAAAATACATTTCTCCTTCTTTTTGTTCTCTTTCGGCAGGCTGACACCGCTCAACATGCCCGATTATGCTGAGGTTGCATGTTCAACATTCAAAACGCCCAATGGCCCACTGGGACACGTAACGCCAAACGGAAATGCACATGCCATATTGCAGCAAACATCCGGTGGCAATGGTGGTGGAGTTGGTGCTGGTGTTGGTGGTATGGTTAATGGCAACAATGCGCCACTCAACGGTGGCATACACAATGCCAATGCGCTCTATGATAGCTGCGGCGCGTATGCAACAACGAATTTGGTCGCGAATGCCAAACTCTATCAGAATCGCTATGGCACAACTGCCGCGAAAACAACACCAGCCATGTCGGCCAACGCCACAGCCAACGGTAAGGCAATGCGCCAATTGAGCAATGCCAGCGGTGGCAATAACAACAATAGTCCAGCGCATAATAAACACGATGACTATCGCGCCGCTGGCATGTACTCGGCGCCACCGAGCGCACACTACGCCGGCCTCATCGATTTGGCCGCATCGAATCCTTTCAATGACAAAATGACCGCCTCCACTGCGTCTACGGCAATTTTGAGCGCCTCACCAGCGAAAAGCGCCAACAATAAGAAGTCGGACGCAAAGAGTCTGTATGGCGGCAGCTGTGCTGGCAGTCAGCAAAAAATCAATATCACCGAAAATAAACTGGATCTCATGAGCAACATTAGCCGCATTTCGCCCACACCGACCAATGGCTCGTGCGCCTCATCTGCCGCCACGGCGTCCAGCTCGGCGGGTAGTGATAGCGCGAGCGCAACATCCGGCGCGCTTATGCCGCGCATGAATCCCTTTAACACTGGCAATATGAATGCTAGTAACAGCAGTGGCAATGCTAATCAACGACAACTACAACAACAGCAACTACTTGCCGCCAGCAATGCGTTGCGGCAGGGACTTGGCGCCTTTGCCAGCACCACATTGGCCGCGCAGATGGTAACCGGCGGTGGCGCGGGCACTTTGCGTCGTCAGCGACATCCAAAAATCTTCAAAAGCGAAAATAACATTAACTTTGGCAATCTATATGGCAGCGGCAATAATGCAACAGCAGCCAGCAATAATAAATCACAACTGCTCATTAACCACATCGGCAGTGGCGGCGGCGGCGCTGGCAACGCGTTAACACTTAGCGCGGCCACAACTGGCAGCAGCGCCGCACATTTTGACTTTCTCACAGGCGGCGAAGATGGCGCGCTAAGCGGTGGGGGTGGCGGTGGCAGCGCGGCTTTAACTAACGCTATCAACGAGGCGGCTAGCGATTTTGGCGCCGCGCTTAGCACATCAACGAATCAACTGCTCAATGATTGGGCTTCCAGCGCCAGCGTCGCGGCGGAGCAGCAATCAAACACACATGCACCAGCGCAACACCACCAAGCAGCAACCCACCAACAAACGAATCAACAACATCCACACCAACAGAACTACAATCATAGCTTTGGCAGCAAACAGCCGAGCAAGCAGCATTTGTATGTGAAGGCGAAGGATGGCTCGTGGTCCACCGTATCCGCCGATGCCTATCAATCCTACAAGCAGCAGCAGCAGCAATCGCTGACACAAGGTGATAAACCGCAACAACAACAACAGCAACAGCAGTCATTAGCAACCGCAAGTCATAGCAGTAATTTTAATGCCAGCAATAATAGTTGCATTAGCAGTAGCAGTAATGGTAGTAGTAGTATTAATAGTAGTAGTCATAATATGGCGGGCGGAGCGGCTCAGAAGAGCTTTGATAGCTGCTTAAATGAATTCAATGCGTCGCTGCAGAAGGCTAGCGCTAATAATAGTAGTTCTAATTATAGTAATATGCCCGCCGCCCAACACACACCTACACACGTACAGCAATCGCAAGCGCAATCACAGCCAACAACAACAGCAACGAGCAAATATTTTAGCAGCTACGGCGCCAGCGATAAGGTGTAAGTCATGAGGCGTTGACGCGTTGCATTTCCACACACAGACATTTTTTCTCGAGTTCAGGAGCCAAATTTGTAGGTGGCGCTCACATTCCTAATTACAAAGCGCATTAATGTGTGTTATTAACGCTGTGCGCAATCAGAGATTTAGTTGCGAAGGCACACACACACTTGCTTAGAAGTGAAATTAGTGGCAGTACATAGTATTCAGCGCAAGCTGAGACCATAAATACATAAGAGAGTTAATAGGAGGTAAAAGAGATCATCTTGCGACAGAAGATAAAATGAGGTGAGTATAGTTGTTGGTGTTTTGGTGCATAAGACTGGTGGATACTGACATTAAACCAAAAAAATATTTATTGAAACAATATTCGTCAAGCACAAGATATAGCAAATATATGTATAGAGTTACTGGCATACATAGATTGAGATAGTATAATAAAAGCAAAAATATTCGAAAATGCACCGAAATTAAAGAAAAAGAATCCTACACGAGTTATAAAATAGCAAAAAAATAAATTCATATTAGACTTTAGAGGTAACATCTTCACATTGAGCTACACAAAAAATGAGAAATAAAACGTTTCATGTTACATATATCCGTGGAATGCTGTAGTTTTGAGAGAAGGGAGAGCACATATTCGGAACTAGCATGTCTTTAACAGTCTAAGTCGCTTTCAACTCCTTTACTCGTTCGCTTTCACGCTCTTTTCTACTTCAACAGTTAACGATTTCACAATTTTAGAAATCTAATTTTAGAGAAATTGTCTAGAACCTTTCCATAATTCCCAACCGGGACGATTTTTATGAAAACCAGCCCAGATAAATTAGCGAGTAGATAAATTTGGACGCGTAGCTATCACTAGCGATCCAGGTTCGAACTCGGAGATATGGAAACTCCATCAGTCCCTTCCAATATCTCCCGATCTATCTTTTGTTAGACTTATCTGCTGTTGCCAAAGGCTTTAAGCGACTGAAGCAGTCCATTTCTGTAAAAGTTATATGCGTCAAAATAGAATATGAACTATTTTGATAGTTGTCGAATAGAAGAGTCATCAAATTAAGAAGCAACTAGCTTTCGAAATCGACCTTACCATATTTATTTTATCTATACCAACGAAGCACAACAATATTTCCCTCTCGATGACTAAAGCTGACATATGTTCTTTCAAATCACTTTGAGTTATTATGCTGAATAAGCGATTAACGAACTAATATGAGCGAGTAATTAGATAACGAGTAAGGTTATTGTAAGTCACACACCCCCATAATTACTATATCAATTTCTATTGCCGGCACTAGATCATCAATTGCATTTATAGAAACCCAAAGTTTTCTATTCTACCAGATCCATGTGTTTTCATCTAAAAATTGGTCTTCAGCGACTCCAAGTGGATAAGTCTTCGATAATTTTAATTACAGTCTTTCTGCGTAAAATTTAAACTAGTGTGCTGTTCTCTAGATCTGAACTTTAGAAACCTCGAAATCTAGTCACTATGCAATGCCACTATGCACCTTAATACTACAACTTCGAACTGTGAATAAAATAATAACGAATATCTTTATGAGAATAGAGTTGTAAATAGTTGATATGCATTTAACAATGATTTGTATATGCTTTACTAAAGATATATAAGAAGCCGATAAGCAGATACTAAAGATTAAAAGCAAAATTATTTATAAAGAAAAAATAAATTAATGACTATATATACGAATAAAAATGTGAAATATAGGAGTAATATATATAAAAATTAATATGATATATAAGAAAGGTATATAAATATATATAAAGCAATTTGATGACGTAAAAGTTGAAAGCATAATTGAAACTCATACGAAATTTATAGGAAACTGCCAAAATGAGGGCATTTATTTATAAAGAAAACAAGATTTTATTGCAAATAAAAATAGAAAAGCACACAAACACACCACCACAAGTATCGAGGAGCAAAGTTTATTATAAACAATTAGAGGAAATAAAATCCAAAAGAGTAAAAAGAATTATGCAAAATATATGATGACACGAACACAGTATATTGAAAAGCAGCAGAAACTAAAGCAAATAAGAGAAAATACTTTGAAAAGATTAACAAAAAAATATTCTCAGATCTTAGAACACAGCAATGCTGCAGAATTAAGAATAAAAAATCAGAAATATTTACTTAAAAAATCTAGGAATTTCGCTCTCAAACACTCGAGCATGTACATAAATATATATGAGAATTATAGTTAGAACTTAAAACTCGAACCCTCCTGCTGATCCATGTAGCAAATATGTATGTAGTTGGAAGACCACAACACGTTGCACCGCATCAATCATGCAACAAACAAAAAATAAATTAAACAAACAAAAAAGAAAAGGAAAAAAACGAAGCGACAACGCACGCAAACTAGAAATTTATGAAGACCTTACCGAAAATAAAAACGAAAATAAATACACAAAACAAATATTATCGTACTCACCTATAATTATGTAATTTGTAATCTAAAGCGAGAACCCCCAACAACCCTCCACCTTTTTTTGCAGAGTGTAAGAGCTAAAACGAAATTTAAGTAAATGAAAATATTATGTACGAACGCTAATAATAAGGCTGTTAATTGTATTTGTAAAGAGTAATAATTAAATGATATTTAATTAACTATGTATTATATAAGCAAATTAAAAATTAAACCGAAGTAAATAAATATAATAATTATGCTGAATAAAATACAGAATTTTGTAGTTATTTTATTTTACTTAGTGATATGACAATCCCATAACTTCAAAAATTGTATGCTAATAGAACAAAAAAATCCTATCCTTTACCCTTGTTTAACCAAAATTATATTACTTAAATATAGAATATTTGATAGTTCTAGAAAGAAATTACAAGATTTTCTGAATCTTTCTTCGAAGACATCTTTAGCCTGGAAACCTTCTTAAAACATCGGAATTTATATGGATTATTATTTTTACTAAACAGTAGTGTAGTGTAGTATATATTTGCTATTATTGTCTCCTGGTCCATTTCACAACCTTTCAGAAGTAATTCTCCAAACATGACAAATGTTGATGGAACACCTTACCCCAATTTATTAGCCGTTTTTTGTGTTTAATAGGGAAACAATCCTACTGTTTGGTTATGGGAGCTTGGTAATTTGGAGAGAATTGCCAAAAAGCGACTTCTTAAGGTTGGTATAATCTAAACAAGAAGAATGTCCTTGGAAATGCGACTAAGACCTCAAATGATCAAAGAATAAAATCAAATAAAAAAGTGTACAATTTATATCAAACTGAAGAATCCATAAAACTCCGGCCCAATTAAGACACTGAACAGACCAAATTTTTCGAATTGGACCCCAAATGATAGTGGGTCATGTCAAGAAAAATGAAACAATCATTATCAAACTGATGAATCCCCTTACAGTAGTGATTTGGAAGTGAAATGCTTTCATGGCTTTCATGGCTTTCTCATCTGATCCGAAATAGTTACATAATACATTAGAAATACGTTTTTCATTGTAGTCTATCTCAGTAGTCTATCTCAGACTAAACCAAGACCTTCGGAAATTGATGTGAAAGAATCTATTTTTCTTCAAAAAGAGGTAGGTACGGACGAAAAAATCTGCAAAATGCTTTCGGAATATTGTAGAATGAGATTTTTAAAGAACTAAAACTAACGATCCGAAAATAACACGAAAATATTTAATTTTTTTAAATTTGGAAATTGATTTCAAAGTATCTCTAATAATTATGGACGAAATCCGTAAAAAATCAAAAAATAATTTCAGAATATTGAAGAATGGGATTTATCCTAAAACTGGCCGAAAATAATAAGAAAGTTCATGAAAGCTTTAATATGTGAAAGCTCTATAAATCGATGTTACACAAACTCACACCCGACCGATTCAACGCGTCACAAATCAATGACGAATTTTATAAATTGGACTTCATGTCCACTATATACATTGGATCTGGCCCTAAATGACTTTATATTGGTCTTGAGACCAATCTAATAAAAAAAAGTGTTCTCGAAAAGATGGTTATAATCGGTATATCACTGCCGATGGAAGCTACGATGAATCATAAATCGATTTTCTTTAAGAATAATTTGAGAAATAATTTATTTTTTTTAGAATAGAGTAGAGAAATTATTATTTTTCTATTTTGCATCTTCAAACAAATATTTTATTTATTTATTACAATTTAAAACATTTTTTAAAATTTATTTTCGGTGTCAAAATATGTTAAGTTTTTCTTAGTAAATTTTCACAAATTTTGAAATCACTAACTCAAATTAAATCATTGATAAATAATAGCTTAATTTGGCAGAAAGCAAATAAAATCACCGCAAAATTGTTAGACAATTAAATAGTTAAATTTTATTTAATAAAGCTTAAACAGCCGAGCTGTTAAATTGGTATGCCAGCAAAAACACGCAATTATTACAATTCATTAAATTTTTATTTGAACACATTTATGAGCATTTGATTTCACTTAGCACACATTCGCACGTTATTTCGCGCATTTCGCACACACGCACAGCCATAGTCATTTCATACATTTCATTGCATTGCATTTCATTTCATATCCTTGCATGGCCTTTCATGTCATTACATTATTCATTCACTCAAATGCCAACTCAGTTAAATTTAATTGCAGCCACAACAATTTGGCCATTAAAACGTCGCCACAGCGCCTACATCGTTTTGGATAATTCCATGGATTTTATCATCTAAATGTGGACCGCAGCGCACACACCCACCCATTTCAGTTCATTCTTTCCACATTTTTAAGCAATGGATTACAACAACAACAATATTAGTACTAACATAGCAACCACCGGCAACACAGTCGATTTGTGCCGCAACTCACCCCTCTTCAGTTTTGGACTCACCACCCTTGTGGGTGTAAGGACACGCAATGACCGCTTGCGCCGCGTTCACCGTCACAATAATTAAGTAATATTTCATTGCAAAGCAGCCAGCGAATATTGTAAATACTTTTTGGGGCTAACATAATGCTCGGTTGCGATTTACACCGACAGCGAAGCCACCTACCAGCCCACGGCACAGACAGCTGGCGACCACAATTTATGCAAAATGCGCATGCAAATGCTAGAGAGTGCAAGTAAAAATTTTGGAAAACATTTGGAAAACGATCGGACCATCAGCAAGTGGCGTACGCTACGCTTTCGGTTGCATTAAGCGCCGCAACAACCGTTAGGCACAACCACCAATCCATCCAACCTACCATAACCATTCACTCAGCTACCCACCTACCCACCAGATGTAAATGTAACTGTACAAGTTAGATTTCAATTAACCTAAAATACATTGCTGTATCATTTAAATTTTAGCATTAACGGTCCGGCTGCCCCTGCAACATGCAACAAATGCATGCATATTTACAGCAATTCCAAAGCAAAATGTACTAAATAGTAGCCTTCCATGCCGTCTCTCACTACCTCATTCATCTACTCTCTTCCCTCGTCCTCTTTAATGGTATTTTGTGCTTTCATATTTATGACTGTAGCGATGTTAGTGGCCTCAGCGTGTAACATGTGGCATGTGGCAACATATGTTGCTTCGAAAATAGCAAATACCAAATCACAAATAACATTTTGTTTTTGCCATAGCATTAGATTATGGTTGTTGTTGGCGCAAATTCATTTGTCGACAAATGAAATGGAATACCGGTATGAAATGGAAATGTAGCACATACATAGCAATCGGACCGTACATGCTCGAAAATGCATACCTACATAAGTGAGTAAATAGTAATATGCCACAAGGCCGAACATATCTCTTTCTAACTCAAGTCACTAGGAAGATACCAAGAGATTATGTTCCTTTCTAGAAAACCTTAGATGTAAAGATCCTAATTAACAGCCAAATTTTAATCTCCGAAGAATGTCAGGTATAAAAATCCTTCCATGAAAACCTACATCTTGATCTAGGTAAGGGGCGGATAAGGTGGGTTGTTGGTTCATCATAGAATAAACGAATCGGAGAACGGCTGCCTTACTTAATGGCTGGACTTCACGGACTTCGATGAACGCTGGTTTAGCGGTTCCGAAATCCTCCGATTACTAACAATCTAAGCCAAGTGGCACAAATGTTGAGATCTAGAGTCTGTAAATGACATACCTTTAGTCATCCAGTCTCACCGGGTGTGTGGGTCGCCTCAACAGTTTTGTGACCCCTAAAATACTTTGTCGTTACATGACGGATTCGTTCTTTAAGAGTTCTTAATTTCATAAAAAATTGATATACAAATTTACAAGTTTGACTGTTTATCCCATGGTCTATCAGTAAACCTATTATCATCAGGAAAAAGGAAAGACCTGAACTGTTGATACTACTCACTGTTTCGAAGATTTAGAACCAACTGCTGGATGCATATGGTTACTTTAACGGAGCTTTTGGTAGGAAGTTCGCTTTTTGGGTTCCCTATCCAGGGTTACAAGTATAGGAATATGCATACAGGAGTTGATCTTAAATCTTCTGTGTCGAAATCTCCGAAGCCCAGTGGTTCGAACCAGTTCTTCAAATATTTCGGAACATAGCAGAAGGTTCTTTCGGGAGTATACTACAATTTAGTTGAAGGTGTCAAAATTGGCTGAATTTCAAAACAAAATAAAGTTAATAAATTCATCGCTTCTTACTAGTTAGAGCCAAAGTTTAATAATTTAATAGTTCAGCTCTCATTCACAAACGAAACTAAACACGAAACAAGAGTTAGTGCGCCCAAAATTATGCTTTGGCTACTTTGAATGCAAAGCACTCAGCAGCACTGAACTGTGAACCAGAGAAGCGCACACAGAGCTTTTACTCAAATTTCTGTAGCCACTGCTGACCACCACCACTCGGCTTACTCAAATTATATTTGTAGGCGTTGGTGCATTCAGTCGTAACTTTATGACCCTCTTATAATAGTTACGCAGCAGTAGCGCCTTCAACAGCCGCCCTCTTCTCAGCACAAGCTGAAATTACTATTTACCGCTAGCGAACTACTGCTTGACTTGGTCACTTGCCACAAGCGGGGGCTGTGTTGCTTGTATTTACTCGTACAAATTATTTGTATCCCTCACACCAAAGCACCCGATTCCCTAAGAGCTTCTTTAGTAGTTCGTAATGTCTATTGCTGTCGCTACGATAGCAGTGGTGTATAGTTATATTTTATGCGGCTCGCCTGTGCCATGAAGAGTAAAGAGCTTGTTTTAGTTTTTTACGATGTCCTGTCGTTTACATTATCCTCTTTTTATATTGCTCGTTTATATAGAGAGAGAGCGCAGGCAGAGGCGTAATGGCAACTAAACAGCAGTAACATTATTGACAACTATCTTCGGCTATTACTTGGATATAGCAACTACAAGTATGAACGCTTGGTCGGACGGTATTTGAAGATATGTATTTAGCACAGCAAAACATGCAACAACAAGTATGAAATAGTCTTGTAATCATTATTGTTGCTATGAAGCTCCCGGCTCACCATTCAAGCTCATCATCATCATCATCAGCGTCTGCATCGTCAGCCAAACTAATGGCCTATAAAAGAATCAATTTTCAATACGTTTAGGCTGCCGGCCACCCTAGGAATACACACGCAGCCCCACGAATAGATAGTATCCTGTTGAACAATAGCTCGTTCGCTGCTTTGAAGGTCGCTTCTGGCAGTCACTAAATGCTACGTCTAACGGTCAGCATTCTGCCGCACGTCTGTCAGTTGCCGATGTGCTGATATTGTTAAAACGCTGCCCTTAACAAAATGCTGCGTGGCTCAAGACTTCATTGCTTTATATTTTCTTTCTTTTTTTTCAATATTCTAGTTTCCTTTGGCGTTATTTATCCAATACAAAAATATTGTCGTAATAAACCCCACGCTTTTATTAAGGGTTAAGCAGCAGCATGTCAGCACTTTAGTTGTAACTAAATGCTGAAAAGCGCTCGCAGTTTCTTTTTTCAAGCTGCCTTGTTCTCAGCAGTCCCTTCCTGTAACTATTTGTATGTTTGTGTGGCAAAAATTTATGTTATCAATAAAGTTCTTCGGCTATGGCAGCAAGCCGGATTATTAGCAGAAATAATGGCTGACTATCATTGACTTCGCGGCAACAAAAGGGTTAATGGGTTTTAAGTTGTTGACACTAACAAGCTGTTAGTTGGCACATAATAATAAAGTAAGTAAAATAACATTAGTTGATGACTTGCAATTTAAGTTTGAAGGGAGTGGAATTTGCAGAAATTGTAGCATTGTCTTTAAGCGGCGGAGAGATGATTGGTTTGGGGAGTCTAAGGTACAAAAATCGGTCCTTCAAAAGCAATTCAGCTTAATTATTCTTCAGTAATTAGTATATGAAGAAGCTTTCAACTATTAAGGTAATCGGATTTTAGTATATTATTGATGGAAACTTTAAGGTTAGGTTCAACCCACAGCGGATTGGTCAAGACGTCTTTTATTGTTTGATACGACAACTGCCCATAGCTTCATATGTGACAACCCACACCGAACAAGACTAGACAAAAATGCATATTCGCTTAGTTTGAGTTCAAAGACGATTTTGACTAATCCGGTGCGGGTTGAGCCTTAGAGATAGATTTTGTCGAATGAAATCATGGTTACACTGATTTCGTTACATCTTATGGCAAACATGATGAAAGACCTCTCAGTGTCAGTTTTATTCGTCATTACTTCTGTATTTATTGCTCAGTTCAGGAAGTAATTTCAGAAAGAACGATCTTTCGTTGGATTATATAGTTTTCGATATTAAGAATGATATCATGATGGAAAAACCAGTCTCAACATGGAGGTTCTGGCCGTGTCTTAGAAGCATACAAAATAAGTTTAATATTTATTATTAGACAGCTATGGTCTTCCTGAGGTCATATAAGAGGTTTACTGTTAAACTACTTCAAAAATATCTAGTTAAGTTAAGCAATCATCTGTTGTGGATAACTCTATGGCGGACAATTTCTTGATAATGTTTCTAGAAGAGACTAAAAAGTTCAGGAACATTACCACATATGATTTCATAAGCCTCTGAAAACCAGAAAGCAATAAAGCATTTATTTTCCTACTTGACCAATTTACTTAATCCAAAATAAAGAAAAGTCATCCATTTTATTACACATATTTTCGAAACAAAAATTACTACCGTTAGAAACAATTAAAACCGATTTATATTGCCAATAAATGTCATTGAAACCGTAAAAGCATTTAAGCAAAGAAACGAAATTTATTTCTAAACTTCGACTATGAAATTTTTATAGTACTTGACCGTTTTCAATCACTTTTAGTTCCTGCAAAATCAGCCAAAAAGCTTGAACGTCATAAATTTATATTGTAAACGTTTTGCCAACTGAAAGCCATTGCAGTAAGCATTGTTGACCTTTATGCATTTGATTGGGCCGGAAGAGACGAATGGAAATGGTCAAAGCTGAAAGGAAAAAAAAAGCAAAGGCAATGCAAGCAAAAGTCATATTTTTACGACCTTTAGCAGCGTAATATTTAAGATTTTACGATATCGAACTAATTCTATGTGATTCCGGTATAAAAGGGGGCAGACACACAAACACATAAATATGTGAGCATGGTTTATGGGAGTCCAAAAAGGGCATCATACCCCAACGGGGCAAGTGAACGACGCACAAAAACAACATGTCGAGTATATCTACGCATTACATATGTACATCGATAAGGAAGTGCACAGTTTTCTGCAACTCATGCGAATTGCTAACAAATTTGATGTCATAAAGTGTAATATTGCTAAATCCATACTTTTACGACTCGGACCATACATACCTCACACATAATCTAACAAACAAAAAGAAATTGCGAATACATAGTAAACGGAAGTCAGAAGAACGGCCGTTGCGATTTAAGGCAACAACATGGCAATAGCAATAATAAGAAGGAATTGTTTGTGTACCAGAAAAACAAGAGTAAACCGTACTCTTGGAATAGACGTCAGCACAGAAGTAATAAAAATTATCAGCAAAGTAAAATCGGAAGAAAATATTTTCCAGTCATGTACAGCTGACCAATGAAAATATTTCTGGTGTACTGTCCAATGTGGAACCTTCATCAGGTAAACAGTACAGAGTTTGGTTTCAGAGAAATAATAATTTTGATCCGTTAAAGAATTTTGAACAGATTTTGTCAGAACATCAGGTTGAAAATACTAAAATTTACTACCGAAATTCGGAGTACGTGGCCTCAGCTTTAAGAGCGCTACATCAAATTTTTGATCGGTTCATTTCTGGTAGAATGTCTTCGTCAATAAGCAAAATTTGCGTTATTCGTCAGGCAGTAATCCACACTTAATCCATGACTCATCATTACATTCCGAAAAAAATACGTTTGGTGAGATTTATGGACCGGTGGCGTCATTTCGTCGTACATCTTCCGTTATGATCAACTCCGGTACGTTACTGTGAATGGGAATCGCTACCGCTTAATGATAACCGAACATTTTGGCCCGAATTCGATGATTTGGACTTGGACAATTTGTGGTTCCAACCGGACGGCGCTACAAGCCACACAGCGAATGTCACAAACGATTTATTGAAAACCAAATTTGGTGAACAAGCTATCTCACGAAATGGCCCAGTTATTTGGCCACCTCGGTCGTGCGATTTGACGCCGTTAGACTATTCCCTGTGGGATACGTTAAGTCTATGTTCTATGCCAACAGGCCAACGACGATTGATGAACTTCGTACAAATATCGAACGTGAAATTGCAGTCGAAAAGAAATTGAAAACCGTCGAAAATTGGGTTCAACGTCTGGACTTCTGCAAGGGTGCCCATGGTGGCCATGCAAAAATATTGAGTTCCATACATAATGGTATCAAATGAACTTTCACAGGAATAAAGAATTTCATTGTTTTTGATTTATTTAAAAAAAATTGTAGCGCTCTTATTGAAAAGGCAGTTACCAAACAAAATATCAATAATTTCACGGGTCCAAGTACGCAAATTTATAAATGTTATATCATAACCGATCGGGTCCTAGTCATATGGTTGTAGTTGACGTAGTATTTATCTGAAATCCTGTCACCAAGGTAAGTAATTTCATCGAACTCTAATACTGAACGAAACGATATGTTTCGACGGTCACTGACTAAAGGATGGGTAGGTGTCACTGGGTATGAAAATTGCGGGATCATACTTATATTATATCACGATTTCAGAACTCTTTTATAACTATATATATAGATATATCTACTAACACCTTAAAAACCTTAAGATTTTTGAGTAAAAAATTTGTGAATTTTTTCAGCAGAAGATTACTGACTTCAACTCTCTCAAATGCTTTGCAAATTCCCTTCTACTATATATATGTAAGTATTTATGCGTATATCCGCTCAGTGTCGGATTGAAAAACTATCAACTTCACCATTCTGCTCTAAGCAAAAACCGCTACAAAAAGAAGCTACTTTTGTGCATTCTAAGCACAAATACTAACATACAGAAAGCATTGTCACTGTCTTAAGGATATATGCATACCTAAATCATACTCGTATATACTGCAACAGTATGTATCGCATTATACGAGTATCCACTATTTCATGTTAAATTACTTCCGCCGTTTTTGTCAGCATATCACACCGAAGACTAAGTGATTATGAACAAACATACACACAAACAAATATGAAGTACTTGCCACCGGATGTTGTCATAGCGAGTATGTTGTTTTTGCTGTTTGTGCGTAGATTTTGTCTAATCGCCTACAGTACATTTAGTTGGTTGGTCGGTTGGCTGGTTTGACGGTTGGTTAGTTCGTTGTTCCTTGTTGGTTTTTGCTGTTTTCCCGTTTTTATGCTTTATTGCTGCCCATTTTCATTGTCGTTTGGTTTTTATGTCGCACTCGACTTGCTGCGTTCCTACCACTACTATCTCCCACTCCATTAATGCTCATGCGAGTATGTTTACTAGTAGCTTTGGTATACTTGAATAAACGCTCGTAATTTTATGTCTATTTTGTCACTATCCAACCGGTTCGAGTTTGTCTTGCTCTGCGTAAGCGGGTTTCCTCTCATTAAAATGTCATAAAACTCTGCCTGCACTGCAATTTCTCTATCTCAGCAAATGTTGATAACAAAATTCGCTTGCCTACGGAGTTTGTTAGGTTCATAATTGTTGATGTATGTATGTATGAGAGAGTGATAATATATTATATGACATATGTATGTGTATGGAATTTGGTCTGGGAGATTAACTTAAATTATTTGGGACAAGTATAATAAGCTACACACTTTATTATATTTAGAAGTGCTTAACATGAATTACTGAGTAAATCCCTCAGCAAATTTTATAACCTCGAACAGCATATCGAGTCAAAATTCCTTCTTCTACTTCTATATATGAAACTCATAGCATGAAATGTAGGTTTCCAAATTAAAAGTAATTAAAACTAGGGTCTAATAGAAAAATTTCCTACCATAAAAGTGATAAAAATATGGAATCACCAACATAAAATAAAATTAGACCAAAGAGGCAATAAAATTTTTCGATTTCAAATTGTTACTTAGACTAATCTAGTTTTAACAAAAACAAACTGATAGTAAAAAGAAAAGGCCATCTAGAAACAGAAAGACATAGAAAGTTCTATTGCAAATCTTGGAAAGAACTAGCATTTACCTCTTCAGTGATTTTTTAAAGACCCTCCAAGTGGAAATCTGAACTAAATCCAATATGAAGACTGCCATGAATGCCATGTCCAAAAACTTACAACCTTCAGATCAAAAACCTCAATCTGTACCACCCCATAATTGTACCAGACCATAATTTCTCTAAGTTGTCTTTGGAACCCGTCCGACCATTAAACAGATTTCTGAAGGACGTAAGGTTTATGATGGAGGCTTAATTCTTCTTCCGGAGGATATTTTTTCTCTAAACTTTTAAAACTGTATTTAACTGTGAGACGCAAATATACTGTATTCAAGTTATCTTTTTTATACTCTCGCAACAAAAGTTGCTAAAGAGAGTATTATAGTTTTGACCACATAACGGATGTTTGTAAGTCCTAAAACTAAACGAGTTAGATATAGGGTTATATATACCAAAGTGATCAGGGTGACGAGTAAAGTTAAAATCCGGATGTCTGTCTGTCCGTCCGTCTGTCCGTCCGTGCAAGCTGTAATTTGAGTAAAAATTGAGATATCTTAATGAAACTTGGAACACGTATTCCTTGGCACCATAAAATGGGCGGAATCGGTCCACTGCCAAGCCCACAAAATGGCGATAACCAAAAACACATAAAGAGCTATAACTAAGCCATAAGTAAAGTTATGATAATAAAATTTGGAACATAGGATCGCATTAGGAAGGGTCAGATTTGGATGTAATTTTTTTGAAAAAGTGGGCGTGACCCCGCCCCCAAATAGGTTTTTTGTATATATCAATAAACCTATATAAACCAAACTTTCTGAATTCGTTTCTTTTAGCCGTTTCCTTATACAGTGCAAAAATGAAAAAAATCGGATAATAACCACGCCCACCTCCGATACAAAGGTTAGGTTGAAAATGACTAAAAGTGCGTTAACTCACTAACGAGAAACGTCAGAAACACCAAATTTTACATAAGAAATGGCAGAAGGAAGCTGCACTAAAAGTTTTTTACAAAATTGAAAATGGGCGTGGCGTCGCCCACTTATGGGTCAAAAACCATATCTCAAGAACTACTCGGCAGATTTCAATGAAATCGAGGCGAAATCGGTTCACAACTACGCCTACTTCCCATATAACTCAATTTCATCTGATTCCTTCACTTTATAAGATATACATAAGGAACCAATGAAGATAGCGAAATAAAACTTTACACAAACACTGTATGTGAGCTGTGACATCACTTGTAGAAAAATTGTCAAAATCGGACCATGACTTTTCAAGGCCCTTGATATCAAACATGAAGAACTCAGTGCCTAAGGGTAATTTTTCACCGAAAATATAGGTAAATCTCTAAATAAATTGCGAGAGTATAAAATGTTCGGTTGCACCCGAACTTAGCCTTTCCTTACTTTCAAAGTAGAACAAAAAATTGAAAAACAAAATTAACAGAAAAGCTAGATAAAGTTAAATTATGAAACCAAAACAGTGATATGAGTTCTTCATACCAAGGAAGCATTGGAAGAATGTTTCGAGCCTTATTTCTTTGGCAATCGAGAAGAAAACTATATAATCAGAAGCAAAACCTATCCAAATTATTCAAATCTAGACCTTCACCTATATGATGTTAAGTTTTCGGCAAAAATAATCGAATAAGAAGGCTGCGTTAATCCAGCATTCACTGAGGAACCAGTTTTGATTTTGATAAAGTAACTAACAAAAAATAATATTAAGAATGTCTCAAATACTGACTTCCAAACAAAATTACCTCATCTACTACATATAAGCCATCTTCCTATACCCCACTTATACAACAAAATGTCGAATTGCAAATCAAGCCAATTAAAAAAATAAGAAATTTTTGATTTCTAACTTTCAACATTCGACATTCGTAAAATAAATACCAACAACATTTTCTTTTGGGGATTTACACATTAAACAAATAAACAGAAATCTTCCACCAACGGCATGAAAACGATTAGTTTAGTTGAAGAAGGAAACGGGCGCGTCCCAAAACAGTTTTGCTTGTTTAATTAGAAAATACGACAAGTCAGCGGGAGAGGCTTTGGGTCCGAGACACTTTTATATATGAGTGTGAGGAGAAGAATATACAACAACAATACAGAATGAAATTGAAAGTGAACAGCACATGGGACAATTAATGCCGTTAAGTGGGTAGTTTAGCCAAGGAGGTGGAGAAGAGTTGCGGTGAAGCGCCGTAAAAACTTATGTCTCTGGCGAGTGAAGTTCAGTTCGCGAGTGAAATTGGTGAGTGTACCTGCGGCGAACGGCGCTGTTAAAACATTTTACCCGCTGGCTTTTCCGATGGGTTTTGCCTTGGTTGCGCTTTTGTTTTAAATGGCTGTGGCGCTGAAGAAATCACAAATTTTAAATAAACCCCACAGCAGCGAGCTCTTTATGCTTGGATTGGAGCAAATAAAATATTTTAGTTTAACTGTTTTTAGCATTTTTTTTTTTTATTTTTGAATGTGTTTTATGGGTTTATATGTTCGTGGGTGCAATGAGTGGCGGATTCCTTATTGTTTGTTGTGTCTAAAATGGTACAGCAAACTGAAATATTTTTGTTGTAGAAGCTGAAGATATTCTCCAAATAATTTGGAGAAACTTTGGTAAGTAGACAATCGTTAGCATTCGGATAAAAATTGGATCCGTTTCGGTTATATGAACCCGATAGCCGTAGTGTTAAGAAAGCGGATCAACATATTTTATGGATTGATCCATGACTTACCGATCCAAACAGGTTAAGATCGCCGAAGTAATAGTACTTGGCCGGATAAAATCCGGGACAATTCCGGTATCGTAGAACAGGCTGTTGAGGGGTCCATTGAACCATCATATTGACTTTATTACATTCCGGTTCTAACGTTAGGATATGATTACAATTCAATTCCATTCGTCTTTCGTCTTAACCTTACCTAATACCATTTCTCTGCATAGCTACTTAACTGCTTCCGTCCATCCATCTAAGTAGCAACTTTCGCTAGAGACGGCCTTGCCGGCTCTCAGTTATTTTGATGTTATTGTCGGTGTGCAGCGCATTTGACGTTTACATTTCACATCTCCCTTCTGGGAGCTCAAATTAAATTGGACTGTTTTGCGTTGATGTTGCGCTTTTCGCTTTTCAACTGCGGCCACCCGTCCACAGCTGCGCCAGTATCACTTACACTTTTACCTACAGAAAGCGAATAGTACAGCCAATGTAGTGGTTGCAAGGCGGTTTTACTGCACCATTGGTTAGTTGGGTAGCCGGGCGCTGCTTTCCGGTAAGTGCGTGTGCCTTCTGGGAGCTGACTTCGGTCGCTTACAGCCGCACTCACCGCCTGCTCCCTTTTGGTTTAGTTGGTGTTTGGGGGTTTCCATTTGTATGCATTTGCTTGCCTTTCTCTCATTCTGCTTCTCTTCAGCTTTGCTGTGGCCTTGACTGTGCATATTTTTGTTGAAATTAAAATGCTTGTTTTCACTTTATGCAAATTGTTCGTAATTTCGAGCGCAATGCTCGTCAGCAAATAAACAAAAACGACACAGAACAAAAATATAAAAAATTAAAGCAAATATTTGCTCAAATGAAAAAGCACTCACTCACACTCGAACACTCACACTCAAATGTAGCCTCACGCACACCTGCACAATTTGTGTTGGCTTTAAAATGATTTGGCCATCTATTGGCACACACCAGTGGCAGCGCTCTTCTCATTGTTGTCTGACTAACTGCCGCCGCTTTGAATGCGTGTGTGTGTATATGTTTGCTCTGCGTTTTCCACTCATATTTACCTTGCATATTTTCGTATGCGCTTATTTTGTGTATTTTCGCATTTGTTTATGTTTTCTTTTGGGTTTTTATTGACGTCGCCGCCGCCGTCGCTGTCGCTGCTGTCGTTGCCGCCGCCGCCATTGCCATTTGTTTTTGGTCTCTTGAGGTTTACGAGATATTAAAATGTTTTCACAAGTGCTTAACTGTCTTTGCGCTGTCAATTTAAATTAAAATCATGCAAAGTCAACAATGGAAAATGGTGGCTCATTTTGTTTGCACTTAACTTTTGGAATTACGTTTGAGTGGCGGTTGGGGATGAGGCAAGCGAAAGTTTGACTTGCCTTTTTATGGGTTATGTGTATGAAATAATTGGTGAATGCGTGAGCGGTGTTTCGAAATATTCAGAGCATATGTTTTGTAGGAAAATTTTGTTTAAAAGGCAAGTTATCAGTACCAACATTCATGAAAAAACGAATAAAATAAATTTCCATTAGATCTTGGAAAATCTTCTCTTATTCAATTCAAAATATTCATATGAAATCTGCTGATGACACAGTATAAGAAATCAAGAAAATCTCAGAAAACAAGTAAGTAAGAGCTAAGTTCGGTTGTGTCCGAACATTTCATACTCTCGCAATTTATTTATTTAATATTATATAACAGACAATTTGACCCATATATTCGTCATATAAATGGTATAAAGTCCGTTGAAAGTTGGAAAGCCTAATATTATGTTAGAAGCACCGAGGTCCTCATGTTCGATATATGGGGCCTTGAAAACCTATGGTCCGATTTCGGCGATTTTTAGAAAGGGGTTGCCACACTATAAATGCAGTATTTATGCAAAGTTCTGTTCCGATATGTTCACTAGTGCTTACTTTATATAATATATTGTAAAGTAAACGATTCAGATGGACTTCAAAGTTCTGGTATATAGGAAGTAGGCGTGGTTGTGATCCGATTTGGCCTATTTTCACAACATATCATTGGGATGTAAGAAAAATATTACAAACCAAAATTCATTGAAATTGGTCGAGTAGTTTCGGAGATATGGTTTTTGACCCATAAGTGGGCGGAACCACGCCCATCTAAAATTTTGTATACCAATTTGGGTGGAGTACCTTCTTTATAATGAAATTTAAGATTTCTGGTGTTTTCCCTTACTGAATTAAAGCATTTTTAGTCATTTTCAACATTACCTTTGTATGGGAGGTGGGCGTGGTTATAATCCGATATCGTCCATTTTTGATTATATAAGAAAATGCATGAAAAAATTGACTCCTGAGAATTACGTTGATATACCTTTAATAGTTTACGAGATATGTACAAAAAAACTTAGCAGGGGGCGGGGCTATACCCACTTTCCCAAAAAACTTACATCCAAATATGCCCCTTCCTAGAACAATCCTTTGTACCAAATTTTACTTCAATAGCTTTATTTATGGCTTAGTTATGGCACTTTATGTGTTTTCGGTTTTCGCCATTTTGTGGGCGTGGCAGTGGTCCGATTATGCTCATCTACTATGGTGACAAGAAACAAGTGTTCCTAGTTTCATCAAGGGATCTTAATTTTCAAGTTACAGCTTGCACAGACGGACGGCCTTTCAGGTTATTCCATATTTTTTATATCGATTCAAAATTTGTCCAGCGAGTTAAGGCAATTACACACCTCGCATCAACAAAACCACATCACTTCAACAGAAATCATGTCCCATATCACGTTCACGTCACCAAAAATATCACATTGAAATAAAATAATCATAATCAGATAATATGATCATTAAAATCATCTTACATCACGTCATCAAAGCAAAGCAATCCGAACACTCATATATACATATATCATATCCTATCAAACGAATGAAGTCACATAATAAAAATCACCTGATGTCACATCGTCTTAATAAATACAAAATAAAAACCAATCACGTGATTTTGTATCATACAACTTCAAAACAAATCTCGTCTTTCACATGATCTCAAAAGAAATCATATTATAGCACATCATATCACTTTGTAACTGATCCAAGCGAATCTGGTAACGTCATAACAATTCATAGCAAGCAACAGCACGTTAATTAAATAAAAAAATAACGTCACGTTATTCGCGAAGCGAATTTGTCTGGAGGTGAATGAGGACAAGACGAAATATCTCCTGTCATCAAGCAAACAGTCAGCGCATTCGCGTCTTGGCTCCCACGTCACTGTTGACAGTCATAACTTCGAGGTCGTAGATAATTTCGTATACCTGGGAACCAGCATCAACAACACGAACAATGTCAGCCTCGAAATCCAGCGCAGAATAACTCTTGCCAACAGGTGCTACTTTGGACTGAGTAAGCAATTAAACAGTAAAGTCCTCTCTCGACGAACCAAAATCAAACTCTACAAGTCGCTTATCATTCCCGTCCTGCTTTACGGTGCAGAAGCTTGGACGATGTCAACATCAGATGAGACGACACTAGCAGTTTTCGAGAGGAAAATTTTGCTCAAGATTTATGGTCCTCAGAACATTGGCAACGGCGAGTACCGCAGACGATGGAACGATGAGCTGTACGAGTTATACGACGACATTGGCATAGTTCAGCGAATAAAAAGACAGCGGCTACTCTGGCTAGGTCATGTTGTCCGAATGGACGAAAACACTCCAGCCCTGAAAGTGTTCGATGCAGTACCCGCCGGAGGAAGCCGAGGAAGGGGAAGGCCTCCACTCCGTTGGAGGGACCAGGTGGAGAGCGACCTGGTTACACTTGGGACCTCCAACTGGCGCCGAACTGCGAAGGAGAGAGAGAGATGGCGCACTATCGTCGATTCGGCTATAACCGGCTAAACGGTTGCAATGCCATTCACATACATACATATATATATGTATATATGTATATTACCAGAACCGGAAATATGGCAAACGGATATGGGGCACCCGGAACCGGATATGTTTCATCCGGAACCGAATATGAGTATTGATGTTACCGGGGCAACCGGATATGGGACATCCGGAACAGGATATGGGGTGTTGATGTTACTGGAACCGGATATGATGTTACCTAAAACGGAAATAGGACAACAGGATATCGGTATTACCAGAACTGGGACCGGTGGACGGATATGAGGTGGACATCCGAAACAGGAAATGTTACAGGATACCGTAACTGGAAATGGGGCACCCACATATGATGTTATCGGAATCGGATACGAGGTGGGCGGAAATGATGTTACCGGAACCGGAAATTCGGCAACCGGATATTGATATGATGATAATGACAGGAACCGAAAATTATATTACACGCCCGGATACTTAGATAAGGATGTTACCGGAACCGGAAATGATCCAACCGGATATGGGGGCAGCCGGATATGAGTTACCGGAACCGAAATGGGTCAACAGGAACAAATGATGAGCGATATTGCTATTTTTAAATCACTGTGATTTTGTATTGCTATTGCGATCGCAACAAAAAAACCGAATTTATGAGCATTTGTTATTGCTATTGCTCCTGAAGTGTGATTCCTACTCTCCGAACTGCTATTGCTACTGAACTGTGATTGCTACTTTTCCAACTGCTATTGCAACAGTGATCGAATTAGAATTACTGAGCTCCTATATGCACTGTGATCAAACTAAAATTATTGGACTGCCATTGCAATTGTAGTTCACAGCTTTTTACAAAACTTGATCGCAGTTGCTATATGCGATTATTCAATCACAGTTAAAAAATCATCAGAAGTGAAATATCGTTCATCACTACATCACATCAATTTATATCAAATCAAATCAATCACGTTATATCAAGAAAACACCGTGTTAATTTATCATATTGCATCATATCATCTTACTGTTTCATATCATACTAAATGATTAACATCACATCACATCTAAACAAGTCACGTCACATCATATGGGTATACATCACATTAATAGTATTATATTGTCTGATAAAATTATTTAAGCAAAGAGATAAAGCATTCGTAAGAATAAATCAATAATATAAGAAACTAAGCTGTAGTATTGGGCAATATGTAGATAAAACAAAAATATTAAATTGAGATTTACTTTAAATTTGAGTAAACAACACTTTGGGACTAAAATTCAAACATCGAACGTAGAAAAATAGCAAAGTGACACAGGAAAAGCTTCAACCAACAACCATTTCAAGTGAAATTACCATAACTTCCTGTTAGACCGCTTCCACCTGCAAACACCTACTCGAACTAATAAAACACGTATCTCGCATAGTTTTGTAGGTATTGCTTGGACAAGTCACCGGTATGCAAAATCACTGTTTCCCGTCTAGCCAGCGACAATGACCAACATCATACACACATACAAACAAAAATGCATGCAGCAAGGAATACAAAAAATTAAAATAAAAATAGAAATAATTTAGAACAACAAATTTTCATGACAATTCGGTAAAATTTTGCTTTTCTGCATTTCAGTGTTTTCAAATATTTTGGCACTTCTACACCTACACCTACAACACTTGTATATTTCATTACAACAACAACAATGTGAACAACTGTTGGTTTGTTTGTTATTTTCATGCTAGACTTCGGTCAGCTCAGTCGGTGTTGTTTACCTCAAATCTGCTTATTGTTGTGTTCTTAACTCACCAGCAACAGCAGCAGCAGCAGCAGCAGCAACAGCAGGCAACTCAGCAATGAACTTGGAATGCTGAATACTGAATGTTGAATGTTTGCAAATGGTCGCAAGCTTCTTTGAGTTTGTGTGTGCGTGTCTGACTGTTGCCTCGTTGGTTTACAGCTTGTTGCACTTATTCTGGTGTTGTCGTCTGCCGTTTGCTGTCAACTGTTCGCTTGCTGTTGTTGTTGTATATTCTTTACTTTCATTTTGCTAATAAAATATTCAGTCGTCTGGCTTGGCTGAGCGTGCGGCTCCACCTTTGACAATTGCCAGCGCCAAAAGGTAGAGTGGCAATGGCACGGCTCCTTGACTACTTAAGTACTTAACTGATTTTTCAAATGTGCTAGTGTCATTTTATGCCAGTCAACAGTTAAATGCTTGAAATCAGAAATTTTGCGCTTCGTTGAGTGAGGCTGGCGGGAGCTGCTCACATTCTTTGCAGAAATATTTAATTTTCACTTTTAATTCTTTTTTTTTCTTCTATTCTTTTTATTCGTTTCCCTTTGCGTTTTGGCTTCTAGACTCTCTGGATTGCTTGGAGGAAATGACAAGAATCTGTTAAGGATCAGAAGCTCTTGTGTACTGTTTAGAGGTGAGGCATGATACCATGATGTGGGCATAGTGGACGTCAATCTCGATATAATACTTTTTAAATACCAGGTTAATATGTATATTTGCTTAATTTGACAATTTCGATTGACTTTTGTAAATTTCGGGGTCCCGAAACATTTTCGGGATTACTACTTTTCTACGTTTTTCCGGTTTTTTTCGAGATCCCGAAAAAACTGAAACCGAAAATAATGTTTTCGAAACTTTATTAGATACCGCGGTCGCTATAAAAATTTACAAATTATTATAAAAAACTTGGAATATTAGCCTCTATAAAACTAAAAACTAAAGACCGCCAACAAAATAAACCGCTAAAACCCTCTCAAAATCAAAAAGGAAAAGATAAAACCTGCAACGCATGCCTTAATCTCATAAATTATCCCCACTCATACGAGCTCAAAGCTGAGGGTCTGACTGTCTAGCGCGTTTGGTTTGGCAGGCAGCCACCGCAGCAGAGCAATCAGCGCTCTGTGATCAACGCAGCGTGACATGTCGACGCCGGAGTCAACATAGTACTGGTGCTATTCCAGCGATGTCGTCAACATTGCTACTGTGAACTACTGTGAAGCGCTGAAGGCTGCCAAATGCATTGCGAGATAGCGCGCCAGCAAATGAAAGTAGCGCCGTGTTAAGTATACGCCATGGCGCACGCAAAGCGGAGACCAAAGCAGAGTCAAGCAAAAAAATATAAATCAGCTGACAAGCGCGACAACTGTAGTCTGCTGCGCCTTCATGTGCGACATTTTGACCGCCAAAACCACATGCTCTTCATCAGCGGCGGTGCGACCCGGAGCCGGTCGGTACCCACGTTCACGTTAGAGTAGACTCACACCACCACCTCTCAGGATATAATATAATTTAAGTGACATTTTTGTTTATGGCTGTTACAATTTCACATTCAAGTGGTTAAGCAACGCGTTGGTGGTGGCGGTGCAGGCAGTCAACTGGCGTTCTAACGAACTAAGCATCAATTGTGGCAGCAAAGCGTTTTCCATTGCTTAAATTTCATTAAATTTCATTTCATTTCTTCCCCCAAGTTTGTGGCACTTCACTTGCAACTTAACGCACTAACTGCTCTGACGTCGTGCTGTGAACGGCGACCACAACTATCAAATTATGCGCTGTTTCCAAGCTAACCCTCTTCTACACACTCTCTCACTTACATACATATGCATTTCCTTAGCGCAAACTAATACCCTCAATATCGTTGTTGTCGCCATTGCGATAAATTACCGTTTAACTTCCGGCTTCATCAAACCACTTGTAATCTACACACACAGAGAGTTGTACTCCAATAGTGCTACACATGTATTTCATGGTATTTTATAGAAATATTTAGAAATTAAGCGCTCCATCATTGCCGCTACTCAAATGGTTGCCGCTCTCTCCACTCTTATATGTATGGCAGGCCCTCCACTAACAACCCTCCACATGAGTTTGTAAGCGAGTGCATCACTGTGTGGTTCTTTATTTTTGGCCATCATTCGCTCCATCCATTGGCAACCACAGGGAAAACAAAACTCTTAAGCCGACATAAAATGTGCATAGGGTCCACCGCGCCACAGCCATAAGGACACAATGAAAACTATCACCGAACCTGTATGGCCTGTTGTCTATCTCTCTGTCTGTCTGTCTGTTGTTCGTTCGGTCTATTTGCCTGTGGTGAGTTTGAACTTTACCGTTGTTCGCCAAACGAACAATTGTATTTATTTGTACAGTGAGAGAAAGTAATGTTCTTAGATTCAATTTACTACCTTTGAATATGTATCTCAGTTGAGAAAGAAGACGGCTTATTCTTGAAGGTTTATCTATGAACCTTTCTTCAGTATTCCCCTGTATTGTAAAAAAAGTGGAAATGTTCTAGAAGCTTCCCAATGCAATGAACTCCATATAATAAGAGCCCAGGTCTGTAATTCCTATAATCGAAGGAAGGAACTGCAGTATCGATACAGCTCAGTCTCGCTTTGTCAAAAGTTGGCACTGTTAGGAGATTAGGGATACCTTCCTGACGGGTTATTTTTTCTTCTAAGCCTTAGCCTTGCTGGTTGAGATATATCCGTGAAACTTCAAGCTTTGGTTGTGCTTATCTGAAAAACGGTTCTCACGACAGTCGAATCTGCGTAACCAACTCAGATTGGACCTGAATTTTTTTCCGGTCAATTGGGTTGTTTTTACTAAATGACGAGAGCTTTGAGGGATCCGACAGTAGGTTAATTTATTTCATTAGTAGGCTGACATCAGATTTGGCTATGATCTATAACTTTCTTCTTCGGTAACTGCTGGAACAGTAGAGTTTTGTCGACTACTAAGCTTCATCTAATTGTGGACTTATAAATTCTGACAGAACTAACCACTGGTAAATAACAAACTCCACCTGTTGCCTTGAGATCTTAGGCTCCATCGATCTACTTCGAACTAAGAAACCTCTTTGAAGCTGCTGTAAAAGATTTAAAGGACTTGAACTAAGAAACCTCTTTGAAGCTGCTGTAAAAGATTTAAAGGACTTGAACTAAGAAACCTCTTTGAAGCTGCTGAAAAATATTTAATGGACTTGATCTAACCAATTATTTATTTGGAGGAGAATAATTCTGGAACTAAAATTTTCTAAAACCTAGGTCTACGATGTTGTGAAGAGCTTTTGCGAATACCAGGAAAGTCAGGATTCACATCAAATAGGGACTAAAGCAAAATTCACAATGAATATTAAAAACTAAAATAATTTCAGAGTTTCTTCCGGTGTACCCAGGAGACACACATACACTTTCATCTGGTATATCAGTATATATCATGTATAAGTATTTGTTAACCGAAAAATTTTATGAAACGTTTTATTACACTAATTTGTATTTGTATGGTTTGGTCTTTTGCTTGGTTGACCGTTTTGGTTAGCTGAATAGTTGGTTGGTCGCTTGGTCGGTAGCCGGCATAACGGTACGATAATGGCTAGTGGTTTTCGGTCGCTGCTTCTTTATGCGCTCACCGCACTACACTTTTTGTCGTACTCTACGGTATGTATGGTTAGACTTTTTGGGCACTTTGCCCAAAACAATTTCATGCTGATGGTGATGGCATGCTTGTGTGTGTGTGTAAAACTGAACATAACAACAAATGCAGCAGCAACATACATTCATATACCGGCCATTGTATGCACTCGAGTCAAGTCTCTATTAGCAAAATTTCAACATTCAAATGCTTCGACTGTTTAGCTATGATAATTTTCTCTATTCTACGTTTATAAGTGTATTTCCATTTTGTTGCAATATTTTGTGTTAAAGTTTTTTTCTAGAATTTCTCAATCTTTTTATTCGTTGTTTTTAGTTATTGTCTGCCGCATTTGTGCTCTTTTGTCGGTTTAGTTTGGGTTTTTTTCAAGTGCTCTTTTGAAAATTAGTTGGCAACAAATGCATTGTGTGCAATTGTTGTTATTGTTAGTGGTGTTGGTCAAACGGATTTGTGTGTATAGAAGATTTTTTTTATTTTTTAGCCTCATACTAATGCTTCTAACCTACAAAATGTATAGTAAATTGTCCAAGGGAGCCTTTTGAAAGCTTTGGGCTCTCTGTAACCAGTGAAACCTCTACTAGGAAGAATTCTTACCTGACTTCGCGAACAAGATAGCGCTAAGATAGAGAAGATGGAAAGAGATAGAAAGATTGAGAGAAAAAGCAAGAAATAGAGAGAGATGAAGAGAGATAGAAAGCGATGAAAAGATATAGAGAGAGATGAAGAGAGATAGATAGAGATGAAGAGATATAGAGAGAGCGAAAGAGATATAAGAAGATAGAGGCAGCACTTGGATTCGATCGCTGGTTCGACTAACATAAACATGTTTTTTAATAGACATGGGACTAGCTCTATTTGTTTTAATTAATCTGATTCTACTTGATTTAAAATTTAATATATTGTCTCAACACAAAATTTCACAAATATTGTCACTATTAAATATTTTTCTGCAATTTTAAATTAAAGCTATTTTACAATATTATTGAAAAATATTTGTAAATTTATATCTTGTTTTAAATGTTTAATTTATCTCTTTGCTATTTTGTTTCCGGCATTAGCATAAAAATGTTGTTAATCACAGTGTTGCAATTATAAGTTTTTTCTACGTTCTTTGTTTTTGTCATTTGCGCCTGAATTATGGTATATTTATGCATTTCATAGATTTGCTGAACAAATATTCTGTAAATGATATTTTGCACATATTTAATTAAATAATAGATGTAGACGACAAAAAATAGCCCATTAACTAACAAAAAATATTGTAATATTAAAAAATATATAAACAATAAAATACAAGGGTATATATTTGCATAACAGAGTAGTTTTAATGTTCGTGAATGGACTACTAATTGCAAGAGAAATAGATATTAAATTTTGATTTTACAAATTTATAAAGAGAGGTTATGTAACAACTAATATTTAATAAACGAAAGAAAATATATTTCGATATCTCCCTTCTGCTTTTTTATCTTTATTCAATGCTTTATAAAAAGTTTTACAGTTATCGGATTTAGTTCAAATATGCACCGTTTCGTTCGATAATCTGCTTCCTAATTTGCGAAGAACTCGGACAGCCGCTTTTCACAAGACTCTTTTGAGTTAAAATTTACACAAACAAGGCCGTTCGCCATGGACAGGAACAGGTGGGAATCACTTGGCGCTAGGTCCGGGTTATATGGTGGATGCGATAAAACTTCCCATCGGAGCTCCCATAGGTTCTGACGAGTCATCCACGAAATGTGTGGTCTGTCGTTGTCCTGGTGGAACACTACACTCTTCCTGTTGGCCAATACAGGACGCTTCTGGTCGATCGCCTGCTTCAAGCGGTCCAGTTGTTCGCAGTAGATGGTAGAATTAAGCGTCTGGCCATATGGGAGCAGCTCAAAGTGGATGATTCCCTTCCAATCCCACCAAACGTACAGCAAAACCTTTCTGGCCGTCAATCCCGGATTGGCCACGATTTGGAACGATTCACCAGCCTTCGACCATCATTTACGCTTGATATTGTCGTATGTGATCCATTTTTCGTCGCCAGTCACCATCCGCTTCAAAAATGGGTCGAGTTCATTCTGTTTCAGCAGCATATCGTAGGCGTTGTTTCGGTCCAGAACCTTTTTTTTTGCGTCAAATCATGCGGCACCCAAACATCAAGCTTGTTTGTGTATCCAGCCTTCTGCAGATTGTTTAAAATGGCGATGGTTTAAAATAGCGATGTCACGAGATGCCACATGCCGGTCTAACTCGATGTTTTAAATGATTTGATCGGTATTCGTCGTCACAGGTCTTCCTCCGGCTGGCTTATCCATGGTGTTGTTTTCACCTGCTCTGAATCGTCGAAACCATTCATCTGCAGTTCGATCCCCCAAAACACAATTAATCTCACAGAACGTTTCTCTAGCGGATTTGCCTTTAACGAAGGAAGAATTTTAAATAGCGCGAATTTCGGCATTAGTGACCTCCATGTTTACACGTCTATAACTGATGAACGCAATATCCAAACTAATCATGCTTTGCGTCGTTTCGTAGGTTATGTCAAGACCTTTCAAAGATGTATTGTATTGCCAGATACGAGCTCTGTAGCGCTTTATACATAGCCGCGAAATTCAAAACGAACCTAATATAATACATATCGCTACCTTGGTATGGAATATCATCAAGAGAGAGAGTTAACGAATACTAGTGGATATAATATCAACAACAAGAGAGGGTTAACGAGTTCAAGTGGGTACGATATCGAGATGCGAAAGGTATTAATGCCCTCAATGGATAGTGTTTTTCAGTATGAATCTCATTTAATCAGTTGAGTGCTCGTCCCAGTTTCGAACTTAAATTTGACAACTTTATCAATATTGCCTTAATGAATGCATTTTGGATTTTCACAAAAACATTTCAGTCCTCAAACTAAGAACCATTTCAATAACTGACTTGCAACAATCTGTCTAAAGAAATTTAAATTGCAAATATTTTTAATACTTTGGATATAGACAATACTTCTGGAAATCACTAAAAATTCAATGAGAGGTCTTGAAAAATAATATATTCATTTCAAAAAAAAGCTGCTTGCTGCAATATTAATCGTGATTTTTTCGGCAATTTCAGCTTGCAGACACATTAGACAAAAAAATCAATTTGCGCATCAAGAGTCCGCAATAAACTTTCCTTTTTTACTACAAATTAAATGCGCATAAAGCGATAATGTGACAAAAAGTTGATCAAAAATCAGTAAACAAAACTGACAAAAACAAAAAAACGCGCATAAATGATTGCTGCAGGGCTTGCATGGTGGTGGATGGGGCATAACAAAGTAAACATTCATGTTTTATGCTAATGAGCGCTCACACAACAGCGCAAAAAAGGATATGAAATGTGTATGAATGTGTGTGTGTGTGACTGAATGCAAATGTAATGATTTGCCTTGAAAGTGGATATGAGTTCGTCTGCGATTGCTGCATTCGAGAATTTCTTGTTTGTTTTGGTCCTTGGTGTGCCTTTCCGTCTGTCCACATAACTTTATGATATTTGACTATTGGCACAAACAATTGTTTACAAAGGCATATGATAAATGTCTGCATCAGCAGCGACGCACCAAATGGTAAGCGGAGAAGTGAAGCGACTGCAAGAGCAAGGCGGCAAATAAGTGAGCAAACGATTGAAAAGGATATTGAAAGAATATGAGTGAACGAAGGCAGTAAAAATATGTGCAAACACACACACATATAGAGGGTTTTGATTTTGGTTTTTATGGATTTATATGCATGTTTTAAAGTTTTGTGTTTCTTTGTGTAATTGTAAAGTGAATTTACAGAGACGTATTGAATTGGTATTTGGCAAAGTATGCAATATGGCTGTAAAATTTAGCTTTTCATTGGCGACTTGTCTAAAGATATATACTTTGTTGTAAAATTAATTTTAGGTTGAGCAGATATTGAGAGAAATACTCTTGGTGCGACTTGCTGTTTTGATTTTTTCTGCAATTCTGATTTTGATACCTTTGGACCGATTTATACAAAAAATGCTTTTCAAAAATATTATACTCGAAGTAATGTTATTAGTTTAAAGCTTGTAAAGAACCCAAGAATCAGCGAATAAACAGCAACGATTTGAAATATATTTTAGAGACTTCCCTACCTTTCGACGTAAAATTGTTGTACCATCATTCACAATCAGGGGATACCTTGTAAGTGGTTCCTGGTTCAATCAATATTCAAACTAAGAGATATTTTCTCGTTAGCAGGAGACCTCTTTCTTCAACATCGGCTAGCTATTCCAAGATCAAAATGTTTTCTCATTTAATTTTTTGTTTCTCCTCAACCAAATCATCTATTCACATCTATATCACATAGGTTGGCTTTTTTATTAAAATTTGGTACAAGTAATGACGTGACCATAATAGCTCCAAACTTAAAATCCTTTTATGGACTTTACCAGATATATGTATGTACATACTCGTATACTGAATCTCGAGAACCTTTTCTTATACTTAGACTCTCTCATATTCTCAACTGTATTGTTCAAATCTTTTCTTTATCTTTCGCTGGCGTTCAGTTCATCTTTTAGATAAGATTGCTCTGATCTGAATCTATTGTTTACTTCTAAAAATCGCAACTAACTCAACCTTAATCATCATTCATTCTCTCTCTCTATGTGTGTATTCTTTGACCTCATCGTGCTTACGTTACTGACAGATTAACCCGTTGTTAAGTTCTTTTTTAGATAAAAACTTCCTGTCAGCTTATGGGGCTCCTTTAGTTAATATCTTCAACAGATGATTATTTGATTTTATTATGATTCGCAGTGAGATGGCCACATAAACTTTTAGAGAGATTTCCAAACTTTTTTATTCGGTTTCGAGTTGGAATTATTATAATTTGTAGATCAACTTCATGGACTGTGTATCCGAAAAAAAGTAGAACAACGCTATATTTTTTTAGTATCGATTTGATTCGAATAATTTTTGTCTTCAATAGGCGAAACGAACAAACAGCAGTCATAACTCGTCTGGTATAATAATATAGATATAGAAAGAAAGAGCAATATCTTGGATATTTAGTTATTGTGACTTTCAGATGCAAAATTATTGGCAAAATATGTGAAAATATGTGAGAAATATATGAGGAAAGAGGAAGAGACTGCTGATATTAAGAATTCCGAAATGTCTCACAGATGTTGTACTTCTTACAATAGAAATATTTTAAAATTAATAGGGATTTTATTAATCCGAGTGATTCTTACTTATTCTTTGTATACTCAGCGTTTATTATATTTTATAGAATATTAAAAATATCCAAGTCCTCAACGTCTCACATTTGTATTGGTGCCTTGTCCATTTTAACTCGCCAACCAGTTCTAACTACCATACAATCACCAAAGCCACAATCGCCACCAACACTATGCCAAACGACACATTGGACGTTATTTATTTGTGTTGTTATAAAAAAAATATGTTTTTAGCTTTTTAATTCCAGCATTTTTTCATACCAAATACATACTTCTATATATTAATATGTATGCTGGTAAAGGTGAGTGTATGCTCTTTCACTCACTTTTTTCCTCTCCTATTTTTTTAGGCGGACATTTGTTTGCTTGTTTGGCTGGTTGTTTACTTTTTGCGGTTGTTTGCAAATCATTGACAATTTAATTTATTTAAGTGCAAAGCAAAATAGCAACAAAGCGCAATGCAAAGGTAAACGAAAGCCATCGAAGCTGAAATGAATTTAAAATGTGAGAGAACGAACAAAATGTACACAAATAAGCAAACAAATACACAAATAAATGCATACGCAAAGGTAAATACATGTGTTTTCGATATTTGCTGGCATCTCTATATATGTGTGTGTGTAGTGGTGTTTGGATATGCATATGTGTTTGCGTTGGTGGTGTATGCAAATCCATTTTGCATATGTAATTAGCAGCTGCACATGACAATCGATTTATGAACGCATTATACTAATAATAAAGTGGGAAATAATTGTGTTGCAAGTGCAAGTACAGAAGGGTTAAGGCCCTGTTGGGGAGCTAGGGCGAGTCAAAAAATATACTAAGTAGAGTTTAGGGCATTCATTCAACTTCTGAGAGTGATATTAAGGATTTTTTTGAGACTGATAAGACTAAATAAACCGCTAAATTTTTAATTTTTGTTACATTTTTTAGATATACTCGATTTCGAACCTTCGAACATAGCATATAGCCCACGCACAAGTCACTCGTTAATGAAACCATTAACGAACTCTCACATATGTGTTTAAATATACCGAAAGTTAGTAGAGCTTGGTTATTTACATAAAAATCCATGTAACTGTAATATACATTAAGCCCGTTAATTACTTAATTAGTTATTTCCCTTTTTTCTGGTTGCATACAAAAGCTACAAAGGGCTTATTAAATGGATATAACGGCGTAATACTTGCTTCATATGGACTCAATTAGTAAAGCAGTGTGATAAGCAGATTAACGTAAAAGATAAAGTATTTTTTTATAATAATAATTGCAAAAGGCGTTATTTTTGTAAAAAAAAAATAGATAAAAAATTACTAAATCCTACTTTTTTAATTGCATAACGAATAGGTCGGTCGATTTTTTCAATTAATATTACTCTGTAGTTTTAAATCAACTTTAAATGTGAGAGTCATCGAAGAGATATTTTCAATTCTTTGACACTTATCGATAATTCCATAAACTGAGACTATTCTTAGGCTCAACCTACACTGGATTATTTTCTTGTCTGATACGACATCCCATAGCTACATATACGACAACCTACAGCGAACAACACGAGACAAAAACGCATGCTCGGTGTGCTTGGTTGGGTTAGAGCAAAATGTGTTTTTGTGTCTTATTAGACAAACCAAAATTATTGGACAAAATTTTCCAATATTTTGGATGAAAAACTCAGAGATTCAGAGATCATCTTTGTCAAACATCGACATCAAAGGCACCAGAATAAAAATATTGAATGGTAAAAGAAGGGGTTCTGAGAATCAAAATGAGACACATCGCCAGAGCAACTAAAATTTCCGAGATCACGGAACCACTTCTTTATAATTGAGTAAAAAAGACCTCTTCAATACTCCTCTGATACAATTGACCTAACCACCAAACTAAATTTTTATTACCAGCTTCATATGTAAGCTGGTCGGATCTTACTTCTGAAGACTGTGCTATCTATTAAGGGAAGGGTCTGGGTTTTATCTTATTGTTTAACATTTCAAGAATATGTCCTCAAAATTTTAATCCGATCTAAGCAATATTCTTGAAGTTATTGTTTAATTAGTCTCGGGGCCTTTAACGCTCTAACTCTAACAGCTACGGGCGGTTGGGATTGCAGTGCAGCTTTAAACGCGTTTTTCTCAAAACTACTTTTTTGACCGTGTTCACTGCCATTTGAAAACTACTCGACCGATTCATTTCAAACTTGGTACACATTTTCTTCATATAAAATACCTCCCCACTACGTTTAGTAATTTTTTTTTAACATTAAGGGTGTTTCCCACCCTGGAAATGGCGGGAATTTTATTCGAAAATAACGGTTCACACTTTAGATTAAATTTTTTTAAATAAAAAAAAATAATCAGAGATCGTTGGGTGGAAGATTTGTTTAAAATTTAACTAAATTTTTATGTTTTTTCATTTTCGGATAATTTCCGGCCGAGTTACAGTGAACACCGCAAATTGTTTTTTTTTCAAGACGTCCTAGGGGAAGCTCTGTCACGGGCTAATGGTTTAATATTTTTGCATGAAAAATTTACAGAACTTAGTCAAAACTATGCTCAATAATGTATAGAAGGTTTGAATAAAATTGCTTAATCGATATTTGAGATAAAAAATCACAAAAAAAGTTTTTTTGTTTTTGCGCTGAAACCCAGACCCCTCCCTTAAGGAAACCTCATGCCCTTTTGAATCATCTGCGATAATTCTGCTGTTGAAGTGAGTGGGAATAATAGTCAAACTATCTCACTGATTTTGCTGCCAGTAATTTGTATTAGAGATCTGTATGGGCTTTCGATACCGAAGAATCATCTGGGAAGGGCAGAATGTTTGTATGTTCGGTATCAAATCAAAATCAAAAGGTAAAAACATTTTTATAACCACTACTGGCATTGAATAAAAAGACAGCGGCTACGCTGGCTAGGTCATGTTGTCCGAATGGACGAAAACACTCCAGCTCTGAAAGTGTTCGATGCCGTACCCGCCGGAGGAAGTCGAGGAAGGGGAAGGCCACCGCTCCGTTGGAGGGACCAGGTGGAGAGCGACCTGGTTACACTTGGAATCTCTAACTGGCGCTGAACTACGAAGGAAGGTGAGGAGTGGCGCGCTCTCATCGATTCAGCTATAACCGGCTAAACGGTTCAACGCCAATCACATATATACTGGCATTGTGGTATCACAGAGAGTGAAGTCCAGAGCCCATAAGTACCCGCCTGCTACGTGTCGAATCGTGTCGTATCGTTGCATGCTCACTATACACATAGATATGAATCATTTTTATTAGGGATAATTTTTATTTTGTCCCATACATAGGACTACTCGTAGTAATATATTGACCGTTAGTCCACGTCGCTTGAAATAAGATCCAACATTTGCTCGGATGCCTGACCCTGAGCGAGCTTTTTATAATTGACTCCTACTGACTTATTTTCGTGGGTTTATTTGAAAAATTAAACTAATACATTAAAAATTCTGGGATACCATGTCGAAAAGAAAGAGAGTGTTAGCTTCTACTAAAGTTATTCAGTATTTAGATAACGCCATGTTATATGGCGCACCCTATATATATGTAATACCTTATACATATGAATGCTTACAGAAAGACAAAGACATCACTGAGCATTTAAAGCCAGAAAGTTTACTAAAATTTTAAACTAAATCATTCCAAAATTTTATTAACTCACTGCCGCATTTGTTTCCTTTTTATTTGCTTAACTTTGTCAGTTAAATAAAGGAAAATTGTCAATTATTATGAGCACCAGCGAACACACACATATTCTACGCCATTACCGCCATGTTGACAGCAAATCTCTGCGTTAAGTACATTTTAACTTCTCGTTAAGCCGACGACGAAGAAAAAACCAGCAAGCAACAAATACAAATACAACAAAGATGCAAATTCATTTGGCAAGCAAGTGTAGGCGTAAAATTTAATTTCATATTCAAGGCACACGCATGTAATATAAAAGAAATAATAACGCGCAGAGCTAAGAGACGAGAGAAAAATGTGAAAAAAGTAGAAAATGAGAATTGAAACAAGAAGAAGCGGAATCATTATTTTGACACACGCGGCGCAGCAGACAAGTATATAAATGGCAGTCCGCAGACGGCGGCGTGGATTAGTGTATGAAGAAGATGAAGTAGAAAAAGAATATGCCAAATGAAAGGGAAGTTGGATAAGAAACGAAGATTACACTTGTGTAAAGAAGTGGAAAAATAAGGAGAAGAAAAAAACTTGCTCAAATCAGCGCCCAGACACCCGCTGCGTTGATGACTCTGCGACAGTCGAGTGGTTGGCAGGAAATTTTATGAAGACGACGCCGTAGCGAAGAACGCATTAGCCATAATTTCGACACGTAGCAGGCAGGGTGGGGAGTAAAGTGATAGAAGAAAGTCTGCCATATGGAAAATATAAGGGATTCCATTGACGTGTGCGCACGGTGTGTCTTTTTTATACGTTCAAAGCTACAACTCATCTCTTAGTTTTCCAAACGCGCGCTGTCTTTCCGGGGACTCTTGTATAATCCTTTTGTAAATTACACCACTTAAAACGATGACAACACGCGTTAGAATAAACGCAAG